>CM060693.1:105759500-106359500 GCA_030686995.1 Artemisia argyi
GCTTCAAAGTCAGGCAATGGTCTTCGAGTTCACCTAAGTATGATGATGCGGCGTATCTGTCTATAATGATACAATGTATCTCCTTGAGTTCAATAGACTTTTTCCATCTTGATCATTTATCTCCATATTTTGTCAAAAATAGCCAAGTTTTACCAATTGCTTGTTTTTACTTGAGAATTACTAAAGTAAACAATTAAGCACCAATTCTCATATATAATATAATAAAACAAGTCAATTAAATAGGACAAATGATGATAATAAAATGTACCTATTTGATGTCATCAATACCTCTGCTATATGACAATGAACTGAAGTTAATATGGGAGATGATGATGCGAAACAATGATCTGTTGATAGCTCAATCTAGGATTGCCACACTAGAGACAGTTGTGGAAGATATTCAGGTCCGATACCGAGAGTACATGCAGACTCTTCTCAACAAGTTTACAGAGCTTTAGAGTCATCTCTGAGGAGCATCTGGTAGCCGTTAGACTAGATCTTTATCTATTAGCTTTTGTACTATATCCCAGCCACAGGATGTGTATATGACGCTAGTATCTAGTTTGTTGCTTTTGTATTATACCCCAGCTACGGGGTGTGTGGTATAAATATGACAATAGTATCTAGTTTGTTGTATATATACCAGCTTTTGTACTATGTCCCAGCCACGGGATGTGTGGCATAAATATGACGCTTGTATCTATTTTGTTGTATAACAAATTAGCAAGTTATTTGTGACTATATGTTGTTGTGATTTTGTTACATCTTGTTGTGATATGATATCGGTTGATGTGGGCCAGAGTTGATCAATTTATATACATGAATGATAGTATTCAGACATGTTGCGATCTTATGATTCTTATAGACTCAGTTTGTTGTGGTTTTATATTATGGCAGTATTGTTATGATTTCATTTACCTTGTTACTTGTATCATTCTAACATAACATGGTCATTATACGAATTCTAAATGTGTGATTTTCTTGTGGTATTAATAGAAATATGCCTCGTAGAAGAACAACAACTGCGACCCCAGAAACAGCTATGACTCAGGCTGCTATCGAGAAAATTGGTTGCTGACAGTGTTGCTGCAGCATTAGAAAATCAAGCAGCAGCAATAGCTTGTTCTAGCAGCACCAGTAGGCCGACTAGAGAAAGCGAGTCAGCTGTAGCTCGCAAATGCACTTACAAAGACTTTATGAATTTCAAGCCAACCTATTTTAAGGGAACTGAAGGAGTAACTGATCTTGCTCGTTGGTTTGAGCACTAAGAAACAGTTTTTCTGCGGAGCGGTTGTACTGACAACTACAAAGTCACATTAGCCACAGGAACTCTCTTGGATGATGCCCTGTCCTGGTGGAATTCTTCTGCCCAAACTATGGGTATTGAATAAGCTTACCAAATCACCTGGGCTGATTTCAAATAGAAAGTGCCAAAAAGTATTTCCCTCGTACTGAGATCAAAAGGCTAGAAGATGAGTTCCACCACCTAGAAGTGAAAGGAAACGACCTCAAGACTTATAATAGGAGATTTAAGGACCTTGTTGTACTATGTCTAACTATGGTACCAGACCTTGAGAGACTGTTGGAAAAATATATCTAGGAGCTGCCTCGAAGCAGTGATGGGAATGTCACCTCGTCTAAACCTCAGACTCTGGAAGAAGCCATCTCCATTGCTCAGAAGTTAATGGACCGAGAAATCAAACGTGGTTCTACACAAGGGAATAATGATCACAAACAGAAATTTGATGACAAAAGAACCACCCATCATAACAACAACAACAACAACAACAACAACAACAATAACAGTTACAACCACAACAACCACCCCAACAACAACAACCATAATAATAACTATAATTATTAGCAAAACCGCAACAACCACCACAACCAACAGAACCGCAGGCAGGAAGCTGCCAGAGCTTTCGTTGTCACGCCCGCTAGAGGTAATGGTTATGCTGGAAGATTTCCTCTATGCAACCGATGCGAAATGCATCATACTGGGCCTTGCGTTGCTAAGTGTGGAAAATTCTAGAGAACATGACACAAAGCTGGAGACTACAGAGCCATAGGCGTTAATTTGCAGCCAACAGGCGTGATATGCCATGGATGTGGTGAGAAAGGACACTACAAGAATCAGTGCCCAAAGCAGAGTGCCAACTAGAACAACAATTCCCATGGAAGAGTTTACGTGCTAGGAGATGGAAACACTCAGCATAACCCGGATGTAGTCACGGGTACGTTTCCTCTCAACCAACATCTAGCTAAAGTGTTATTTGATACAGGAGCCGATAACAATTTTATATCTATCACTTTTGCTTCCTTACTTAAACTCACTCCCACTGCCCTAAACGAAACCTACAAAATTGAACTAGCTAACGGAAAATTAGCTGGCACAAACTCAATAATCCAAGGTTGCACCCTAACTTTACTAAACCAACCTTTCAACGTCGACCTCATGCCTATTGAACTCGGTAGCTTTGATGTTATCATTGGTATGGATTGGCTATAGAAGTACCATGCAAGATTCATATGTGACGAGAAAGTGGTTCACCTTCCATTCAAGGGTGAAACTTTGATTATTCGAGGTAATCAAAGTAAGACTAAATTAAGCATTATATCTTAAACCAAAACCATGAAGTATATTGACAGAGGATGTTACGCATTCCTTGAGACCTCTTTACACAAAAACACTATGTTCTTTCTTTATTCTTCTTTGATCACTATAACATGTCAGGTTGTGTTTATAAGTGATTCTCGTATCCTCTACACCAAAGTGCAATAGAAGAACACTCGAGATCATCAAGGATCGAGTTGTTATTGAGTCCACACACAAACGTAACTAGTGTTACGATTCTATTCTCCCCCCAACTCTATCATTTGTAAATATTGTAATATTGTGAATCCGAATTGTGTGTGAGTCGTGACTAGATGTGTTAGGGAAAACTTGGACATTGGTGAAAGTCCAAGAAGTGTTGTATCTAGATTAGTCTTTGTAATAGTTGTGTGTTGTGGTGTGAAGACTAGAACTTAGTGGAGTTCTAGTGTGAAGATTCAAGTGAATAGGAGTGCTCGTTCATGTGAAGACTTGGATTGTGTGTCGATCAAAGTAGGACAAGAGTGCTTGTTCGTGTAGCCACGTGGGCTTTGGTGAAGATTGGTTCTAGCTAGGATTAGGACTCGACATTCCGCTTAGTGTCGCTAAACTTAGTGTAAGCTTGTGTACGGATTGCTCCGCCTGAAGGAGTGTGTTGACATAGTGATTGAAAACTCTCGAGTGTGGTACTCGAGGAGCAGAGTAGGACAAAGAGTGAGCTTCGTGCCGAACCACTATAAATCTCAGCGTCCCTTTTGGTTGTGTTCTTTCCTTTACTATATCATTTACTTCATTTATGTTTTTATATGTAGATAACTTGATATCACATAACTAGCAAATCTAGTATCTTTGTAACAAAAACATAAACAGACCTAACAAAGTGAAAACCGATTTTAGCAAATGATAATAAATGGTGAAACTATTCAACCCCCCCTTCTAGTTTCTACACGTTTTAACCAGTTCTTATACGTTTTCGTCCATTTTTACATATTTTTTTGTTGTTTTTACACGTTTTTATCCATTTTTATACATTTTTGTTTGTTTTTACACGTTTCTATCCATTTTTACATGTGTAAAAAGGGACGAAAACGGATGGAAGTGTGCAAAAATGGATGAAACATGTAAAAATGAGTGAACGTGTAAAAACAGATGAAAACGTGAAAAAAAAGACAAAAACATGTAAAAACGGACGAAAACTTACAAAAACGAATGAAAACGTGTAAAAAAATGGACGGTAACGTGTAAAAATGGACGAAAGTGTGTAAAAACGGACGAAAACGTGAAAAACGGACAAAATGTGTCAAAACGGATGAAAACGTGAAAAAATTGGCGAAAACATGTAAAAACGAACGAAAATGTGTAAGAACGGAAGAAAAATTACGAAACGAACGACCACGTGTAAAAAAGAACGAAAATGTGAAAAAACATACAAAAAAGTGTAAAAACAAACGAAAGCGTGTAATAACGGACGAAAACTTGCAAAATGGACGAAAACGTATAAAAACGGGCGAAAAAGTGTAAAAACAGAGGAAAGCGTGTAAAAACAAACGAAAATGTGTAAAAACGGAAGAAAACGTGCAAACGGACAAAAACATGTCAAAACGAATGAAAACGTGTAAAAACGGACGAAAATGTGAGAAAGCCAAATTTTCGCCTATTTACTAACGGCCGTTCGTAAAAAGGACTAATGATGCAAGTTTATGAGGGTGATATTGTTCAAAATTTGAAAGTTTGGTTGGTGGTAATTGTATTTTTAAGCGTACATTACCCTTATTTGAAAATTCATGTTAGTAAGTTTGTAGTTTAGGTCTTTAACCCAATATTAAATTCAATTTTCCGAAGTTAAATGTAAATCTTTTAGTTTTTGGACTTGAATTTTTAGTTTTCATAATTTTTAATAAGTTTCTAAATTTAAGAAATACCCTTAAACTATATATTTGAAAAAACATTTATTATTATTGTCATTACCATGATCAGACTAAACTAATCTTGAATACCAAAAGCTCCGTATATATACGGGATTATAAATATTAATATGCCAACTCGGGGAACTCGGGGTACTGTAATATGTAAATGAATACAAGAGATCGTACATATCGAAAGACTCATTTAAAACATTATCTAGTAATTCATTATTTAAAATTACCAATAGGCTTATATCAGGCTTATATGAACAGTCTTACACGAGATTATAATACAACAACTCGCAATGAATTACCTTGTTTATAATTATTTTTATAATAGCACACAATAAACCAAATATTCGTAAATGATATTTAAACTAAATTTCGTTTCATAATTAAATCTCGTATGTGCACTGGATTGATAATTAGGTAAAATAATAATCATTAGTTCGTAAACCAATTGTTTACCACCAATTAATACGCAATATTTATTGACCCAAAAACACCCTCTCAAGTAAAAGCTTCTACATCTGGTTGACCAAAATGAGGATCCCAAATTACATGAGGGATAGGTCTTACTTGTAAAAGATCATGTACCAACGACTCAAAAATTCTTTACCAACCATAAATTATTGCTAATTGCTCGAAGTGACAAGCAAAAAGTATTGTGGTAAAGACGTTCCTCAGTAATAACAATCATGACTCTCGAAGTAAATACTATCCTTGTTTCAAAGTTTAATTTTCCAAAATTGAAGACAAATGTTTTCCGAATAAAATCATAGTAATAGTTTTTTCCATGGTTGTCAGGATCTCGATCCTGATCTTATGATCTTACGATTTTACGATACTGCAAAGCAAAAATGATTCGGATCTTACATAGGATCTTTGAAAGCTTAAGATCTTATAAGATCTCGATCTTGACCATAGGATCTTAAGATCTAATCCGATCCGATACTACTTTTCTCGGATAACAAACTAAAAAACTGCAAATTTCTGAATTATTTTTTGTAGAATTTAAAAAACAACATGTTAATCTTATTAAACATTTCATAATCATAATTTAGGACAACATTTCGATGAAACATTCATATAATTTTGTGTTTACGATCTTGAAAAGACGAAAATGATCATGAGTAGTATCCCGATCTTGAAAACCTTGGTTTTTTCTATGGTTGAAATATTTAACCAACATAAAAATCCAAAACTTGTGGAAAGCCCTCCTTATCTCTTTTTCCATTTTCCAGCCTTTAGTTTTTAACACTACCAATCACTTGTTCTCCTTTAACTAAAAACAGTTATAACAAACCAACCAACATGACAACATTTGATCTTCCATCTGAAGTGTTGGAAGTGTTGCCATCTGACCCATTTGAACAACTAGATTTGGCGCGTAAAATAACTTCAGTTGCACTCTTTACTAGAATCTCAGCTCTTGAAAGCGAATCTTCTGTGTTACGCGACCAGCTCGCGGACCGCGATGTCGTTGTCGAGAATCTTCGGGCGCAGGTTGAGTCACTTAATGTTGCTTTGTCTGAGGCTGTTGAGAAACTTTCCCGCGCTGATCAACAGAAAGTTAGTTATTTAGATTTAAATGTTTTACTGTATTATATAGTAGGTCGTCCTAAAATTATTGTCCATCTTTTCATTTTAGTACGTCCAAAATTAAACTTTTCGTATAAAATTTTCCAACCAGTAAGAAAACTTTAAAGAATATGTTTTTTTTTTTTTTTTTTTTTTTTTTTTTTTTTTTTTTTTTTTTCTCGGTTTGTGGAAAATAATTTTATGACGGATAAAGTAATACACTCTTGCTGGAATGAATGATTATGGTGTTTATGTTATTGTTTTGTTATGTTGTTAGGAAGTTTTGTTGAACGAGAATGCATCGTTGTCAGAACAAGTTAAGAAGTTGAATCGCGATGTAGCTAAGGTAATTTAAGTTGTTCTTATGTTTTTATAAATATGTAATTGAAGATTTGGAATCTGTTGGTGCTTTTTTATTCATCATGAGGAGGGTGAGTAAATTTTGGACTAATTTGGGTTATCTGATAGTGAATTTGCTGTTATATAATGGAAATCACAATTTGTTGAATCCAGATTTAATAATCCGCGTGTATGGAAATGTCAATATCCATGTTTAAGATCAAAGTCCTTTTTTTTCTTTTTTTTTTTTTTTTTTTTTTGGTTGAATTGTTGGTATAAATGCACAACCAACTGCTTTAAGTGGCTTTGATCTTATTAAGAATTTGGTGATGAGCATCCATTATGCATTAGGCTATTTTGAAGTTTTTGTCATAAAGGCTATTCATCAAACACAACTCATGAACATAAAAGTCATGGTAAAGCTATAATAATTGCTTGGTGTGAGGGGGATAGTATCCAAAGACTTGAACTTGCTCAAGTCATTGGAGAGAAAAGCTATGTTCTCCATTAACCTTGCTTTTTAGAAATGATTATCTGATTAATATTGTATTAGGAAAGTGTTATTCGATACACTAACTACTAAATTTCGAGATTGTCAACAAACATGTACCCAGTTTCTAAAAATTACTATGTTTCCAAGTTGTGATAATCAAATTATGTTTCTGCTTATACTTGAAAAAAACATAAGTTTGTTGAATAAACTCAAATAAATCTATCCGAAAAAGTTTTAGGTTGAATATGTTGGGAGATAATGTTATTAGAATCATCTCACATAAGCATTTTGAATTAACTAATGTACTAGTCATTACTCATTTTACAGGTAGATACTCAAAGTAACTAAATTTCAAACATTGCTATCTGCTCATCACACCCTGAAACAAAGCACATCCAAACACTATCTTCTACAACAGATTATGATACTTTTAAAATGTAATGCCAAACACTCCCCCTTAACTTCTCACCTGAATCGAATTTTTTTATTAATGCAGTTGGAGAGCTTCAGGAAGACGCTCATGATGTCGCTTCAAGATGAAGATGGAAGTGCTGTAAGTAATTCCTTTATATGTTAGTACAATCAATAAACAACTTTCTTTTCTCGTTTGAGGTCTACCCCGTATGTTGCATATGTAGAATAAGAGCAGAGCAGAATACTTTGAACTTTGACAATATGATATTCTAATTCTTAGAAGGCTGACCATCCTTTGTTCAGTAATATAACGCTTGTTGCACCGGATAGCAACCAAATTTCACTTTATTGCCAAGTTGGGAGCCACATACTATTGATACTATACAGTCCTAAAAGCCATCATTTGGCTATCACCTAAATCCCCGTGTCACCAGTCAATACCAAAACTTCAATGGCAACAAAATAATAGTTCAGTGACTAAATAGCAAAAACATAATTGGTTTCCCAATATTCAACTAGAATGTGACAGTTGGCTACTATTCCATTCAATTAGTCCCATGGGCTAACCAATCCCCTCATTCAAAATTTCCTTTTTTTTTGCAGGCTAAGGATCCTCCGGTTGCTGCATCAACCGCGCCAAACCATACAAGCTTATCGTCTCAATCAGTTACTGGTGGTTACCTAATTTTTTATTTGACTCCACATATTTCTAATTCATAGATGAGCTTCAGATGACAATATATTTTAATTTTTTTTTCTAAGACGAAGAGGAGACCCCGCCACCTCCAAGTCCTTCAATAATGAGCCAGTCATCAGATGTACAAAGTTCTGTACAAAACTCCTATCAAGATGAGCCTGTGACAGATGGTGAGCTACATATATAATGATAATATCCCCTGCTACTCGTCTTAATTGATTGATATATTGCACTGAATCTAAAGCTATTTTCTGCTTTTCTTTCATACTCAGTCCCAAGACCTCGTATTCCACCGGGCCTGTTGTTAGCATCACAAACAAGCACACCTCGGCTAACACCTCCTGGATCACCTCCAAGCCTATCAGCATCAGGATCCCCAAAGAGGACGTCTAAGCCTGTTTCTCCAAGAAGGCACTCTATATCTTTTGGACCACCAAGAAGCATGTCTGATGCTGGATCCTTCTCATCGGCAACCTCAAGCCCATACGGCTCCATGTCAGGAGGTGTGGATGCTGGATTACTGCATATTTTACTTTCATATTTTTGGTCTTAAAATGGAATTATGGTTTCATTAAAATTCACATTATACCAGCATACTATAATTAAATAACCCATTAACGCAATGGCTGATGCCACTGATGCTAATTCCTTTGTGCTTATTGCAGGACGGACCCGTGTGGATGGTAAAGAATTTTTCAGACAAGTGAGGTAATATGCATTAACTGCTAATCTAATAGTGAAAATAAAAATCCAAAAAGCGGTTCCTTTGATAAATCTGACACTCCAAACTTGCATACAGATATAGAAACTAAATAAACTATGATTCAAACCACGAGGCTAAACTGTTTACCTTTGTATCCCTTAAGTAGTTAGGTTTAATCACCCTTCCCAGTTACTACCTATGTTCCATTGAAATTACTATTGTGACATTGGTCACTGGTTGTAAAATTTTCATGATTTTGACAAATCTGATAGCTAAAATGAGCCCATTTCTGCCATTCAAGTTGTTCTTACTTCTTACTGGTGTTGCATTACATATATCAGGGGTAGATTGTCATATGAGCAGTTTAGTGCTTTTTTAGCAAATGTGAAGGAACTAAACTCCCACAAGCAAACAAAGGAGGTATGTGTACATAACTTTCCGGTATTCTTTCACCCAACTTGCCCTCAAATCCCTCACTTTTCTTTCATTTTCTGGTCTCACAGGATACTTTACAGAAGGCAGATGATATCTTTGGCCCAGAAAACAAGGACCTTTATGCTATTTTTGAGGGGTTAATTAGCCGTAATGTCCACTAAGAAGGGAATGTTTTGTTTACGATTTGTAAGTTATTTACCACTGGTAAAGAAGTCATAATGTGTATGGCCAAACTTCCGGTTTCAAAAATGCTGAAACTAGAAAGTGATGGAGATGGTAATTGTGGCATTCCCTCCTGAATCAGTAGTGATTACGAACTTTGAAGCCTTTATAATTCTTTAAGAATTTGTAAATCCATACAATGTTCTGTTGAGTTTAACATTAATCGATGATCTGTTTCTTTTGGCTTTTTAGGACAGATAGGCAATAAGATTAACCAGTGACAAATTCAGTAAAGAAACTGATAAATGGTCTCTTTGATCCATTTCTTCGGTAGCTACCCTACTTCGCACGTGCAAACAAATAGACAATTCTGTGCAATGTTTAGATGTAGCTTGTCCCAAGCTTATGGTACTAAAACTTCGATTAAAGTGTCAATTTTGGTTATTAGTTGTTGAGTGTTATGTTATAACTATAATATTTTGATAAGACACATAAGGTAAATTTGTCGCACAATTCATGTCATGCAGAAAATACAAAATCAAAATACTCAAAACTACTCTATTACCATATACTCCGTAAAACCTTAAGGTGAATCTTATGAATTCGAAAATATGGCAGAATCTGTTAAAGATAAATGAATCATGAGAAACCAACAGAATTTTGTTTAACATAAACTAACTATTTACATACTAATACATATAAATCTGCCTGTTTGTTCAAAGCTACCCAACTTAGAAACTTGTTATGAATATGGTCCACCAACTTAAAAAACCGAGTTCTTAGCATGAACTATTGACAAAACATTGAACCAAAAGAATTTAAGTATTTCAATTAAACTAGGAACAAAACAAAACATTGAACCAGTTCGGTCCTGAATCGAACCATGAACTAGCATTTGGACATTATATTGGTTTATCAGCCGCGAGAAATTTAAGCTAAATCTCTAAAATAATGGACTAAAGCATTTCATTAAAATGAAGGAAAGTATAAAAAAATCAGGTTTGAGAACCGGTCTTTCAGACGCATTATATCCGTTAGATTTGATTCACTAGCTCGGTTAGATGGTTTAGGTTTTCCGGTTTCAGTATTAAATTTTCTATACATTAATAAAGTTGGAAGTTTCAAATAGTTATGGACTAGTATTGTAATTGCCTTTAAAAAATGGGGGGAGGGAGAGGGGTAACCATGGCACCACTATTTTCCCATGTCTTCTCCATTATATGGAGGCTTCTCCTTCATATTATCAGATTCCTCAAAGGTATATCTCTCTTTCTCATTTTCTAATATAATGATGCAATTATTAGAAACGCTACATATCTTCCTCCATTTATGTTATAAATAAAGTTTTGTATCGTTAATATGTGTTTATATAATTTGAATTGTTGATCATTAACATGGCTAGATATATCATGTATGCATAACCTTAAAGTTTTATATATTATGATTTAGGTAAGTTTGTGACAAATAGGGTCGATAGGTATTTGATTCTGATAGTGATCATGATGTTGTATTGTTTATCTTCTAGCAAACTATGCTAAAATGAAACTTTTGTTTTTGTGACTGTGTATGTCTGCATTTAACGAGTATTTGATTTGGTTATCATGAGGTTTTGTTGATAGTCTTTGTGTATATATTTTTCAGTAAGATATGGCTAATGACGAAGCGAAGGAAGGGGTTATATTTGCTGTAGAAAATAATAGAATTCTGTTCTCTGATTCTTCAATTTCTATTCATACTCAAGGTGAAAAGCGTCCTCCATTCACTGTATATGTTTTTCTGTTCTAGCTCCATATGTTTAGTTTTTAATTATCAAGGGCATATAATATCAATGTACTTTCACGATCGTAATGATCTTAGCTATATTGTACTTATGGAATGTGTTTTACGGTTTCAAATTTGAATGACCTGTGAAGTCATGAAGACCATGGTGGAACACCTTTTACAGGTTCAGTTTCATTGGCCAGATTGAGTTAAGGTGTACAAAAAGTAGTATGTCTACAATGCACAACCTAAGTTTGTCAAAGTATGTTGCAATTACATGCCATTTTGTCAGTTTATCTTTTAGCGAGTACCTTATGAGTTTGGAATGCTGTAAACCACAGTGTTATTACTTATTACTATTATTATGGATTGATTGTGAATGTTATTTGTCAATCTATGTTCAATCATTGTATAAAAATGGAAATTGAGACTCAATAAAATTCATGAATTTAGATTTTATTCATTCAGCTTGAAAGAGTTCCGTAGAATAGATTATTTAGCTCTTTGCATAAAAAATGATAGTTGCTCATATATTTCCTGCTTGACTAAATATTTCTATATAATTAATTGCTAAACTTTAGCTTTGTGGATAAAGATAATGATCACGATGATGATGATGATGATGATGATGGCGATGATGATGATGATTATGATGATGAGGAAGATGATCATCATCATTCCGACGAGTCATCGTTAAGGGGTGTTGAAGATAATAGAAGTAAATCAGAACCATCATCGCCTACGAACAATGATGCTGCAGATTCATCATCTCTCACATTCAGTCTTTCAGATAAAGCAGCTCATGTTGATCAAAAATCACATCCGAAGCAACTGGGCGGTTTCTTACACAGTTTAAAGAAGGCACCTTCTGCAACCTTGCATACGTTAAATCCAGTACCTTCCATTAAGAAGTTGACTAGGAAAAAAAGTAGGAAACTCGTGAAGAATATGCCAGAATTTCCTTCTCAATTAGATGCAGACTTGTATTGTTTTGAGGCTTCATGGAAAAATTTCTCGCTTTCAGAACTCAAAGATGCGACCAACAACTTTAGTCATGGTATGTTCTTAACTTCTCTTCAACACATAATATACGCCTATTATGTGCTTCTTGGTTTCTTTATGTGAATTTTTTCGCAGATAAAAAACTATGAAAAGCTATGCAACTCTTAATCTATATGTTGGTCATATGTAAATTAAATAGAACTAAAAATAACTCATATCTCTAGTACTACAGAAATAGGCAAATCGACTTTTAGACTTTTAATCATTTAAATAATTTTGTTTTAGTTAATACTCTTCTACACTTTCTGTGACATTGCAAAGAAAACTTAATTGGAGAGGGCGGTTATTCTGAAGTTTACAAGGGTTGTTTGCAAGATGGGCAAATTATAGCAGTAAAGCGACTAATCAGAGGTACACCAGAAGAGATGACTTCAGACTTTTTATCCGAGCTTGGAATCCTTGTACATGTAAACCACCCAAACATTTCTAATGTTATTGGCTATGGAGTTGACCACGGCATGCACCTTGTTCTTCCTCTATCCCATCACGGGAGCTTGGCTTCTCTTCTTTCAGGTTAGTTCGGATTTACGACGCTCACATCACTTTAGGTGGTAAAATATCTAGGCGGGTGACTGGTTAACGGGTGAAAAATGAGTACTCCGTATTTTTTATGGTATGGGCTGAAACGGGTTGTGTTAGCCCAAAACACTGGTTGTGAACAAATATTATTTTTTTTCATAAACACTTGGTTCCTTTTTAGCTAACTAGAACGGTACCCGCGCAATGCGGTGGCGGGTACCGTGTGATTATATTTTGCGTTATTTGGTTACACGTTTAGTTGTCTTTCATGTTTTATAAGTAGAGATATTAGAGATGGTTAAACCAAATAATTTTAGTTTGAACAACCAACCGCTTCCTAACAAATTAATTTTGAAATCTTTCCATAATAAGCAAGAAAAAAGTCTGAATTTTAAGCCTTTCTAATTATGGAATAGTCCCAAATGCATTATAATGTAGTAGTATAGATAGTTTGTTTTTCTTTTTGACCCGTTAGGACTTAGGAATGATAACCTGAATCGGCCTATTTGTATGTACATGGGTCGAAATTGCTACCTCTACGGCTATTCAGTCTGATAATATTTATGAAATATTTTAGAACATACGGGTGAAAATACCATCTGAAATGATTATTTTCAATCTGTATTTCAACAACATTGTTTACTTATTTCAGGTCACAAAGACAAACTTGATTGGAGAATCAGATATAATATTGCATTGGGAACTGCAGCGGGTCTCTCTTATCTTCATGAGGGTTGTCAACGAAGAATCATTCATAGAGATATTAAAGCAGCTAATATTTTGCTTTCAGGGGAATTTGAACCACGGGTAATCCTTGACTTGATTATATCTATTAAGTAACACAGGATACTCTTCTGCCATCTATTTGATACGATATGATGGGTTTTATAATCATATAACATAATTAACTTTTATATTTAATTACTGTGAGTATGTCTAGACTTCATTTTAATGTAAACTTCTTTTGTGTGCAAGTGTAGATATCTGATTTTGGACTAGCTAAGTGGCTTCCAGATCAATGGACGAACCTCACTGTATCACAGTTCGAAGGGACATTTGGGTACGTAAGCAAAGAACCCGTGGTTTCTGGTACTTGTAAAGTCATTTTTTTTTCATGGGTAACGTGAAACTTCTTTTTTAAACTATAGTTACCTGGCTCCTGAGGTTTTTATGGATGGTGTGGTTGATGAGAAAACGGATGTGTATGCTTATGGAGTTCTTTTGTTAGAGATTATCACTGCACGTCCCGCTTTGGATGAGTCACAGCAGAGTCTCGTTATGTGGGTATGTGTATTCATTTTAGAGATTCAAACCAGAAAACTAACTATAGTTAAAAAGTGAGGACATGTTAAACCATTATAACGAAATTCTTTATTTATTCTGTAACAGGCTAAACCTTTGATAAATGAAAAAAACCTTGAAAAACTTCTTGATCCTCATCTTGTTGATGCCTGTGACTTGGAGCAGCTGAATGACATGGTATGGATTGCTACTCAATGTATCAGTCAGTGTCCAACTGACCGTCCAAAAATGAGCAAGGTAATATTTTGAAATAGGTGAAAGCAAAAAAAAAGGTAACAATTACTAGTATGTTTGTTCATTTTCTCGTTACATCATTACTTTCATGTAATGCATTCTTAATCATGGACTTACTTATATTAAGCCAAAGTAATTTTGATTTTGCTGTAATCTAAAAAAAAATGTACAGTACGTATTAATATTTGTTGTTTAAGCATTTGAATGCATTACTTTTATTTTATCTATGTTGCTTCAAAGGTCTGTAGAAAACGTAGATCGGTAAATAGTACCCCACTTAGAAAGCAAAGGTCTTCATTTTTCTGTGCTACCTCTACAAATAAGCACATGTTGGTTTGGTAGTCAGCTTTGAAGGTTCGAGATATTTTAGTAAAGGCCCCAGTTTCGACCCATTACTTATTGAATCAACGGAATCAAATGCAAGCTCTGATAGAAGTTTTATGAGTTGGTCGATTTGAGTTGCATTATTAAAAAGGGGTCAAATTGGTCAAATCATGAAGCTTGGATTGGTCAAATGGGTCAAACGGGTTGAGAGTTGCCCAAACTGTATTTTGTATTGGATGATAATTCATTAATCCATGTTTAGGGGTCGTAGGATAATTAGTTTATGTGTTTAGAGTCGAGTTTGTAAAGTGTATAAGTTTAGGGTCCAAATATGTCAAGATTAAAGTTACTAACCGAATAGCGGTTATATAGTTAGTTAATGGTGAAAGGTCGCGATGGTTCAATGGAACCTGTTAGTATTGTTTCATATAGTATATATAGGGTTAGGATTCATTTGTAATAGTTAACCTTTTTTCGGTTAATAAAAACATCGTTTATAAAGGTTCATAACAGAATTCATTATATACAAAAGTGTGAGTTTGTGTGTCATGTGTTTGTTCATAGACATGTTTGATTCGTAACAAAGAAGATCCGGATGGGACCAACATTTTGTAATGCATACGAGGTCGTAAATCATTTTAGTCAAAATTTTGGATTGTTGTACTAATTAATTGTAAAAAAACCAAACTGGACATAGAGGTGTTGGACCCAAACCCAACTCGGCCTATTTTGATCCATTACCAACCTACCTAATTTGACTATCCCGCAGGGACGGAGCCAGAAAGTTATGGTCTAGCGGCAAACTTTGATAATTTTTAGAAATTACACTACAAATTGGTTCGTTAGGGGGGGGGGATTACAAAAATAGCCAGATATTTAGAAAATTTTACACTACAATATTTTTTCGCTAGGGGGGCACGTGCCCCCCTCCTTTCTCCGCCAGCGCCATCCAATCTCTTCTAAATCTAAGTATCTTTGTTTAATCTAGAAAAATGTAACCATGTTTCATATAATGCAGATTTACAGGATGCTAAGCGGTGATGAAGGGATTCCTGATTGCGGTAAAAAGTTTATAAAGAGTGCTGCCTTCAAAAGGAGGATATCATCGGAGGCTCTTGATGAAGAATATGCGTTACCTCCATTTGAAATCCAAGACGATCCACCTGACCAAACGGAAATGAAGCCTTAATAAATTTTATAGTTCATTGAATTCTGCGAGATTTCAAGAATCAACTTGTATCTTGCATTAGATCCCTTCAACAAATTATATATGCTGCAAAGAAAGAGTTCACAAAGACAGAGAAGTACGTGATTGGGAAGTTGGGGAGAATGGCTCATAGAACCAGTAGTTCTACTGTACTATAAAAGTATACATGTTTGCGTTTTTAATATTATTGTGAAAATTGAAAAGAACTGCATTGAGCAAACAAGGTGTGTTTTCAGATCTTATGTACCTAGTTCAGCTGATCTTGTGACATTGTAGTGGTACTCACTTTACCAACAATTAGAAGTTGGAACCATTTTATTGGTTGCAAGTATGCAAAGTTAATTTGTTAGCAATAACAAATTCATCGGCAGATGGGTCAACTCATGTTATGCATCATCATCTCTCATACCAAATGGGTAAAATTTATTTTGAAAAAAAAAAATAATAATAATAATAAAATAAAAATAAAAATAAATTAAAAAAATAAAAAAGCATCTGCTACACCATTAGACTAGAAAAAATAGACTGTAACAGAAACAGTAATACTTATTATTTAAGAAAACTAAAAATTCTGGACAAGTGAATCAGCCTTAAGCTGACCCGTTTTGAGACACTCGAAAAGTACATATTTGACAGTTCACACCACCCGCCCATGAGTAGTCCTTTAGAAGGGTGGCAGTGGCAGCGGCATCACCCATCGGCAAGGTGATGCCGGCGGTGAACACCGCCGCCACCCCACCGGCATCATCAACGGCAAGAGCTAAACGGCAAATATTGCCTCGGAGGCATGGGGTTTTCAAGGCAAAAAGTAGTCGTTGGAATTTATTATGAGATGAAATGGGGTTAGGAGGTATGGAAAAAGTTGGGAGGTATGAAAAAGGCATGGTTGCCACTAAAATGGGGTTGGGAGGTATGGAAAAAGTATGAATGAGGTGAAATGAGGTGGAATGATATTATTGGTGGATTTCGGAGGTATGGACGATTTCGGAATCATGACTGCCAGTGTCCTTATTTGATAGTGAAGAAGTTTATGAATGAGCACCAACATACTTTCAGATCAGTAACAAAAATGCCCTCTGGCTGCCAAAAACATACAGAAGCAACACAAGTTCACAGCAGGAAAACAACCCGAACCTTTGAAGATTGGATCATTATATAAAATCAGTTCAATCTTTTGCTTTATAATATAATGGACTACCAATCACGTTATAGTGTAGCCATGCAAATTACAACACAAAATTGAATAGCAGCATATAAATGCCTGCATTTCATGGCATAATCTCAAACCAAGTTGATTCTACAAAATTGTGTATTTTATCTTCGGGAACCACCTTGCCCAGCCCTGGCCCCCCTAGGATTCATATCCGTGTTTTCTCTATTAAAATCTCCCCTCGGACCCCTATAGTCCGAAGGTGGTCGTTGCTGGCTTGGTCCTTGCTTATATCTATTTGTTGCTTGTGGGGGCCCACTTTCTCTCTGGGGATCATTGTTAGGTTTTGATGCACCAAACATCCCATAACCCAATGCTCGTTCACCAGCTGGACCCCGCCTATTCAAATCAGATTGTGGATTTGGTTGCCTCTTGGTTGCATACCTGTTTTCTGATCCATTAGCGGATGCATACCTGTTTTCAGATCCATTAGCAGAGGCATACCTATTTACTGATCCAGCTCTATCAACATTTGATGTTTCTGGTGCAAAGTTAATCTTATTATCACGTCTTTTGAATTTACTTAAGTCTATATCATCAACTGAGTCCAATTCGATTGGTTCTTCAGAAATCGATCCCTCATTGGTTGCACTTTTCGGCAGATCATCAGTGCTTTGTGTTTCAGTGTCATCATTTGACGTTTCTATAACCATCTTTTTTGGTCCTTTCTTCAATGGCCCAAATTTGACATGTCGGACAATAGCATACGCTTGTTTAAACTCTAAAGAAGGTCCACTTTCCACAATAGAAAAATCATCAATCTGCCAAACAAAAAGTTTATTTTTGAAGAGAAAGAAACAAGATCCAATAATATAGAGGTGACCAAACGGGAGAGTTAGGTAATGAAATACTGGCCAAAACTTATAATTTCATAATCTAGAAAATTAATTTTGTTTCAATAACAATATACCTTTTGTTATTGAAATTATGGGAAAATTCATAGAATAGCTACTAACTTTGCAAGATGGTCCAAACTCCAAATTTGCAATTATACTTTTAAATCCCAACCTGGTAATTAAAAAAAATTAAAAATTAAAGGAGCTAGTTTGGTAATTATAGTGCAAAAAAGTTAATATCAAAATTTTATATATATATATATATATATATATATATATATATATATATATATATATATATATATATATATATATATATATATATATATTAAAATAATAATAATAATAATAATAATAATAATAATAAAAAAAAAAAAAAAAAAAAAAAAAAAAAAAAACCCTTAATTGGTATATAATGGTTACCAAATATGAGGAAATCAAAACTTTAATCAACAAACTAGCTCATAATGCTCATTGACGTAACTTTAAGTACAAGAAAAAAAGGTAGATTACCAAGTTGGACCATTTTGCGAGGTGTGTTGCTAATTCATCATGTTTCCCTAATTGATTTAGGGAGTTTTATAACATCACAAATATACTCTGCGCAACTTTTTAGCCATTTGAAACTTTCTTTTTTAACTAAGCTTTATTTTACCTGTTTGACATGTTAAGAGATAAAACATAACATGAATCCCCCAATTCCTACACAAATTTGTCAAATTACTTGCTCAACTAACTAGAAACTAATGGAAAGAATGAAATGCATATCAACGTACCAGAGCAAAGAAACGTGTTAGCAGCTTATCCAATTTCTGCTCTTTAGGTTCCACACCAGGAATTGCTACTGCCATACACTGGTTAACAACAAGAAAATTATTCAATTTTGAGAGAAATTTGATACTACGTATTATTTAATCCAGTTGTAGTATATGTGAGAGTGGTCGATCACTGCGGGATATATTGTTAAAGTAGTGATGAAAGTAACCCATGTCAACAATAACAGATATAAGGAGTGTAAGTTATATAAACATACCTTGATCCGGTAACCTTTCTCAGCTAATCGTTTCACGGCATCTGCTTTTGTCTGCAAATCATGTTTATCCTAGAGAAAACAGCACTCTGTTAATTAGCATTAGTCATGGGCACAGATAAAGGAAACAAAATTATAAAACAATAATAATATAATTCGGCAAGTTACGTAGTTTGCATTTCTACATCCTCGAGATAACTTATTAAGAATCTGGAAGTCCCTTTCTGTAACAAAGGAACCATTTTATGTAATATTACGCATATTCTATTACTTTTCTTATTTGTTGATTTCTAATGTCGAATTAGTGCTTCGTTAACTATATACAGGTGATATAATTCCATGACAATGAAAATATTCATACCGAGCAGAATCTAAAGAAGGAACTTACGATTTTCATAGTAATTTTAACTTCTTTCACACTGTTACGCAAAACCATGTTAGCCTGTAAATTTAATAAAATATATATAAGACAAACAAATTTCTCATACATTTTCATAACCAATAAAGAATTATGTTTAGTTAACAGACTCCAATAGCCAATAGAGGAATACTTGCCTTCTGTTTTGCAAGTTCTTTTTCTTTTACTTGCCGTAAATACATTTCTTTCTTATAGTCCATGAGTTTGCAAACAGGTGGCTTCCCATCTGGTTGAACCTGCGAAACAAACGAAACAGGAGCTAATGAGAACTTGAGCTTATAAAGCAAACTCTCGTCAAATAAGCTTTGGATGCCACAGCTTATGAGAGCTTTTAAAAAACATTCTAATGTGTTAAAAGTCTTGATAGCCTTATAACAGAAGGTGCCTCCATAACAGAGAGCGCTTCTCAGTAAAGGAAATTTGGTTTACTAAAAATAGTAATGCCCAGATAGTTTTACATATATGTAGATTTATGGACTATGCTAAAGTCAAAGAGAGCATGTGCACGCTATGACATAAAACGAATGTTGTACCTCAACTAAATCTACACTGAGTCTCCTTGCACGCTCCAATGCTTCATGCCTTGACACTACCTCATGCCCTGCAAATTTTGTTTCAAGCTAAAGATTATTAAGATAATGACCAGACAATCTACATAACACACATAAAAAATAAATACTGCAGTTGATACAGCATGCAAAATTGCACTACAAAAAGAACACCGCATTGGAACATAGTTCATAGGCTCATAGCCAACATATAAGCATGTAATTACTACTCGGTCTTGAAAAACAAAAGTTCAATGCAAAGTACAACTAACCCTTGGTCATACAAGAGCATCTAATCTCTAATATTAGGTCAATAGAACAAATGGCGAGAGGTGGAAAACATTGATAGCAATTATAACTGTTCTTAATTTCTTATTTAAAATCAGATTAGTTTATACAATGATCAACTAAATAGGTAAAAACAGCCAAACGCCAACATAATGTCAATGATTTCTGCAACACTTTCCAATTTCCATTCTAAAAGTTGTATACACTAGAAAAGTGTTACTAATTAATTAGTAGACAAACCTTCATCAGTCACAAGTCTAACATACTGAGCAGATATTTCTTCGTTCATTTTTGGCTGCCCCTTATCCTTATCCTTGTCTTCATACTTTGACTTTACCTAAAACACCATTTCAACACAAATTTCTAAGTCAACTCACAAGTCGCAACCACTAGCTAAATAGATTACATATTTAAGATTAAGAGGTTGTTTGGGATTGCTTATTTGAGTGCAGGAAGTATGTTCAAAATAAACAGTTCAAAAATAAGAAATCCCAAACACCACCAAAAAAAAAAAAAAAAAATGTTTGAGTTACAAGCTATGATTACAACACTCTTATAAACATCATAACATGAGACAAACTAAATACCTGAACTGGGGCAGCAAAGAATCGCACAAAGTTCCCGACCTCGGAACCTGTCCTATTATAACCCAAACTTGGAGTATTCACAACACCAACTCTAGTTTCCCGTATAACCGGCAACGACCCGTGAATCTGAAAATAGCATCGTGTCAACTGACTCGATAAAGCCCTAAGCTGCGCTTGCTTCGTTCGGCACCAAAATAGCACCATTCTTCTTCCTACATCACATCAATCGCCCAAAAAATTTTAACCTTTTCAACTAACATTCTCGACCAAGATTAATTTTTTTCTTACCCTAAATAAACTAATAAAAAATCAAAACTTTGATAACAAGATCAGTTCTTTATCGAATCAAACACAACAAAAAAACAAGTATTAACTTATAACTAAGTATTATTACTTATCGACACTAAAAAAGTTACATTTTTTAAACTAAGGGGGTGTTTATTTAAGCTTATATGTGGGCTTGTGAGCTTATTTGATTTCGGCTTATATTTTATAAGCTCCAATTTTCCGGTTTATATTTAGACTTATGGGCTTATATAAGTTTATCATATCATAATAAACTTATATAAGCCTACAAGTCACCAAATAAGCCGGAAAATTGGGGCTCATGAAATATAAGCCGAATCAAAAGTAAGCTAATAAGCAGCATATAAGCTTAAACAAACACCCCCTAAAACCCTAATTTAACAAAATGAGCAAATAAAAACAATCTCTAATAAGCTTATAACAAGCAACAAAAACAAGTATAAATCAAAAAGTAAGTATTTTTACATAGTAATAACAAAACTAAAATCAAGATTCAATTTTTCTTACCTAAAAAAAATCAATCATTTAATAACAAGAAGAAATAAAATGCAGCAATAATAAACTAATCGGTAAGGAATAAATGAATGGGCGTCAACTAACTACTAAATATGCTAATTATAATTGAGAAAAAGGAATATTATTATTTACCAGAAGATTTGTTGATCAGGAAGAAGAAGAAGAATAAACTTTTAGGGGTGTTTGGATTGTCAAGTAGAAGATGTTTTTTTTATATATATAGAAATGGAAAGTCTATTTTTTATGTTTTTAAGTTTATTTTGTTTATATTTGGATGATGAAAATTCAATTTGATACGTGTAAATCTTTTTATTTAAATTTTAGATTTGTTAAATAATACACTAGTACTTTCATAATATTGATTTTTTAGTTTACTACTGTAAACTTTTAGAGTTTTTTAGTTTAGTGGCCGTTTGTGTAGGTTTACTTTTTAAGTTTAATAAACGGCTAATCATTTTGGTGAATGTTTATATTAACTTATGGTTATAAGCTGCCATATAGGTGTTTGGACTGACTTATTTCTGTAAAATAAAAATAAACGTAAAGTTGATAAGGTTTTCTTTGTTTAAATTGTTTCAGAAGGTAGAGTTTTTAATTTAGATGTACATGACTTAATCTAAATATTTGTGATTATTCATGACCCTTTCTTATATAACTAGTGAAGTTTAAACTCTAAAATTCTTGTGAGTATGTCACATGTCTTACCATTAGGTGATTAGGCTATCTGCTGAAAATTATATTTATAAAATAAAAAATATGGTCCAACACTCTCAATCTCATATATAAACTCATAACTTCAAACATTAAAATGAATTTATTTTGATACATAATTTATAAACTGACAAGGTATTCGACTATTTTTAGTTTGAGTGATGTAAAAGTTTTAATAATATAATGAAACTGAGATTATCATTGACCCGGTTTTATTGTTGCTTTATAAACACGCGTTAATTTTTAGGCCATCTATTATGCTAAACCTTCTTAAGGCCTATAGTTGTTTAATATCATTAATTTATATTTTGCCTTTTGAATATTGAATCTTTAGGCCATCTACTACTTAAAAAGAGTTTACATCTTTTTCTTGAAATATTGAATCTTCGGTATTGAAACTTAAATCAATGTATTTTGCCTAAATTACTTTAAAAACCCATGAATTTTGGCAACTTTTCAAAAGCTTGTCAACTTAAATGATCAATTTTAAATTTGATAACTTTCAAAACACACACAATATTAATTAAAAAAAAAAAAAAAAAAAAAAAAACACACGCTTTGTATTTCAAAAACACATGCTTTGCATAAAAGGTCATATCAGAATCACAATTTTGCAAGTATAATTATTTGCCGCTGTAAACCGTCGTTTTACATGGGTATTCGTCTAATATTATTAGCGATGTATTTTTGTAAATGTTCTAATTATATACTCCCTCCGTCCTAAAATATAAGTCCGCTTTTGACTTTTCAAAGTCTTTCTCTTCATATTTTGACTGTAATTATTTTTTTCGTATTATATAATAATTGATGCAAAATATATAAATAGATTTGTGTTTCAAATGTATTTTCATTGGTATATTTTTCACCATGTATCATATAGCATGAAAAAAAATAATTACGGTCAAAGTCAGAAAAAAAACTTTGAAAAGTCAAATATGAACCTATATTTTGAGACGGAGTGAGTAATAATTATCATGATAGTATTTATATTTTCACTTTATCTTAATTATATTTATATAAAAAAAATGTTTTCTTTTAAAAATTTAAAAGTGATTAATACGTTGTGTCGAAAATATACTTTTAATATTACTATGTTAATTTTAATGGTTTCAAATTTCAATTTTTTTTTTTAATATCTACCAAAGTTAGTTAACTTATATTTAAAAGAAAGTAATCATATGTTGTTTGTCTTGTATTGCCTTACAACAAAGTAACTCGCTCTCTAAACAAAAGATACCAAAATGGAGAATTGCGTTGTAAATTGTCACTGTTAGTTTTTTAAACAATATCATATTTTCCAAATATGTGACAAATAGGGTTGGATCAGTTGGAAAACCCCTTGCCTCTCAACTAAGAGGTCAAGGGTTCGATCCCCACTCCCTACAAAAGGCTGGAGGTCCTTTTCTACCTTAGGTAGAACCGGAAGCAGTCTCTCTACCTTAGGTAGGGGTAAGGCTGTCTACATATCAACCTCCCCCATACACCGTGGAAGACGGTATTGGGACCCATAACCCGTGAAAGACGGTATTAAGAGTTACTTTACTTTACTTTATATTTTCCAAATATGTGATTCTCTGAAAACTAGTCAAGGCGAGATTCTCCTAAGGTTTATCACATACTCGTCATCGCAAAACATGACTGTCTAAAGGATATGATAATCTTACAAACAACAAACTTTTTTGCTTTGTATGCTTTAGAGCACAAGGTGCAGTGAATAGCTTGAGCTATTTATTTGGGGTCTACGGGTGTCACGTCATCTTAAAACATCTTCACAATTAACTCTCTTATCACCAACAACTAACCTCAACATACTCATTTAGGGTCCACCACTTACAACTTTATTTTTTTTTATTCAAATTTTCAAATAAACTAAATTTATTTCATTAAAATTAAAAATTCATTCATTTTTCAAATGAAACAATATTTAAAAAAAATCACTAATAAACAATTTTAGTAAAAAGAATTGGTTTTATTTTAGTTTTAGTACTTTATTTTTTGTTTATGGCTCAATAGACTTTTAAACTCAAGTTCAAGGCTCATATTACACAATAAATGAAACAAATAAACAATTGCAACAGCAAGTCGTCTTCTTCCTCCGAATATACCTGCAAAAAAAATAATAAAAAAATGCACATTTTACAAACACATCACAAACTCAAACCCAACACACAAACACAAGCAAAAAAAAACCCACCCCAAAAGAGAGAAAAAAAAAAAAAAAAACACACACACACACACAACTGACAACAAGGACGGTTCCAAGGCTCGTCGTGCAGATGAGGAGGAAGCAAACGACGAAAGATGAGGAGGGTGGGGTGGTGCAATGGTGAGCTCGGCGAGGTGCCACATCGGAGTGGCGAAGTGAAGCAATGAGTTGCACCGTGTGCTTTTAGGAAGAGTTACTGAAAAATGTTGAAAAATGTTATTATATGTAACATGTTAGTGTTCATTGCATATAACCTTCATGAAAACTTTAAAGAAATAAAGAAATCATCAAAATCCACTTCAACGCTAAAAATATTTATAAGCTAGTAATATATATAAAGTGTGGCTCAAAGGTAAAGCTAACAAAGCCATAACTTTAAGCCTCTGAATTTTAAGTCTCCTGATTTGCTAAGACACCATTATATATAAATTCGTCACTTATATTCTCTTGCATCGCTTTTAGGGCCCTGAAAAGTTTTAGGCCCCCCTAATTTACTAAAATACCTTATATGGTTTAGGATTTGAGGCCACATCGATTTTCATCTTTATTCTTTAGGCCTAAAAACTATTAGCTAAATACCAAGTCCAACATTTTAGTTTTATAAAAAGAACCAAGATCGTCTTTCTGGGTAATCTAAAAAAATGGATTAAGCTCATTTTAGTAATTTTTAGAACCCTCGATTTACTAAAATACCATTTTACGATTTGAAGCCACATTTGTTTTTATGTTTATTCTTTAACGTACAAACTATTATATACCAAGTCCATCATTTTAGTTTTATCAAAAATGACCAATATCCTCTTTTAGGGTATGAGAAAAAATGAATTAAACTCATTTTAGTGTTCCAAATCTTAAAGACTAATAGATACGATTGTAAATGAACTATAAGTTCGACGATCTCTTGTAAATGATTATTTTATATGTAACACCCCCAATTCATGGATGCAGCGGAATTCAAACTGGGTGTTACTCGACGGCACAATAGTCACAATAATAGAAAACGAACTCCAATTGAGTCGTTTTAAAAGATTTATCATTCAAATTGTATAAATATCAGATATTTACAAAATGAGGTCCCAAATGGTTCCATGTATAATAAATGAGTTTTTGAATAATAATAAAATTTATAGCCCTCTTGAGTATCTGTGCCCTTCCGTGCCATCCTTGATCGTCATGAACCTGAAATACATGCTTGAGAGGTCAACACAAAGGTTGAGTGATATTCATAGAGTTTGTTTAATCGTTTGAACACAATATGTTGGTAGTGTGAGTTGTAGACTCACACCAATGTTTAGAAACAAAACAGGTAGGCTACGTTATTATACGCCAATAAAATGTATTATACACTAAGCTTATGACACCAAAACGTTAACGTGTACCAATATCGATCGGCAGATTTATCCCGGTAGGTACTTTGCTAACATACCTAAATCTCAAATATTAATGCATTTGTTTGAACTTAGTCAATACAAATGGGATTCGTCAATCCCAATAGGCCTATTCACAATATTTGCGCTCACTATTGCTAGTGATTAAATGGTTCATAATAAGGGATCTCGGTTTAGCAAGGTTGGTACTTAGTGATAATAAAACAATCAGGCAAGCATACAATTTAAAAACATTGTGCTTGGTTAAAATAGCATGTATTCCCCCCAAGGGTTTGTAAAACAATTAAGTAATGGAAAGTGGGGCTATGAACTCACCTTAAGTAAGATAGCAAGTAATGAATGTAACGGTTGAATCGTGAAGGTTTCTATGAGCAACCTATAATCGAATGTTGCGACTTAGGTTCGGAGTAAAGAATATGTAGTAGTGCCTATATATATATCTTGCATTTAGTCCATGATGTGGTATGATGTATAATGTAAGTCTTTGAAAGAAATGATTCATGAAACATGTATGTTTATATATCGTTTACTACCGTTCGGGCCGACATAATTCAGAAGTCATGTTAGTAAGCGTTCGAGGAGCCAGGACACTTTAACTCGTAAATCCACAACTCAACTCGACGGCTTACATAATGAACTCCTCACATGAGGCTCCCTACTATTGTAGTAGTTGATGAAATATATAGATATAAGTTTTGATCCGAAAAGTTACATGTCCGATATTTGAATAAACTTTAGGAAAGTTTATTAGTACATGAAGATTGTTATTAAGGGTAGTTTCATAAGTCTTGTATGACCATTTTCTCTTTGTAATATCTCATGGTTCCTTTAGATGAAGTAGATCCAAGTTGCTTGTTCATGTTATCGCCTAATTCATTGTTTCATGTTTACGCCTATGTAAGTTGTTATGGTCATTTCGTCATGGCCTAGCCATGACCCTTAGTCCTTGTTTCAAGGTCATGAGACACAACCTTGGCTCTATCCATGGTGGTGGTCTTGATTATAGGTCATAAGACCCCTTTGGTCTTCATAAACCATAACCTATATGTAATGACTTTGTCTAAAAATGGGCTGTTTAGAATTTGAAGAAATTTATCACTCGGAAAGCGTTTTCAGGGCTCGAGCTTCTTTGTTCCTGAACGAAAACGTCGTTCCGGACAACTTTCGTGTTTTAACTTTTTGATGAATCGGACCAGAAGTGGGACTTTCAAAAAGTCAGAATGCGATTCAGTAAGGTTTAGGCAGTTTTGCCGGAAATCTTTGGTAACTTCAAATGGGCGTAACTTTTGACTCGTATACTCGTTTTAGGTGGTTCAAATTGCTATAGTTTCCTTGTTAAGTCCTCTACTATAATATGTAATGATCCAATATCATAATTTTACCATTTTGGTCGTGGTTTTCCAAGAAAGTCACTAGTTTACTTGTTTGAATAACATAAGTTACATATATGTATCAATACTTGTTTTACTCACTTTTATACATCATGGACATGAATACAAGACATAATATAGCATGAATAATATGTAAATAACATGAACATGATTATTCAACAAGAAGCATGTTAGGGTTTGGCTTACAACTTTTGGCTTTCTAATAAAGAAAGGAAGTAACAAGTAAGGAAATGGACTTTGATAGACTTGCTTCAACCCTTTGCAATCTTTGATAAACCAAGGTTATTTGAAGATTATAACGACGCCTTCTTGAAGTCCAAAGCTATTTGAAGATTATAACGACGTCTTTTTGGAGACTTTAAAGTTATAACAACTTTTCTTAGAAAATTTCCAAGATTGAAGATCAAACACTAGTTTTCTTTCAAAAACTAGTTAACTTTCTTACAAAATATAAGAAAAGTGCCTTAGGTTTTAGGACTTGAAGGTTATAAGAAGGTGTGGTGCAAGATTTATATGTGTTTTAGCTTGGTATTTATAGGGTAGGAAAAATAGTTAACCATATATTGGGTTAGAATTTAACCATGGTTAGTTTAAGACACTTGTAACTATCCTAGAGATCAATGGTCAAGATTTAACCACCCATGGTGACTCCCCCCCCCCCACATTGGCGGTTTGGAATGGGATAAGGTGACTAGATGATGACTCTTGGTGTTTGGATGATAATATCCTAAGTATGTAGCTAGTTTTGACTCCGTAAATCGCTAACCGTAAATGATTAAGCCTCAAAACGTAAAACCGGGTATCGTAAAAATATGAAACTTGAAAGTATTGTTAAACATGTCAATATAGTCCATAATAAAATATAAAATGAGTGGTAGGATCTATCGGGTGCTAAAACCCTGCTAAAAACTGGAAACACGGGTCTAAAACGCGCAATTCGCGTAAAACGCTGAACTGAAAAACGTAAAATTCCGAAACTTTTGGAATTGTCCTAAAATGAGAGAAAATCATATTTCTATTGTTTATAATGTTTTATGGATATATCGGGATGCTGGAAGGACTTTTAAACCTAAAAGTAAATCTCGGACACGGCTTTGTGATTTTTGCAGAAATGATCCGATGAGCGTCAAACTCTCGGATTATCGTTAAAATAGTTTAACTTACGAGAATATGAAATAAAAATTTCTGAGATGAATAGTGAAAAGTGAATAGTAAAAAGTGAATAGTAAAATTTTTCCGGGAATGGTAATTATCCTGAAAATGCGAATTGTTACAGTCTCTACCCCTTACGGGGAACTTCGTCCCGAAGTTCTATGTGTGTCATATGTTGGAGTGGTATCGATGAAAAGGTGTGGTTACTTATAAGGACTAAAGTCTGGGATTACCGGTGATGTAATTTGATTTGTCATTTCAGTGTATGGTGTAGGATGAGGCTTACTTTTATGAAGGAAAGGTATGGTAATAGTCGAATATCAAAGGAAATTGATATAGCAGTCGTATATTAATAGGAATTGAGATAGTAATTGCAATCATAGCCTAGTAGGTAATCGGTTGTTGTACTTAGTGTTTATTGACTTCATACTTATGTTATTTCAGATACAATTAAGCCCACTTGTTTTTAATTCTTTATTTACATAGAGAGGCATCCCAAACAATGTAAATACAGAAATATAAACTTATGGTTCGGTGATTTACAATTTCTTTATTTAAATGAAAAGGCATCCCAATCCATTCAAATAATTACAAATCATCCTACTTAAGAATTCCCAACACAACATTCACAATTTGTCGGTGAGTTACAAGGTAGTGTATTACGAGATGATACTGGTGTTCCAAAAGTACAAGATGAATATTCAAACTAGTAAAGCTGATAAGGGTGTTTGTGGTGTAACTAAGGATGATTTGAGCTTTAAAAGTGCATCAAGATCAGAAAGTGAGCTTGTGGGATTAAGGGTTGTGAAGATGATGATGGTGAGAAGGTTTGTGTTCTTCATTTTGGTATGTTGAGATTTAGTGGTTTGTGATGAAAGTTGGAAATGAAGGCATGATATTGATTTATAGGGTGGTATCAACGAAGTGATTTTTCTAAGATGGTGGTAAAATATCTTGGAGTAATATGATGTGAAACAATAAAGTGATAACAAAATAACTTGAAGTAAAATTTGTTGAATGGTTTATAAGATAACTGAGTAAATCTTATAGAATGGTAATAGTCTACTAAACAATCAAATTGGTTTAGAGATAGAAAGTACAATAGATGAGAATTTTCACAAAGAGTTGTTTGTTGAACATCAAATATTCTTAAGTTATAAAACTCCCATTACTAGGGATGACATACACGTAGTACAACATAGTGCATAAATAAATATGACTGCTAAGTTCTAAACTTCATTGTTCTGCAGTGTTGTTGAGATTCTGATAAGCTTCTTCTTCTCTTATCATATATGCTTTCCATTGGATGAGCCATGGTTGTGAAGGTAATGTTGTGATATGTTGATGAACAAAAGTGCTTAGTGTATGCTTAATGTTAATACTCTTAGGTATAGATGTTGAGTTTGCTTTAAAAATCTTAAGAGATTTTAAAAGTTTATGATGGAATGGTATCCTTAGGACCTAAACAGGATAGTACTTCTACAGGATGAAAAGAATAATTGATAACTATCCCAAGATAGTAGTTCGGATTATCTCATAAATGAAAATTTCAAGAATGAATTTAGATCATACAAATAAGGTGTTAAGATTTCGCTGAGTGGTAAGACACTATCGTGTCTCTAGATTGTTTTAATGTATTCTGGTGGTTTATCGTGTTCATGTAGGAAATCAATCTAAACATAACCCTAGTACAACTATTCTCAGTATTTGAAAATTTTAAGTCGAATATAGTTAGTCAGACTATATTCCACTGTCCCTAGGTTAAATATAGGTGACTAGTCTATATTTAGCCAAGGTTCGATAAAATTTTCAAATACCTAAATTAGGTATACTTGTGATATGTCCGTTGGTTTTGGGAAACCGTTCACTAAACAAAGGCGTTGTCAACCCTTAAGTTGCAAGTCCCGTCCATACAAGACTTGTAACGTATGTTTTCATATTCCATTGCATAGAAGATAGTAAGGGTAGGTACGTATGGAAAGGAAGTTTTAAGTAGTTCTAAAATAGAACATACTTGGCCAGGATCACGAACTTTTAATAATGAAGGTTTCATCAGAAAACTTTGATGAATGTAGAGAAAGTTCAGCTTTTGTCGATGATGGATTAGTTTGTCCTTTAGAAATCTCATATTTCTTGTTCGGAAATCGTTAGATTGTGACGGGTTTTTGATATCATAAGAAATGATATTGATGATGTGATGGAATAATTCTAGAGACCATTTGCACAAAACACAATGTCTCGGAAGTAGGTTAGACCATTGTGCAATTCACAATGTCTGGGAAGTAGGTTAGGCCATTGTGTGACTCAAAACATTTGAGAAATGATTAAGACCATTGTATCATACAATGTCTTGGAAAATGAATGAGACCATTGTATCTCACAATGTCTTGGAAAATGAATGAGGCCATTGTATCTCACAATGTCTTGAAAAGTGAATGAGACCATTGTATCTCACAATGTCTTGAAAAATGAATGAGACCATTGTATCTCACAATGTCTTGGAAAATAGGAAAGACCATTGCAATCAGTTACAATGTTTTGGACATATAATGTTGGAGTAGGAACATGATTGGGAGAGTGTGGCTGCGCCGAAATGCCTTAGAATAGGCATACACAGATATGTTTAGTCCATTGTTTAGATAAATGATTGAAAATAAACCGAGTTTATATATCAATATACTAATATGTTCATGTAGCATAAAATGCCTAGTGTGTATATATCAATATACTTATATGTGTTCATGTAGCATAAAATGCTTAGTGTGTATATATCAATATACTTATATGTGTTCATGTAGCATAAAAATGCTTAGTGTGTATATATCAATATACTTATATGTGTTCATGTAGCATAAAAATGTCTACGGGGAAATGCTCAAAATGGGTATATATGAATATACCAATATGTTTGTGTATCATAACATGCTTACTAAGTCCATAATCGTCTGGAGGATGGAAGACACGGAGAGCGGAAGGCTATAAAATGTTTTTGCTTGTATGTGTGGTTATAGTTTAGGTCTCAATTAGACCCGTTTCTCTATAACCATGGCTCTGATACCAATCTGTAACACCCCCAATTCATGGATGCAGCGGAATTCAAACTGGGTGTTACTCGACGGCACAATAGTCACAATAATAGAAAACGAACTCCAATTGAGTCGTTTTAAAAGATTTATCATTCAAATTGTATAAATATCAGATATTTACAAAATGAGGTCCCAAATGGTTCCATGTATAATAAATGAGTTTTTGAATAATAATAAAATTTATAGCCCTCTTGAGTATCTGTGCCCTTCCGTGCCATCCTTGATCGTCATGAACCTGAAATACATGCTTGAGAGGTCAACACAAATGTTGAGTGATATTCATAGAGTTTGTTTAATCGTTTGAACACAATATGTTGGTAGTATGAGTTGTAGACTCACACCAATGTTTAGAAACAAAACAGGTAGGCTACGTTATTATACGCCAATAAAATGTATTATACACTAAGCTTATGACACCAAAACGTTAACGTGTACCAATATCGATCGGCAGATTTATCCCGGTAGGTACTTTGCTAACATACCTAAATCTCAAATATTAATGCATTTGTTTGAACTTAGTCAATACAAATGGGATTCGTCAATCCCAATAGGCCTATTCACAATATTTGCGCTCACTATTGCTAGTGATTAAATGGTTCATAATAAGGGATCTCGGTTTAGCAAGGTTGGTACTTAGTGATAATAAAACAATCAGGCAAGCATACAATTTAAAAACATTGTGCTTGGTTAAAATAGCATGTATTCCCCCCAAGGGTTTGTAAAACAATTAAGTAATGGAAAGTGGGGCTATGAACTCACCTTAAGTAAGATAGCAAGTAATGAATGTAACGGTTGAATCGTGAAGGTTTCTATGAGCAACCTATAATCGAATGTTGCGACTTAGGTTCGGAGTAAAGAATATGTAGTAGTGCCTATATATATATCTTGCATTTAGTCCATGATGTGGTATGATGTATAATGTAAGTCTTTGAAAGAAATGATTCATGAAACATGTATGTTTATATATCGTTTACTACCGTTCGGGCCGACATAATTCAGAAGTCATGTTAGTAAGCGTTCGAGGAGCCAGGACACTTTAACTCGTAAATCCACAACTCAACTCGACGGCTTACATAATGAACTCCTCACATGAGGCTCCCTACTATTGTAGTAGTTGATGAAATATATAGATATAAGTTTTGATCCGAAAAGTTACATGTCCGATATTTGAATAAACTTTAGGAAAGTTTATTAGTACATGAAGATTGTTATTAAGGGTAGTTTCATAAGTCTTGTATGACCATTTTCTCTTTGTAATATCTCATGGTTCCTTTAGATGAAGTAGATCCAAGTTGCTTGTTCATGTTATCGCCTAATTCATTGTTTCATGTTTACGCCTATGTAAGTTGTTATGGTCATTTCGTCATGGCCTAGCCATGACCCTTAGTCCTTGTTTCAAGGTCATGAGACACAACCTTGGCTCTATCCATGGTGGTGGTCTTGATTATAGGTCATAAGACCCCTTTGGTCTTCATAAACCATAACCTATATGTAATGACTTTGTCTAAAAATGGGCTGTTTAGAATTTGAAGAAATTTATCACTCGGAAAGCGTTTTCAGGGCTCGAGCTTCTTTGTTCCTGAACGAAAACGTCGTTCCGGACAACTTTCGTGTTTTAACTTTTTGATGAATCGGACCAGAAGTGGGACTTTCAAAAAGTCAGAATGCGATTCAGTAAGGTTTAGGCAGTTTTGCCGGAAATCTTTGGTAACTTCAAATGGGCGTAACTTTTGACTCGTATACTCGTTTTAGGTGGTTCAAATTGCTATGGTTTCCTTGTTAAGTCCTCTACTGTAATATGTAATGATCCAATATCATAATTTTACCATTTTGGTCGTGGTTTTCCAAGAAAGTCACTAGTTTACTTGTTTGAATAACATAAGTTACATATATGTATCAATACTTGTTTTACTCACTTTTATACATCATGGACATGAATACAAGACATAATATAGCATGAATAATATGTAAATAACATGAACATGATTATTCAACAAGAAGCATGTTAGGGTTTGGCTTACAACTTTTGGCTTTCTAATAAAGAAAGGAAGTAACAAGTAAGGAAATGGACTTTGATAGACTTGCTTCAACCCTTTGCAATCTTTGATAAACCAAGGTTATTTGAAGATTATAACGACGCCTTCTTGAAGTCCAAAGCTATTTGAAGATTATAACGACGTCTTTTTGGAGACTTTAAAGTTATAACAACTTTTCTTAGAAAATTTCCAAGATTGAAGATCAAACACTAGTTTTCTTTCAAAAACTAGTTAACTTTCTTACAAAATATAAGAAAAGTGCCTTAGGTTTTAGGACTTGAAGGTTATAAGAAGGTGTGGTGCAAGATTTATATGTGTTTTAGCTTGGTATTTATAGGGTAGGAAAAATAGTTAACCATATATTGGGTTAGAATTTAACCATGGTTAGTTTAAGACACTTGTAACTATCCTAGAGATCAATGGTCAAGATTTAACCACCCATGGTGACTCCCCCCCCCCCCACATTGGCGGTTTGGAATGGGATAAGGTGACTAGATGATGACTCTTGGTGTTTGGATGATAATATCCTAAGTATGTAGCTAGTTTTGACTCCGTAAATCGCTAACCGTAAATGATTAAGCCTCAAAACGTAAAACCGGGTATCGTAAAAATATGAAACTTGAAAGTATTGTTAAACATGTCAATATAGTCCATAATAAAATATAAAATGAGTGGTAGGATCTATCGGGTGCTAAAACCCTGCTAAAAACTGGAAACACGGGTCTAAAACGCGCAATTCGCGTAAAACGCTGAACTGAAAAACGTAAAATTCCGAAACTTTTGGAATTGTCCTAAAATGAGAGAAAATCATATTTCTATTGTTTATAATGTTTTATGGATATATCGGGATGCTGGAAGGACGTTTAAACCTAAAAGTAAATCTCGGACACGGCTTTGTGATTTTTGCAGAAATGATCCGACGAGCGTCAAACTCTCGGATTATCGTTAAAATAGTTTAACTTACGAGAATATGAAATAAAAATTTCTGAGATGAATAGTGAAAAGTGAATAGTAAAAAGTGAATAGTAAAAAGTGAATAGTAAAATTTTTCCGGGAATGGTAATTATCCTGAAAATACGAATTGTTACATTATACATTCTATGCTCTTTTATCATGTATTCTTTTTACTTTTTCTTTAGTGTGTTAGCAAATGAATATGAGGAAATTGTTTAAGTATTTATCTATGGTTTGTTTGATTAAATATTCACGAATGAACATGTACAAGCCCACTTGTTTCTGTTCAGTTCGTCGTCTTAACCCTACTTGTAGTTCATCAAAACAACGATGTTTGGTTTCTCTATTTGTCATCTTGTTTTTCAATCATCAACCGGTTCTCAATTTATTAAGCGTTCATGGTTTTCTAGTTAGACGTTATATTATTCCGATCGTTTTACTAAAAACACGAGGAACAATCGAAAAGGCCCCATTTTTAAACTTTGCTTTAGGTCTCGATCTCGATGAGGCTTGAGCTGCCTTGCTCAAGTGACTAAGAAATTATTTATTATACAAGAATAAACAGCAAAATCCGACTTTGGCTTGTTTATTTTGACATATACCAAAAACTCTTTAAATGAGTCATACTTAAGAGGCAAAAAGTTTAATGAATATCACTATTATGGGTATGTTTGGGAGAGGGGCTTATGGGGCTTATAGAGGCTTAGGCTTTTAAAATAAGTCGGCTTATCAAAAAAGTCTCGTTTGTCATGCGGGCTTATGAAATCATAAGCCTCTAAAAGGGGCTAAAAACTTTAGCCCCATAAAAGGGGCTAAAAACTTAAGTCCGGGGCTTTTAAACAATAAATTACTTATTTACTCACAAAAATATTTAACTTATACAAAAACTCATTTAATTACGTCTTTTTTAGTAATTTTACAATAATAAGCCTAAGCTTAAGCCCATTTGCCAAACAAGTTTACAAAAATACAAATTTCAACTTCGGCTTATAATAAAAGCCCAAGCCCAAGCCCCAGCCTCAACTCCAGCTCCAGCCCATTTCGCCAAACATACCCTATGTATGATTTATGAAAAAATTCAGGCCAAAACCATCATTCATCATCTCAAGGATTGTTTTTGTTAAACTGGTTGACTCCTAATGATGAAATATTTTCATTTGAAATTAATCATGAAAAATGTGTGGGTGGGTGGGTGGGGTGGGGGGGGGGGGGGGGGGGGGGAGGAGTTCATCCTTAGAATAAAACACATGAACAAAGTTTAGTCTACTCTTATTTACAGTAAAATACAGAGGAGGTTATTAGATTGCTCATTAGTGTTCACTCTTGCTTAGAAAGAAAAATATTTGAGTAAAAGTAAACACAACGCAAGGTGTTAATGTTTGTATTGTTTCACATAGCAATAAATACGATGGAGAAGATATGAACTTTATAAAACGAGTAGAGCTCGAAAGTTCCATTCTGATTTTTATGTATTAAGATTTAGATGATATCAGTCCTAAGTGGTCGACTTATAGTAAACATCAAAACTGAAACTAGCATACTCCAAAATGATCAGCGGTTTTAAAATAGTATTGAACATGAGGAAATCGAATGGTAATGTCATTTGGTGTCAAAACAGTGCAAGGAATAATTGTCGGTCGGGAAATTTATGCTCTGGACACTGAATCTAAATATAAGTTGCAATTAGGGGTGAGCAAAACCGCCCGAGTCCCGATAATCGACCTGATCCTGACATAAACCGATAGTCCCAAAACCGAATAATAATTTCTCGGGTCGGGAGTCGGGATGGATTTTTAGCATTTTCTGGATTCGGGACAGGCAAAAAACCGACAAAATACAAGCAAAAACCGACTACTTTCGGGCCGGGCCAAGCCAAAAAACCAACTACTTTCAGGTCAGAATTTGGTTTACGATTTAGGTGACTTTCGGAATCGGGATTAGTCAGGATCCGGCCCGATGCTCAGCCCTAGTTGCAAGACTCCAAGCTAATGAATCTTGTGTTGTTAACCTATCTATATCTATACTACTATATAATGCATTTGGGATTATTCTATAATTAGAAAGGCTCAAAATTGAGACTTTTTTCTTTGCTTATTATGAAAAGATTTCAAAATTAATTTGTTATTAAGCAAGCTGTTTAGAAGGTTTGTTAAGAAGCGGTTGGTTGTTCAAACTAAAATTATTTGGCTTAACCATCTATAATATCTCTACTTATAAAGTATGAAGACAACTAAACGTGTAACCAAATAATGCAAAATATAATCACACGATACCTGCCGCCGCATTGCGCTGGTACCGTTCTAGTATTTACAAAATATTACATTTTTCTACATAGAAACTTTATGTATTTGTCCCTTTTATGGGCTAAAGTTTTTAGCCGACTTATTTTATAAGCCCTTCCATAAGCCCCATGACAAACGAGACTTATTTTATAAACCGGCTTATTTTAAAAGCCCAAGCCTCAATAAGCCCCTCATAAGCCTCCGCCAAACATATAATCAAACTAACTTTCGCATATGGTTTCACAAGCTCTGGATATTAATATGGGTTTGTCCAGTTCAGTTTCATGGACCAATAGCTTGTTGAAAGTGATCCACCATAACCATAGAGCGTTGTAATCGTAATCGTAATCGGTAATGAGTGATAGTTATCAAAAACGTACTTTGGCTTCCCAACCTTGTGTATAAATCAGTAAGTTTGAATGATATAACCACCTTCTTTCTATCAAACATGTTCCCATCATACTACAATCTCAGATTTACCATTCATTCTACTCAATTCAATAAAAAAACTGGAAGAAAGCAATGTAACTACATATTATGGAAATGTACTGAATATATACACTACACTTATTTTGCCAAAGGATAACAAGAGAAAATATTAGAAATTAAAAAAAGATTGACCGACCTATGAACATCAACACAATATTATCCATACCTGAGTCAGCAATGGCTTTGATCTTTCTAAAATGGCCGAAAATTAAGCATTTCTAGCTCAAGGTTCAAATAATGTTTATAAAAAAAAAGTTGCTCCTATAACAGACTATTTAATTTCAAATAAAATACAATACCTTAACGCAATCCAAATATCTCTTCCGGGGGATCATAAATACTCTGATCAGGAAAAATCTCCTCAAAGTCTTGCTTCACCTTATTCCTCAGTAAGGGATGTGGCAGAAGCCCCTTCAATAGAATTCTAAATGGCAACTCGTCTGGTGGATCCGGAGATTGTTTCATGTCCTCGTAGATATTCATAGCATCACCAGGTGATCCGAACCTCAAAAACCCGCGAATTACTTCTGTGTATGTTTGAGAATCAGGATATAAGTTTTCCTTTTTCATGCTTTCCCATAGCTGCATTGCCTCATCCATCTTTTTAGATTTAGATAATGCAATTATCAAGTCTTTGTATAGATATACATCGGGCGTATACCAGTCTTGCTTTTGAATAACCCAAAACATCTGAAAATCCCATAAACAGGCTGTAAGAACAAGATTCTACCATTTATTGAACTTTGGAAATGACAAGAAATAAAAAAAAAACTATTATCACACGACCACTCTGTCCTTTCATCCATACTGGTGCATCACACAAAAACAAAAAAAATGGATGCAAAATAAGCTTTATGTTTATCCATGCCATCTTTTCTACTTCATTTAGTTACATACTTACATGTATGTGACAAGAAGGGTAGTTGGGTAATGGGTCAAATGGTTTGGGTTGAAAAGGATAATTTTTATAGTATGGTAAGGGATCAGGTTAGGTTTATAAGCAACATTTTTTGTCCATTTTTTCATTGTTTACATCATAAATTAGTAATTTCGAATGTTGCGTAAATCAAAAACGAAATTTGGGAAAACTATCACTCATTTAACCTCTTAATGTCCTTTGAAGTTTAAACCATTATAGCTAACTTTTTTTAAGGTGGGGAGCCATTTGACTTGATTGAGAAAAAAGCACAACCAAAATGTTATGTTCCGGGTCTGTGAACGATTTCCAGGACTGTTAACAGCAAGATCAGCCTCTTTTGGCTTATGAGACCTTCTGCCTCGATGACCCATTTTAAGATGAATAGGGCTCGATAGGAGAGAACCCACTGATCTCTGAGATAACTCAACTGACACTTTTTTTTTTTTTTTTTTTTTTTTTTTTTTTTAATTGGATGAATTGCAGTTTACATTTAAAAAAAAAAAAAAAAAAAAAAAAAAAAAAAAATCCTAACAAATTGGTACCACATAATCTCTAAAGACTTAAGAGACTTTATCCTAAATAAAACAAATGAAAAACAAGATAAACATCCTAAATGAAACGGTAAAAATTTGAAAATGATGAAAGCTGCAAATCATAATCTTTTTCGTCATTACACAAAATGAACCAAATAATGAAAATGTGAGTGATAATTTACACCTTTAGTTCTTTAGCTGTATCTTTTATATAATAAAACAAAACCCCTATTGGGAATTTTCCATTTCAAAAAAATGCATTCATACCTTATTTAGTAATAATTTTATTTAAAAAAAATTATTTTCTTATTAGGTAACATTTTATATTTATCTATAACACAAGTAGAAGATAAATACAAAAAATATAGATAAGATGCAATTAATAATAGGATTAAAATTTTTAAATAATTATCTTTAATAATAAAAAACTATAATTAAACATCATAAATCAAACAAAACAAAGATTAAATTATTTGTTTTTTAATAAATAAAAATACATGATTCAAAAAAATTTTAAAAACCCGAGCGTGCGCGGGTATTATAACTAGTAATTGTCTACACGAGAACATCAGTGACAATGATTAACAGCGGAGCTAATATCCTTGATCAGTCTCAAACAGTCAAACTAAAATATGTGTTAAACTAATCATTTGAGATCATGACCGAAAGTCGAAAGAAAGATGTGTTACTACATGACTTTAGATGCAACCACTACAACCAACCTCTTTATAAGAATCGGAGTGAATGTCTTGATCCTGACTTTAAATGACACAACTATATACAGTATAGTGCTTCCACTTGGCTTGCCTAGGTTAGCTAGTTATGTCTCTTATTATAGTTCATCACCTTATATCTTACACCCCCAACTCATTAATTGTTATTAATGTAAAGTTATAAGCTTATTTACGAATAAAGTGGTTTGGTCCAGCCGTACTGCCTTAAACCATAAGTATAAGGTGTTATCATATATACCATGCCAGCTGATATATAGACAGGACTGACCGTTAAACCCTTCGTCCAGTTGACTAAGAATACAAACAAGACGACTAAGTGATAAGATTAATTGAGTAAAGGGGGGATGAGTAAACCTTGACAGCTAAATGCACTTCCTCTTGGCGTTCAAGTTCATTAAGAACAGCAACCATGTCCATCTTTAAGAGCCTTGAGACATGAGTTTTGATAAATTTGTCCAATTTCTCTTCATCGTCTTTAACTCTCTTCAACCCCAAAATAACAAAAAGAGCTTCTTTACCAAGCAATTTCTTTCCCCTCCAAAGGGAACCTCTGGGCCTGCCATCATGGTAATATCGAGGCCTTAAATATCTATAGAACTGTTGTTGACAATTGCAGACATCTTCACGGCTTTTCGTAGTTTGGTTATATGCTATTGGTTTTGTGGAGACAGAATAAGAGGATATATATTCATTCGAGATGGGTATTCTCGTTATTTCACGATGAAGCAATGAGGAAACTGATAATCGTAACTTTGACGTCAATCTGCCCCCAATTGCTGCCATTGCAGAGGCCGAGGCTCAAATCCACTGTCCAACAGAACACTAGTGTTAGACATAAAAGAAGAAATTATAAACATGATGGTAAATAGCAAGATGGTCAGGCCCGACAGGCGACAGGTTGTGTAACAGGTTCTGATTGTAAAGATCAGCTTAGGATGGATTGCACATCAAACATATTTGTGTCCAATAATCAATTTTTCTATGAGTAACTAATGTGCTAATGAGTAGAAGAAACTTACAACATAATCTCAGTATTTGAGTGTTTATAATTAAGCAGGTCACATGCATTAAATTAACACTTTGCATGACTTTCACCCTGTTTAATTGTTTAACCTTTTGACCCATAACCCTTTACCCAAATTTTACATTTCCCACATGACCTGTATAAGATCAAACACACGTCTCGGATTAACCGATACCCTAAGTAAATTGGTCGAAATTACCACCCTAAGCAACATTTGTAATCAGAATGTCTACAATAGACTATACTTTTCAATATTAGGTGCAGTTTGTCCTAAGAATCAGTGTGAAGTATTGGTTCAACAACAAGGTAAATGAGAACGAACATATGATTCCAAAACTGCAAATTGGTTCTTCAGTTGGCCTGTGGCTATTGAATGCTAAGTGAATGCAAATCGATAGAATGCTAAGTATAGTTTAAATCATGAAATAAACTTTAAATATTCAGAAACGATATTAGAAACCCATAAATATCAACAATCCAGCAAAAATAAAATAAAAAAGCACCTAAAAAATGAATGTCACAAAAACTAAAATCAATCAGAAACAAAATCCAGCTAAATTTAACAAACAAAAATTCAGAATTAACTCAAATAACTAATCAATCAATCAATTTATATAACAAAACAAAATCCAATACATATAGCTTAAAAATAACAATAAATATATAAGTCGAAATGTAGTTAGCCAATGGTTAGAGATGAGATGTTGATACCTGATTAAATGAAAAAAGATGATTGAGTTTTGATTGACAGAGGACTGTGTGAAGAAAGAAGAAGAACACGGATGAGGACGAGGAAGTGATTTATGATTATGGGTGGACAGTGGACTCTATAACTGTACGGCCCAAACAATCTATAAACCCTATAAATCAAGAAATTAAAGGCAAGGATCAAGAAAATAAATGCAAGGATGAAAAATGGGGCTATGTTTTCAACTCACTTTTAAGAGTGTAAAAGTGCTAGGTGGACCAAGCCATATACGTGTTTTATAGATGTTGTTACGTCAACTTTTACACTATAATTTCTGGTAACATAAAACCATAAACTTTTCCAATAACATTTCTATACCACACCACTCAAAAACCCCACTGACCCACTTTTACAAAAAATAAAAATAATAACAATAATAAGACCAACAACCTCCGTCATCCCAACAACATTGGTACCAATAACATAAAAGCCAGTGCATGTGACACATCAAAATTAACATCGAACATATGACGCATCAAATTTTCAGTTCAGTTTTGGCTTTTTTTAATCTTATACTATATGACAAAATACCACAAAAGCTCCAACAACTACAAGCAAATAGTTCACCCCTTTTATTATAACTTATTGACATTCCTAATGAGTTCGTTTATCATTAAATTCTTGCTCCTATCTGGCAACTACTTTACATCTCACTCGTCTTCCTAGCTTTAACCATACGTCACAAATTTACACTGATCCAGTAACATAGCGAACATATAGGCATATAGCAACCGAACTAAACTTCAACAAAAACAGCTAAGCCTAATTAGCAGAACCAATTATAACAAAATTTGTAACTATAACCAACTAGATAGTCTACACTAGAAAGTTGTACCATGATTATCATAAACTAGCTAAATCAACATATATAAACTCATAACATACATAAAAAAGATAAGCATAGGGGGCGTTTAGGATTGCTTCTTTTTCTGCGTTTCTGCTTCTTTTTAAGCAAAACTAGTTTCCTTTCATAGTAAAGCGCTGCATATTTCAAAGTATTTACTTAATCGTTAAACATCATATCTGACCTAAAACTTTTATAAAATACAATTCGTTAAATCTTTCATATAGCTTATTATTTCTTCGAGCTTTACTGCACTTTTCACAGAACAAGCAAATCCAAACACACACACGAAAAAATATTCCAGAAATGCTTATTTATAAGCATAAAAAATAAGCAATCCCAACACTCTCATACGTTATAAAGAAGACCAAATTTTTATTTAATCAGATGGGTCAGTTTTTATAAAGAAACCCAAAGTGAGAAATTGGTTTTTTTTTAATGAAATGAAATGTATAGATAGCTTAACGACCAACTATAGCAAATAAATGGAACCCTAATAAAGATGATAAGATTATAATTTAAATGTATAATGAATTAATGATAAGATACCGAGAAGAAGAGTGGGGAGCGGTGGTGGCGGTGCGACGCGGAGTGGGAAGATTGATGGTGCTAGCGGGTCGGCCAAACTTTATGAGGTTTTGGGTTTAAAGCTGTCAAACATGAGCTATACGTAAATTAAATGTTAACTATCAGTAATTTTATATTTTAACAGCTTCAAAATATTTTAAAAGCTTCATGAGTCAGCTTTTCATTTTGGAGCTACTTGTTTAAAATAAAAGCTTGAATTTAATGTTACCAAACGGAACTACTTGTTTTGAAAAAGATTACTTTTGTAATAAAAAACTTACAACAACAACATACCCAATCCCGCAAAAGCGAGGTATGGGGAGGTAGAAATGTAGACAGATCCTACCCCTACCCCAGGTAGAAACCGGGAGTAGAGAGACTGCTTCCAGGGAGACCTCCGGCACGTGCACATGTGCGAGTGATAGATCACCGAAAGAAATAGCACGGAACAAAGAGCAACAAAAAAGGCAAAAAAAAGTCAAAAGGGAAAAGCCAAACAAATCAAGTAGGTAGCAGGAAACCAACAAAATAGAGACCTAGGAAAAAAGACAAACAAATAAAACATGGCACCAAAACACAAAAGCAAAGAGCAAGACACACAAAGCGGCAAACAAAGCAAGGAAAAAAGAACAAAAACAGACAAACCCATCAAGAAAAGCACAAAAACAAAGCAGGGAAACGCAAGGGGCTAAAACTAAGGCAAAACAAAGGGAAAAGAAACGCCACAAGCCACCTACAGACCTAAAAGGGAAGAGCAAAGGGACCACAAAGCCTAAAGAGCCAAGGGCAAACTAAACCTAAAAGGCAAGGCAAAGGGGGCAAACGCAAAGGCAAGGCAAAGGGAAGCACCACAAGCCTACAAAACCTAAAAGGAAAGAGCTAAGGAACTCAAAACCTAAGGAGCAAATGGCAAACTAAACCTAAAAGGCAAAGGGCATGGCAACAAAAAGACGAGTAAGGACCCACGCAAAGACGCACTCCTAAACACCCGCCCGAGACTACCTGCCAGATCTAATCCTAGCTCTCCACGCATTCCTATCTGAGATCATGTCCTCGGACAAGAGAAGCTCCTTCATGTCTAGCCTAAGTCTATCTTCCCACCTCAGCTTCGGTCTTCCCCTCCTCCTCAAACCGTCGACCATCAGCGCTTCAACTCTCCTTACCGGCGCTGTTTGTGGCCTCCTCCTAACATGACCGTACCACCTCAACCTCCCTTCTCGCATCTTCGAGATTATAGATTCAACATCAAGCGTTGCTCTGAAAACTCCGTTCGGGATTATGTCAAGCATAGTCTTACCACAAGTCCACCTTAGCATTCTCAGTTCTGCCACTTCCACTCTGTTAGCTTGAGCTAAACTTACGACTTCAAAAAAGTTGTGTACCAAACAGACCCATGGAAGTTTCAAAATAAGTCACAAAAAATGAGCTTATGAAACATAAAGCCTAAAATTAAATAAATCATAAGCCGGCAATATAAGATGAAACAAATACACCTTATTAGTTAATTTTTAGTTTATGGTCAAGGAGTTAAAGGTAAATAATGTATTTAGCTTTAGCTCAATTTCGATAGCTTTGGTGAAACTAGTTAGAGTTCACATGAGATGCAGAGAAATTTACATGAATTTTTTATTTTCATATATGTTTGGTAAAATAGCTGGAGTTTATGTGTAAAATGTAAAAGCCAAAACATATAAGTATACAAATTTAAACCAATGGTACTTAAATAATAGATCACATCAAATGCTCGTCGTATGATATATAAAGCTCGAGATCGACTCGTTCGTGATGCGCTTATAAAATAAAGCTTGGCTTCTTGAGCTTACTTGTTTGAGCTCGTTTATTTGTTTTAAGCTAGTTAATGAGCTTGTTAGTTGTTTTAAATACTATATATGCAAAAAGGAAAAAAAGCACTAAATTATTCAAACAACTTGTAAACAAAATTGCAGCCAACGTATACTAAAGAAAACTACAAATAATGAAATATAGAAACACAATGAATTTTAAACCAAAGTAAAACAATCCATACAAAATATAGCATGCTTAGCATCCATTGTTGATTAATAAAAACATGTCATGTATCATATGATTCAGAAGATCTAGCATATCTTGATCATATGAGACATCTGAATATTCTTCTTGACCACAAGGCTAGGATACCACAAAATAATCCATGGAGATTAATGGAACATATGCAACAACGACCCTACAAGTTAGAATATAAAATTTTAGTGATGTTCAGATGGTTTAATCATAAGTCATAAAATATACACCTTCAGTTAGCTTCTTTTCACGGCTAGCAATAACACTTCCGTGGGTATATGGTACTTCTACAAAAAAACAAAATACATACTTTGAAGCAATGAAATATCACATTATATATGTCCACAATAAAATATGATCAAATTTTTGAAGTGTACCTTGATTTTCTTTTAATTTCATAACTTTGTCTAATCCAATCCCCTACACAAAACAATATTTCTACTGTGTTAGACTTCAATGCAAATCAATATGGATCAATAACTCTTCCATCAGCACTAAATGTTGCCTTAGATGCAACTTTGACAAAGCATGATACTTCAACTGGATACTTTAACTGGTGAACGTTCCACCACTTTGACAAAACAGGATACTTCAACCGGTGAACGTTCCACCACTCTAACACATTGAATTTCATCCCCCCAAGTCCTTCAAGTAGACCTTCTTCCAAGTACATTTTAAGTTCAGATTTATCAGACTTCTCAAAATCTACACCTTTATAAAATTCTCCAAATGCTTCCCATTCTGATCCAAGTAAGTCTTCATTAGACCTCGAGTTGGTGATCCCTCCAAAAGATCCACGTTTATGACTTGCATCTTTCCTATCCATTGCATCATGCATCTCCACATACTCTTTAAACATATGAGCAAGTGCCTTTGACACTAGATGGATATATTTTTCGATAGCAAAATGTAATGTACCACATTTTCATCTTAGGATCTAGCACTGCAACTATGGCCATAAGCAGGTGGCACTCCCACCCCCTAGTACTTGTCGAACATATCCTTCATAGTTTTTGCCATTTCACGAATAAAATCATTGTTCAATATTGCACTTTTATATATTATTTCTTTGGCCTTGTACATATTCATAAAGATTTGCAGTAGGATAATTCGTGCACACTATACAAACCCTTAAGACTTCACACACAACTTTCACATTATCCATATCTTTATCACTAGGCAAGTGACATAAATGTGGTTCATAGTCTACATATCTAAGGAAACAAGTAAAAGTTATTAAAGATACATCGTCGATACATTAGAATAGTGAAAGACATTTGTTTTCCTATTAAACACATACCTTCGGAAAACATCTCTAAAGTTAAAAGCTAGGGACAACATATCATATGTTGAGTTCCATCCTGTTGGAACATTAGCATTAACTTTTTATCATGTATCTATAGTTGATGTTCAACATTCAAAAATATTTGACGCCTCGCCTCTGAATAGTTAATATATTTCACAGCTTCACGAACTTCTTCAAGGACAAGACTGATCTTTGAAAGATTGTCTTTAACAAGGAGATTAAGGATATGCACGCAACACCTAACATGAAATAACCTTCCATCACATGAAAGCTTTTTTACTGTAGAGAAATTGGTTTTCCAAGATTTCACCACCTTGTCATTGTAAGAGGCATTATCGACAAAGATGGAGAAGATCTTCCTTTCAATTTCCCACTCCTTTAAACATTTGTAAATGCCATCTGCTACATCAAGTGTTGTACAAAGAAGAGGAACGTGCATGAAACTTAACACATGTTTTTGCAATCTATTATAACAAGTTTAGTTAGAAGGTTAAGATATAACAAAATTACAGGAAAGACATAGAAACTTAAAAAGTAATATTAATGAATCAATCAAACCTCCAATTCTAATCAATAAAGTGTCCAGTTATGACCATATACTAAATCTTCTGATGAGACGACCTCCAACAATCAGTTGTTAAACTAATATTCGAGTCAACATTTGTAAGATCTTTCAATTTTTTCTTTTCATACTCATACACCTTGAAGCAATCTTCCTTTGTTGTAGGCCTACTTATCATCTCAAACTATGGATTAGTCGTATTCATCATGTAGACAAATATCTCATCTTCCACAATACTAAATGGTTGCTCAGTAACCATTATCCAATTAGCTATTGCTTCCAAAATCTTGTTAGCATCATACTTCGCATCAGGTGCAATAAACGGCAAAGGCTTATAAAGTCCTATATATACATCAACAGGCCAGGAATTTAGCAACTGTTGAGTTCGAAGGTATTGTTCGCGTTTCAAGAACTTATTCATGTGTTAATTCCATGTTGTTGTAGTTCCTGTTAAATTAAAGGACAACCGTTTCTTGCAGTAAATGCACTTGATTTTTTTTGTGGCCATCAGAAAGTGTCACTTGCTGAAACCCCCCCCCCCCCCCCACACTTTTGAGTATGGATGGCAACGGTTCGGGTTTGGGGCGGGTTCTAATGTGCCCGTACCCGTTTAGAATATCCACACCCTTACCTGCCCCATTACTCGATGGGTACCCATTTAATATTATCCATCGGTTTTTCGGGTTTCCGCGCCGGTTATCGGGTATCCTCAATTGAATATTTTATGGACAAAATCTCGATTATCAAGACTAAATCACGCTAAAACCCACCGAAAAAATAAAGCAAAATATCCTAATATATTTAAAAAGTTAGAAAAATTACCGTATCAAACGATTTTACATTTTTAAATAAATCATGTAAAACATCCAAATGTCGTAGATAATAAAGATACTTATATTAAAATTACAAATGGAAGAAATTATATATAATATATATGTACTCTAATTAATCATAATAACAATAAAGCGGGTACAAATTCGGGTAAACGGGTATGGGTACGGGTACGGATAATCGAGGTGGGGTATTACTAGAACCCGTCACCGAACCCGTACCCGAATAATTTTTTTAATCAATACCCGAACCCGCCAACCCGCCCCTGAACCCGACCCAACTGGTTCGGGTTTCGGTTTTCCCCATCGGTTTCGGGTGCTTTTGCCATCTCTACTTTTGAGTTCCTTTGATGCTTATGCTTTAGTTCAACTTCATCTTCGCCATTATGATTTCCGGTATCCCTTTCACTTGGATCTCCGTTTAGTCGAACCGGTCTCATCAAGATCATATTCATATTGTGATGATTGATTATCAACTCCTACTTGCATGCAGTGGATTTTACTGGATTCGATGTGGAACCATACATTGGACTAGCTGGATTTGTTACACCTCCATGTTGCATTAGTATGTTTTTTGCGAACCAAAATGTACCTAAAACGAAGTGATGTGATTAGAACCTAACTAATCAAATGAAAGCGAATATAAAGTGCATCATAAAGTACTTGGATCATTATCAAAATAATATTGTTGAAGCAAAGAAGTAAATTGTAACATACAATTATTTGATCAGTTTCACGCACATACAAATTAGTTTCACAATAGCTATGCCTATAACATTCATCACATACTTAAATGACACGAACTACTAAGGAAATTCAGTAATACTCAACATTCTCGATAAATAGATAGTAGTATAAACATTTAACATCAATAAACAATTTATGATCAAAATAATGATTCTAATTTAAAGATATGTGGTAGATGATAGTTGTTATATCCATACTATACAAAAAAATAATAAAAAAAATAAAAACAAAAACAAAAACAAAGCAACAACAATACAATACAATACAATACAATACAATATATATATATATATATATATATATATATATATATATATATATATATATATATATATATATATATATATATATATATATATATATATATATATATATATATATATATTAGGTTACATGTTGAATTATCTTAATCGACGACAATGAAAACGAGAAAGGAGTGAGTTGTTGTTAGTAGATGAAAAGATGAATATAAAATGCTTAATATGATTGTAGCTTAAAGCCTTAAACTTATTTTAACAAACTATAAACATGTGGTTCTAGGAATATGAATAGACGCATTTAATTTTAAGGATACTCGAGCAAATATAGCATAAAAGTTAAATTTTTTGGAACTCTCGACATAAATACATACATATACATATTATGTGTACATACACAAAATGTATCAGAACTCGTTTAGGCTCGCGAGCCTAAATGATCTTTGTATATAAAGCTCAGGCTCGGGCTCGATTATTAAATGAGCTCTAATTTAGGCTCGCGCTCGAGCTCATTTAGGCTCAGCATGTTCAAGCTTTTTACCAATCTGATCTCGAGCTTTCACCGGCGGTTCAGCTTGTTTCCACCCCTAGAAGAGAGTAATATAACTGAACAAAAATTAAGTAGCATCAATAAGCTCTCAAACACTTGTTATAATGTCTCCCAATGCCCAACAAAGATGTTATGTGCAACTTTATTCCTTGAAAGCTTAACAAAGGTCTAATAACAACACTCAAATGTAGAAGTAAGGTCCACGATGTCCTTCCACATACTTGATATGGTATGTCAACACATAACGAGAGATAAAAGACAAACGAGTATGTCCATATTTCAATTCAAGTTGAATCCCTATTATGGGTAGTTTTGACGACCCATTAAATGGCTCTGGCTTCTTGTATAAGAGCTGGCAAACATTTTATATATGTGTTTAGATATAGGTTGATGATACGTAAAATCACGGGTCCTTCTTATGGGTTTTAGTCGCTTTGACCTTACCCCACAAGTGTATGCCATAAATTCACCATCATTCCAGAAGGTCGGTGACTTGTATGAAAGACTATATGTTTATAATGATATTACATAGAATGATACGAATGATTATTAATATTTTCTCGGGTGGCGATTCCCCTTATGTAACTTCATATTATGTATGTAGTTTTACGCCACATTTCTGAGTTGGAGTCTATTGACTTTGTTTGAGATAAGTGAAAATTATTTGGGATATCTTCCCTTTCCTTGTACCCATAACGAGATGGAGAAGCTTGAATAGAAGAAGTGAAGTATTAGAAGAATTGAAATGGATATGTGTTTCATTGCATCGAACGTATCATATTTATAGGATGGTAAGTGTTAAGAGGTCCACTTGGGAGGGAATGCAATATATCCAAAATCAAATCATGTATTCCCTTTGCCACTTGAGATATCTCCATATCTAATATTCCAGCACATAACAATATCAAATATTCTAATGCATGTACTCGTATATTTCTCTTATAGACTATGAGGCACTATTTAATACTATGAAGTATTTTATGGGTACTTGATGAGTGGCCTTTTACTCACCCTTTTAGGCCCAAAAAATCCATAAAAACGACCAAAAACACCCAAAACGACCATATAATATTACAAATATCCATGGAATGTGTTTTTGTCTATTTCAGGTACAAATGGATTGAAAACAAGGCAAATGTGAGCAAAAGAGAGCTTGGATGGGAAAGCGGAGCTAACTGGAGTATTACCGGATCGACTCGACACATTTTGAAGAAAAATCAATAAAAGGACAAAAAGTCAAAGCCGAAGTCAATACCGGGAATGTGACATGGGGGAGGCTTGGAAAACCAACCCAAAACCCAAAATTACCCATTCACCCTTAACCTAAACCCAATATGACCAAATTACCCTCAACCAAACACAAAATTACCAATTTACCCTTTTACCCCGAAACTTAAATGCAAAATCATTTTCAAAAATCAAAACCTTTTTCTCAAAACCGTTTCAAAAATCAAACTTCATTTTCCAAATAAAATCACAAAAATATTTTGACAAAACTTTCTAAGTATTTTATTAAGTCTTTTATTAAATTACCTTTTATATTATTAGTATTATTATTAATATTAAGTATTATTATTATTATTATTATTATTATTATTATTATTATTATTATTACTATTATTATTACTATTATTGTTACTATTATTATTACTATTATTGTTATTATTATTATTATTATTATTATTATTATTATTATTATTATTATTATTATTATTATTATTATTATTATTATTATTTATGTAATTATTATTATTAACCAAATTATTATCTAAATTATTATTAATAATATTATTATTATTACTATTGTTATTATATTAAAAAAAAAAACTACAAGAACATTTCTTCTTTTTCAATTTTATTATCACTAATTTTATTTAAACTAATATTACTAGCTTAATTAATATTACTAATAAAACTAATTTTATCCTAATCCTAATACTAACCTGGATCCCATCTAACCCAATCCCACTCTCACAGTTAGCCCAAAATAAAAAACAAACCCAAAACCCGGCTCACACCCTCACCCGAATTCCAACTAATAAAACCCAAAAGGTTCACACAACCTTTTTGACCCTTCACTAAACACAAACCTGACCCTAGTCCACATAAACCTTAACCCTTTTCCCTCTTAACCCCTTTTCTCGCCCAAAAACTAAACAAACACTCTATCACTTTCACCTCATGGTTATCAGTACCCACAAAAATCCAACTCCATCACATGCCCATGTCTTCCCTCCCCCTTTTCCACCTCAGCAATCCTCACATCCAAAAGCAATCAAATGGCCAAGATTTGTTTGTTTGGGCTCCAAGTTGAAATTAAGGGCTCAGATTCTGTTTGAGAAAGCACAATGTTGGATCAAAGCTCAAACCTCTCACAACAAAAGCACAAAGCAGAAGCAAACAAAGAAGGATATGCTCAGAGAAACCCTAAAGATTTCCCTATAAATAGATAGCTATTTGTAAGCCACCATGGCAGTCAATGTTGTTGGATCATTGTAGCTCGAGGCTGTTTAGACCTCATATTTTCTAGGAACAATAACATTGAATACGCAGCGGAATAATAAATAAATCAAAGTTATTGACACAAGGTTTTTCTACAATCAACTCCAATTATATTTGATCAAAATATAACGTGTTATCTACCTATAACAAGGATCAAAGACACCTTTGATCTTGGAGGTTCACTAACAAAGTATAGTCTAGGCGTTTATAATCTACGTCCTGGACACACACACACACACACCTTTAGTAATCGACTACATTATGCAAGACTTAATAAAAACATGTACCCTTGATTTCTTTATATAATAGATAATTAGGGTTTAAAAAATACTACGAATGACTAATAAGTAAATCTTCTTTTGCAAGCAAGTCCCTTATGTTTTAGTCTTCATTAATTGAAGAATTCTTCTTTTGTAACTTTAGGTCATTCATGTTTCATTCTTTCTTGTTTTGTATCATCAAATCTAATCGACCCAACAATCTTCCCCTATTTGATGATGACAAAACAACCACGAATCTTGTATGAACTTCCCTAGACGAAGTAGAGAAATTGAGATAATTAAAGCTCTGAAAGATAGAGAAAGATCGATGGCACTTACTGTTGTGTCAAAGCATACAGAACCAGAGATTGTCAATGCAATGCCTCTTGCAGCCAAACAACCAATCATCTCACACACTTTTAGAATTATAGATGGAAGTGAAGGATATTGGGAGTTTAAAAGAACAAATGGTTTATGCTATGGGTTTCTTAGGTTCTCAGAGATGCTTTACTGGATGGATAGAGATGATGTTATTCTCTAGAAGCTATATAAGGAGAAGTTTGGAGATACAAGGCGAGAGGAGATAAATAAAAGGGCGCTCTATTATTATTTGAATATCATGTTTGAGCCCCATGATAGTGATCTGGAGTGGGTAAGAATAAAGGACAACAAAGTTGAAAAATGGTATTTATTTCAGTCTTGTGGTGTTCATCTGCTAATAGCTAGAGGAATTTCTATCTATTTGTTGGTGGAAAAAGTTTAACCTACTCTGAACTTCAACAAAGATGTAGTTAATCAGATGATTCAGCCTGGTAAGTTACAAATGTAGAAATATTTTTGGTATAAAGATATGGCTTACCAACTGTTGAAGAAAGACGAAAGAGTAATAGTTCCTAAGCCTCCAAAGCAAAATAAGAAGTAATGTGTTCGGAAGCATCCTTGATGCAGGATCTCTTACCAGGTTTTACTATTTATAAAGTCTCGTTTCTACCCTAGGTCTACCTTATGCACTAACGGACAGAGAATCCGGTTGTGTGTAGGCTAGTAATGGTAACTTCGAGGTCGTCCCAAGAGCTATGTGGTGCAGATTATATCTAAGTCTAATGTCACTAATTAATAAAAAGAGAATAGATTGATTGATTGATTAAACTAAATGAAATGGAAAACAAAAGCAATTAATGTAAAGGTTGTGAGCAGTAGGAGAGAAATGTGCTAACCTAATTACTCATCCTGTATCGCTTAAGGTCATGTTCCCTATTAAACTAATCTCATGCTTTCGGTGGGGCAGAAATATATCTCTAGGTGCATATGGTCAAGTTCCCTAGCCTATCTCCCCCGAATCCTGTCAGGAACCACAGGCAATACCCCATGCTAGTAAGCCAACGTACAATAGACGGGTTTGAGTCATTAAGCACCACTACATGCTAGACTTACCTTTAATGGTCCGTTGTCACAATCATAGGCCATTTCTCTAACTTCTTAAGTTCGTCAAACATCGGTAGGTGATCCTACGGTCAATTCGCACACAATGCAGTATGGTCAGTTGTCATCCCTCCCATTTCCTCGCAATCCATCAGGCTAGTGTCCTATGGTCAATTCTTCTAGCCTACTAACTAAACTGGGGGCTTATTCCAATTTAAGCTAGCGTAACAGATACTACCGCATCTCAAAAGTACCGAAACTAGAGGTTCTCAAGATAAACTAAGCATGCACATACGTAAAAGCATTTAAAAAAAGTACGGAAACATAATCAAAACAATAATGGAATCATAACTAGGCTAGCACCAGAGGTGCTTAGCCAAACATATAGTAAATCATACCAATAATGATGAATAAAACGTGAATTGAATTGATCATAATGTTTGATACAAATTACTTGATGTAGAACTAATAATGATGATGATTGGTGGTGAATTCTCCCTTGAAAGATGGCTTGGAACTACTAGAAATGGCCCTGGAATGGTGCCCTAATCGACCCCTAAGAGGGGGTGAAGAGAGATACTTGAAAATGCAGATTTAGGGCTGTATTTATAGGCCCGTCGAGAGTTACGATGTAACTCAGAAATGTGTTACGCCGTAAATAGTGTAATCTTATCCAGATCTGAAGGTTACGACGTAATTGATGAAATGTTACGCCGTAACAATGATATTAGGGTTCTGTCTATGTCGTAATCTCCATGTGCGTTACGCCGTAGATAATTTCTCGAATCTCAGATTACTCTATTATGTCGTAATCCAAATGATGTGTTACGACGTAGTTGAGAGATGATGTTACGCCGTAGCTTCTTCTAGCATACTTGGATTTTTCTATCTTTGCACGTTCTTTCCAATTTCCTCGTCTCTTTAGCTTCTAGCTCACTTGTAACCTGGATACAAAATATAAAGGAATCAAAGTATATATCCACATAATCAGTAATATAAATGAGCATAATAGGGGAAATTGACACTTAAATATCAGGATTATTTGATGTCATCAAATATCCCCCCACTTGAACTCTACTTGCCCTCAAGTAGACCTTATTAGAAGTATTCTCAAAAAGATATCCCCCAATATTACTCGGGAAATATGAATTTAAAAATATCCTATGCTAGAATTTCTCAAAGCCGAACACCTCACGAAAAGGGGAACAAACACTCACTCTCTCTATATTCTAAGTGTCAATTTTCGGGGTGATCACTCATTGCTCAGTCATAGTATGTATTCTATCATAGGTTTGGCAGTTACACAAAACTCCCCCACTAGAGCTAAGGTCGGAACAACCCTCGAAGGCAACATTGGGTGAACAAATATAAGGTTAAGGGTATAGTGTCGTTACTAATATGCTACGGCGAAAGCGACAAAGGCAATGGTACATGACCGGAATGTCGGGCAAGATACCAAGATCTGCTCGATTCCTTCACCTAAGCATGATTCACGACTAAAGGGTAGGAATAGACATGGGATATCACATAATGGGTAAAAATGAAAAAAAAAAAAATAACAAGCAAATAGTCTAAGCCTACAACTAAGTCATCACCATTTACCGTTCGCCCAAGGTCTAAACTTCGAAACGCAAGAACTGGATCATAGCAAGTAAATGTGCCATTAGAGGACGTCATTATGGGCATAAAACTTGGTCTTCATGTTGGTGTAGAAACAATCACCAACTCATATCTTCAAATGTGACCAAAGTGGCCTCTTCGATACTAAATCTTGATGAGCTCATAATCAAGGTGCTTTACAAGGGTGCACCATTTATTCAACTTCACATTTTTTTGATGAATAAAACTACGTACAAGAAATATTCACATCCCCCCACTTGAGATGAACAATATATAGTGATTTGGGGGGCCTTCAAATGATCTTCAATAATTTGTCTTCGACGTAGGCATGATTCCCGAATTCTTCTACTTAGACCTCGAACTTGGGCAAACAATGACTTCCCAATTATAGACTAAGACTACACGGTAGGCTAAGGTGTTTTGATGTATCGAAACAATATATTATGGGTATGAAACGAAAGGAAAGGCTCAAAAGGGTGTACTAGGGGTATCTTGCACTAAAGATGAGTGCAACAAAAGGGTTTAACACGGGGGTCGAGAAGTCGAGGTGACTAATCGATAAACACAAACATATAAGGCTTTTTGGGTGATAATCCTAAAACATTGCCTTCTAAAATTGTCCCTTCCAAATGTGTCTAGCACATTACTCGTCTATGATCTTGAAATGATGTAAAAGCCAAGTTCTAAAGTCTAAAAAACTACCGGCACACTCAATATTTAGGTGGATTTGGGTAAACAGGGTGAAACTGAATAGGCTAAACCTCACCATATTAATTCAAGGGTTAAATGTGCTAGGCTAAGGTCTATTCTAGTTCGGTTAAGAAAAACATGTCAAAAGTTTAAAAATGGCAAAAATTTTCAAAATAAACTCGAAAAATGAGGGCAAAATAAAGTTCAAGGTAATTCTACTCCCGTCCCCCCACTTGAAATGTACAAAGTACTTTTTGTACTAAAAATGAAGTAAATGTGAAGAGAAGGTAGAATTAGAGCGAGAACTTCCCTAAAATTTGCTCCAAAAATGAAAGAATGATCACGAGAAATCTTCGTGCCTTCAACTAGCCTCCATGAGCAAACTCCGTTTCCCTGAAATCATGTCACTACCACAAGCATAAATCTAAAAAAAACAAAAACAAAAACAAAAACAAAAACAAAGAAAATCCTAACTCACTTTCGTAGGAATCACGGTTGCATTTAGCGTATGCAACAAGCCTTTTAAACCACTTGGTATCCCAAGTGGATGAGTTTAGTCTCGTGAGGGTTTATAGGGAACACACTCACAAAGTTCATTTAGGTACTAATATAAGTTTAATATGTTTGAAAATATTTTAAGGATTACACCTCAAAGAGGTGTTATGGCGTAGTCATGGAATTGACCTACGCCGTAGTCAGTGAAAACCTGGAGTAATCAGATACGAAAGAATGGTTACGACGTAGTCATAAGACTGCGTCACGCCATAACCGCTGATTCGAGAGCATCAGTTTCTGCAGTAAACAGATTCCCTCGAAACCCAAGCTCCAATTCCTACAAAAACACAAAACAAACATACAAACCGAAAAAAACAAAGGAAAGGATAATACGGGTTGTCTCCCATAAGAGCACTTTTGTTTATTAACGAGTCTTTAAGTTAGACTCAATCCCACGGGTCATCACGTGGGCGGTCGACGTACTTGTCCAAGCTCGTCCATCTCCTTCATCAAATTCTGGCGGATCCATGCTACATTCGTGGATGTTCGCGAGAACTCCTTCTTCTCTTGACTAACAATGTTAGTGAACTTTTCATCTGGACCAATTGAATATCTAGTAACCTCGAATGTTTTAGCATGAATGGGTGGAGGTTTCTTGTACGGGATCCCGAGCAACTTACACCGGCGTTGCTCGTAGGCTTCGCCATCCAAATTGGTGAATTCGTCATATCCTTGAAGATCAAGGTATTCAACCATTCCATCAAGATCATCATCATCCGATTCTGTAATTTTGTACCAATTATTGTCAAGTTTGTCTTCAATGAGGTCAAGGATTTGCAATTCCTTATCCTCGTTCATACTTACCGTGTAACTTTTCACCTCTTCTTCTGGTGAATCCAAACTTTCCTCGTCGTTTTCATCTTTCAAACACTCCTTCCGTATCTTTTCTTTAGTTAAGGAGTCAACTTTACCATACATTATTTTAACCCAATTGTTGAAACTCAATCGGTCGACCCATGGTAACTCGCACCTGTCATCATCATTGGTAGATCTCCAGTAGTTTAATGCGTCTTGAATTCGTTCTTCACTACTTCCACCATTGCATGTATCACTATAGGGGTTGCAAGATGTAACACCCCCAAAATATCGCAGCGGAAGACTGTGTCGTTAGGGTGCTACTTCATAATACAAAGTACAAGGTATAGAAAACGAACTCTAAATGAGACATTTTGAAAAGTTACCATTCGATTAATAAATTCCGAGTTACAAACTTGAGTTCCATAATACAATACATAAAAGTTTTAAAACATATTGAATGGTAAAGATAAAAGCATAAGTCTTCAAAACATGCCAAGCGACTCTATGCTCCATGCAACAGCTATCACCTTACAGACCTGAGACAAACATGCTAAAGTGTCAACACAATGGTTGGTGAGTTAATAGAGTTGTCTTAAAACAGTTGAAAAGTCTTTAAAGAATATTCGCACAGCAAAGGCATCGTGAATCCACTCAGTTGCAAGTCCCGCCCATAACAACACTTGCAACCTGTGTGTTCACAACCCACTGCTAACATATAGTATGATTTCGATATATGTGTATATGATATATGCACGCTTAATGTAAAGTATCACTGCCTACTGAACCTCATGACAAGAATAAGCACAAATGCTTCAAAGCTGGATTATATTCACCCAAGGCCAAGAATATATGGCAATGGTGGGGGCGTCAGCCCGATAGTACTATCAATACCTCTCCATTGGCTCCATCCAGGAGTTAAACAGTGGTTAAAGAATATAGCGTATAGAATAGTTTAACACATTAAGGCACATATCGTAATAAAACTACACATCATGTTTAAGAGTATAAAAGTATAGCATAGCATATGAGTAAAATTGTCTTTAGTAAAAGAGAAAGCAAGTAGTTTAAGCATGTATCTCCCCAAAAGAGTTTAAAACAAGTATGAAAAGAGTAGGGGCTATGACTCACCTTAAGCTTATGTAATGAGAAACGATAGTGGTAGTCGAATCGTGAAAGTCTCTAAGAGCAGCCTATAATAGAACGTTGCGACTTAGGTTTGGAGTAACGTCTAAGAATACGAAGAATTGCCTATATATGTCTTGCATAATGTTCATGATGTAGTACTTAGTATATAGTGTAAGTCTTTGAATATAAATGGTTTATGAAACATGTATAGGTTGTATATCTCTTACTACCGTTCGGGCCGACATAATTCAGAAGTCATGGAGCAAACGTTCGAGGAGCCAGGACACTTTAATTCGTAAATCCACAACTCATCTTCACGGCTTACTTAATGAACTCCTCACACGAGGCTCCCTACTATTGTAGTATTTGATAACATATATATAAGTTTTGATCCGAAAAGTTACATGTCCAATATTTGAATAAACTTAGGAAAGTTTATTTTACATGAAGATTGTTATTAGGGTAAGTTTCTTAAGTCTTGTATGACAATTACTTGTAAGATCTCATGGTTCTTTAGATGAAGTAGATCCAAATTGTATGTTTAAGTTATTGCCAATTCTTTAGTTCATGTTTTCGCCTAGGTAAGTTTGTATGGTTTTTAGTCATGGCTTCGCCGTGACCTTGGTCATTTTTCCATGGTCTTGAGACTCAACCTTGGCTTTATCCATGGTTGTGGTCTTGGTTTTAGGTCATTAGACCTCTTGGTCTTTTTAAACAATAACAATTTATATAGTGACTTATATATATAAAATAGCTGTTAAGAAACTGAAGAAAATCTCATTCGTTATTGGTTTTCTGGATACGTGCTCCTGAGTTTTTGAAGAAAACGTGATTTTGGACAACTTTCGTGCTTTAACTTTTTCATGAAACGGACCAGAAGGGCCTCTTTTTGCGTGTTTTATGTTCTGTCACAGAAACATTTGGCAGATTTGCCGCAAAGTTTTGGTAATTTCAAATGGTCATAACTTTTGACTCGGGTACTCGTTTTGGGTGATTCAAATTGCTATGTTTTCCTTGTTAAGTCCTCTTTAACAGTAGGTAAGTTTCAAATATCATAGTTATACTATTTTGGTCATGGTTCTCCATAAAAGTCACTAGTTTACTTGTTTAAATATCATAAGTTAACATATATATATCATAACTTGTTTTACCAATTTTTATATATCATGAACATAATAACAAGACAATATATAGTAAGAATGAAATATAAATAGCATGAAAATGATATTTAGCAAGAAAGTGTGTTAGGGTTTTGCTTACAACTTGAGGCTTTCTAAAAGAAAGGTAAGTAACTAGTAAGGTACGGACTTTGATAGATTTAAGCTTCACCCTACTTCACTTCAAGCAATCTTTCTACCCTTGTATTCTTGAAAGAGAGATGATGAAAGTTGAGGTGATTTGAGTAGATTCAAACTCAAGAGAATCACCAAAGTTTATAAGGTTTGGAAGTATTTTGATTACCTAAAACCAAGCTAGGGTTTCTATGTTGTTGAAGCACTTGTATCTTGCATAAAACTAGGATTGAATTAGCTAAGTGTGAAGGTGTTTTGGTGTGTGATATGGGACGTACAAAGAGGGGAGGGGGGGGGGGCTTTTATAGGGTCTTAAGGAGGTTAGTTTCATTGGCTTGTCAAACCTTGGAGACCAAGTTGTACACATGCATGCAATCTAAGGCCTCCTAGCTTGAGATCAAGCCACATATGGGATGACTCCCCCCCTAAGTCGGTTCACAATACTTGGGGAGGAAGTGTTGGCTTTTGATGGTATTATCCTACTTATGTGACTAGTTTTGACTCCGTGAAATGCTAACCGTAAATGATTAAGCCTCAAAACGTAAAACCGGGTATCGTAAAAATGTGGAACTTGAAAGTATGGTTAAACATGTCAATATACTCCATAATAAAATATAAAATGAGTGGTAGGTTCTATTGGGTTGCTCAAACCCTGCTAAAACTGGAAACACGAGTCTAAAACGCGTAATACGTAAAACATACGAAAGTTGCGTAAAATTGAGAAAAGTAAAATATAACTTTTCTAATAGGATAATAATGACTTAAAATGACTTATAATGTCTAGGCTGGGTTCAGTCTAGTGTCGGTTGGTATTTAATGTCTTTAAACTTAAAACCGTAAGCCTAAAAATCAAGGAATGATTTATAAAATAAAGGAATGATTTTTGGTCAAAGGAGGAGGGAAAAATATGTTGACTTATTCCAAAAATGTGAAAACTCAAATCGTCTTAGAAACGCGGTGCAGGTATAGGCTAAGGTTACGGCTGAGTAAGAACGCTTAAAAATGAAAATTCCAGTTTTTCACGGCCGAGGTTTATTTGGTCATGTCTTTCTCAGTCATGATTTATTCTCAAATAAATCATGAGTGTATCAAACATTTTTCTGATACGGGGAAAATTAACGCGGTCGAGTTTCGTTGTGCGTAGAATTTTTGAATGACGTTTTACCCTAAAACGTGTAATTCCTTAATAACTTTCGCGAAAATGATCTGATGAGTGTCAAACTTTTAATTTGCCATGGAAATGATTTATCACTCGAGGCCAAGAAACAAAAATCGAATTTCGGGAAAATGAATAGTAAAAGTGAATAGTGAAATTTTCCGGGAATAGTAATTAATCTGAAATTGCGAATTGTTACAGTCTCTACCCCTTACGGGGAACTTCGTCCCAAAGTTTAGTGTGTCTAGGTCTCTTATCTTAATAGCGGCATAATAAAGCTAGATTTTGAACTAGAATAGAATAATATGGTAGGATAAGGTACGCGCCCGTTACGCATTGCGGGCTTCCTTAGCACCCAAATAGTATGCTCGACCCCGAGGTGGACTAACATTGTATCCACGGTTCGGGTTATTTTCTTCAAGCATTATGGCTAGAGTCGGGTTATCTAGCACTTGTCCCTATGCCCCATTCAACCTAGGACAATTATATCGGAAGTGAGTTGGGCTGTTGCACTCATAGCATGTCTTTTGGTTGTTTCCTATATTGCCCGCATTCATCGATGCTCTACACTTATTTGCAAAATGACCCAACTGTTTGCACTTTGTACACACTCGGCATGGCTCAGACTTCTGATGATGATAAGCACATTTAGTACACTTAGGATGTGGACCCTCATACTTTTTCTGATCATAAACTGTTGCCGCAAATCCTCTTGCTCTCTTATTATCAACCATTGTACCCTTTTGCTCGCCTGATTCACCTGCTCCCTTCCTTTTATCACTAATCTTCAAAGTTCCATTCCTAACCATCTCATCTGTTAGGGTCCATGCTCTTAATATTGCACTTTGAATTGTGGGAGGTTCGGTTGTTTTCACTGTCCCACGAATCTCTGGAACAAGGCCATAGATGTACCTCTCAATCCTTTTGGATTCAGGGGTAACCAGATGAGGAACTAGTTTAGCTAGTTCATGAAACCGATCTTTGTAGGTTGCATGACCAGCCCCTACCATAGAGTGATGCCAAAACTCGTCCTCTAGTTTTTGCATTTCATTAACCGGGCAGTACTCTTCCTTCAGTAGTCCCTTAAAGTCGTCCCATGTCATGCCTACAGCTGCTTCTCTACTCCTTGCTTGAATCTGCATGTTCCACCATGTCAATGCCTTCTCTGATAGCAAGCATGCAGAATATTTCACTCTCTGGTGGATTGCACAGTTACTGATTTTGATTACTGACTCCATCTTCTCGACCCATCATGTATATGCCAACGCACCTCCTTTACCATTAAACTCAATTGGCTTGCATGATGTAAATTCCATATACGTACATCCAGTCCTATGGTTGTTGTTGTTATTACCATTCCTTCCTCCATCATTTGTAGCGTCATTTATGCTTCCGTGGTTTCCCGAATTGTTCATGTGATTGCCAACTTGTGTGACTATAGTGGGAAGTAGGTTTTGTAGTTGTTGGGCAATAATGGTGGAGACATCTAGATTTCCACCATTGTTACTAGGGTTACTAGTGTCGTGAGCATCTCCTCTACCTCCACGTCCACCAGTTCTTCCACTATCATTACTAGGGTTACTAGTGTCGTGAGCAGCTCCTCTACCTCCACGACCACCAGTTCTTCCACCCCTTGGTGTTGCACCACCTCGGCTAGTGCTACGAGTTACTCTCTTTGGTGCCATGATATCTACAAGGAGGATATTTTGTCGACATCAGATATGAGTTGATATTCCTAGACTACTTAGTCTTAAATCTTGTCAATTTGAGGCAACGTTGATTAATGTAAGCATGGTCACATATGTCTACGTGAGTCGTGACGCATTTATAATTATGTTGGCCACCATAATTATAATTCCTTCCTTTCACACGTATACATATTACCAGGCACACATATCTCAACAATTGATACTACATAATTGGGTAGACTTTCTATCTGCTCTTAAATTGTGAAAGGGTATCGTAGTGTGGGTATCTAGAGAAGGTGATATGACGAAAAGGACTAGTCGCGCTTGTAGAAAGGTTTGAGTGTCGTACTAGGACATATGAATCACTTTTAGGTATTAGAATCATATAAAGTAAGTATAAGGCAAATCATCAAATCTCTACAGGAAACTAATAACCTTTATTTAACTTAATCTTATGTCTTATCAAACAAGAACTGTCACAAGATTAAGTTAAATAAATAATTATTACTTAGCTCTAAATTTTTGATGACTTGACTATCGTCTGGGGTTTCTCCTAAACAAACAATTAGCAATAAGCATATGCGCATGAAGTGTGTGTAAGGCAAAATAAAGAGGAGAGTCTTAATGTTTATAGCAGTTATAGTCTAGGTAGTATATGCAACCTAGTTCTCTATAACCAAGGCTCTGGTACCAATCTGTAACACCCCCAAAATATCGCAGCGGAAGACTATCTCATTGGGGTGCTACTTCATAATACAAAGTACAAGGTATAGAAAACGAACTCTAAATGAGACGTTTTGAAAAGTTACCATTCGATTAATAAATTCCGAGTTACAAACTTGAGTTCCATAATACAATACATAAAAGTTTTAAAACATATCGAATGGTAAAGATAAAAGCATAAGTCTTCAAAACATGCCAAGCGACTCTATGCTCCATGCAACAGCTATCACCTTACAGACCTGGGACAAACATGCTAAAGTGTAAAAACAATGGTTGGTAAGTTCATAGAGTTGTCTTAAAACAGTTGAAAAGTCTTTAAAGAATATTCGCACAACAAAGGCATCGTGAATCCACTCAGTTGCAAGTCCCGCCCATAACAACACTTGCAACCTGTGTGTTCACAACCCACTGCTAACATATAGTATGATTTCGATATATGTGTATACGATATATGCACGCTTAATGTAAAGTATCACTGCCTACTGAACCTCATGACAAGAATAAGCACAAATGCTTCAAAGCTGGATTATATTCACCCAAGGCCAGGAATATATGGCAATGGTGGGGGCGTCAGCCCGATAGTACTATCAATACCTCTCCATCGGCTCCATCCAGGAGTTAAACAGTGGTTAAAGAATATAGCGTATAGAATAGTTTAACACATTAAGGCACATATCGTAATAAAACTACACATCATGTTTAAGAGTATAAAAGTATAGCATAGCGTATGAGTAAAATTGTCTTTAGTAAAAGAGAAAGCAAGTAGTTTAAGCATGTATCTCCCCAAAAGAGTTTAAAACAAGTATGAAAAGAGTAGGGGCTATGACTCACCTTAAGCTTATGTAATGAGAAACGATAGTGGTAGTCGAATCGTGAAAGTCTCTAAGAGCAGCCTATAATAGAACGTTGCGACTTAGGTTTGGAGTAACGTCTAAGAATACGAAGAATTGCCTATATATGTCTTGCATAATGTTCATGATGTAGTACTTAGTATATAGTGTAAGTCTTTGAATATAAATGGTTAATGAAACATGTATAGGTTGTATATCTCTTACTACCGTTCGGGCCGACATAATTCAGAAGTCATGGAGTAAACGTTCAAGGAGCCAGGACACTTTAATTCGTAAATCCACAACTTATCTCGATGGCTTACTTAATGAACTCCTCACATGAGGCTCCCTACTATTGTAGTATTTGATAACATATATATAAGTTTTGATCCGAAAAGTTACATGTCCAATATTTGAATAAACTTAGGAAAGTTTATTTTTACATGAAGATTGTTATTAGGGTAAGTTTCTTAAGTCTTGTATGACAATTACTTGTAAGATCTCGTGGTTCTTTAGATGAAGTAGATCCAAATTGTATATTTAAGTTATTGCCAATTCTTTAGTTCATGTTTTCGCCTAGGTAAGTTTGTATGGTTTTTAGTCATGGCTTCGCCGTGACCTTGGTCATTTTTCCATGGTCTTGAGACTCAACCTTGGCTTTAGCCATGGTTGTGGTCTTGGCTTTAGGTCATTAGACCTCTTGGTCTTTTTAAACAATAACAATTTATATAGTGACTTATATATATAAAATAGCTGTTAAGAAACTGAAGAAAATCTCATTCGTTATTAGTTTTCTGGAGACGTGCTCCCGAGTTTTTGAAGAAAACGTGATTCCGGACAACTTTCGTGCTTTAACTTTTTCATGAAACGGACCAGAAGGGCCTCTTTTTGCGTGTTTTATGTTCTGTCACAGAAACATTTGGCAGATTTGCCGCAAAGTTTTGGTAATTTCAAATGGTCATAACTTTTGACTCGGGTACTCGTTTTGGGTGATTCAAATTGCTATGTTTTCCTTGTTAAGTCCTCTTTAACAATAGGTAAGTTTCAAATATCATAGTTATACTATTTTGGTCGTGGTTCTCCATAAAAGTCACTAGTTTACTTGTTTAAATATCATAAGTTAACATATATATATCATAACTTGTTTTACCAATTTTTATATATCATGAACATAATAACAAGACAATATATAGTAAGAATGAAATATAAATAGCATGAAAATGATATTTAGCAAGAAAGTATGTTAGGGTTTTGCTTACAACTTGAGGCTTTCTAAAAGAAAGGTAAGTAACTAGTAAGGTACGGACTTTGATAGACTTAAGCTTCACCCTACTTCACTTCAAGCAATCTTTCTACCCTTGTATTCTTGAAAGAGAGGTGATGAAAGTTGAGGTGATTTGAGTAGATTCAAACTCAAGAGAATCACCAAAGTTTATAAGGTTTGGAAGTATTTTGATTACCTAAAACCAAGCTAGGGTTTCTATGTTGTTGAAGCACTTGTATCTTGCATAAAACTAGGATTGAATTAGCTAAGTGTGAAGGTGTTTTGGTGTGTGATATGGGACGTACAAAGAGGGGGGGGGGGGCTTTTATAGGGTCTTAAGGAGGTTAGTTTCATTGACTTGTCAAACCTTGGAGACCAAGTTGTACACATGCATGCAATCTAAGGCCTCCTATCTTGAGATCAAGCCACATATGGGATGACTCCCCCCCTAAGTCGGTTCACAATACTTGGGGAGGAAGTGTTGGCTTTTGATGGTATTATCCTACTTATGTGACTAGTTTTGACTCCGTGAAATGCTAACCGTAAATGATTAAGCCTCAAAACGTAAAACCGGGTATCGTAAAAATGTGGAACTTGAAAGTATGGTTAAACATGTCAATATAATCCATAATAAAATATAAAATGAGTGGTAGGTTCTATTGGGTTGCTCAAACCCTGCTAAAACTGGAAACACGGGTCTAAAACGCGTAATACGTAAAACGTACGAAAGTTGCGTAAAATTGAGAAAAGTAAAATGTAACTTTTCTAATAGGATAATAATGACTTAAAATGACTTATAATGTTTTGGCTGGGCTCAGTCTAGTGTCGGTTGGTATTTAATGTCTTTAAACTTAAAACCGTAAGCCTAAAAATCAAGGAATGATTTATAAAATAAAGGAATGATTTTTGGTCAAAGGAGGAGGGAAAAATATGTTGACTTATTCCAAAAATGTGAAAACTCAAATCGTCTTAGAAACGCGGTGCAGGTATAGGCTAAGGTTACGGCTGAGTAAAAACGCTTAAAAATGAAAATTTCAGTTTTTCACGGCCGAGGTTTATTTGGTCATGTTTTTCTCAGTCATGATTTATTCTCAAATAAATCATGAGTGTATCAAACATTTTTCTGATACGGGGAAAATTAACGCGGTCGAGTTTCGTTGTGCGTAGAATTTTTGAATGACGTTTTACCCTAAAACGTGTAATTCCTTAATAACTTTCGCGAAAATGATCTAATGAGTGTCAAACTTTTAATTTACCATGGAAATGATTTATCACTCGAGGCCAAGAAACAAAAATAAAATTTTGGGAAAAATGAATAGTAAAAGTGAATAGTGAAATTTTCCGGGAATAGTAATTAACCTGAAATTGCGAATTGTTACACAAGATGCCCAGAATGATTTTCCGTTGTCATTATGGATCCTAATCTTCTCGCACCAGTGTTCCTTTCCAATTTCCTCTTTACCTTTTTCACTTGGCTCTCTATTGCTATCAATTGGTAAGTTGTCATCATCGATGTGGTTTACTTCTGCCCATATTTCAAACTTTTTATCCCTATCAACGTTCCCATAGATTATCTGTACCCATTCGTCAAAGGATATTGTCCCTTTCCATTTTAAATTCTTCCAAAACTGATCAAAAGGCGATGTCCACAAATGTTTGTTACCCCTCCATCTTTCTACATTTCCACCTCCATCACAAAGCTCTTTATTCGGGTCGCATGAAGGCCATAGGTCATAAGACCACTTGCTTCGTACAATTTTGCTGAATTCGTCATATAAGTAAAGTAACTCATTCCCATTTCTCTATCATTTTTTTAATATTCTGCCACATTGAGGGCAATGTTCATCATAAGTATGGGGAGGGGGTGAGATAAATTGGAATGATAAAAATAAAACAGATTTTTAAAACTAAGTGCGCCGTTTTTGCAATATAGTACGCCGCACTTATTATAAACTTTTGGAAGATAATATTATGTTAAGTCATTTAAGCTGATTTGACTTAGAATTGATAACGTGCTTGCATATTTATAACCATTACCACTAAATGTGAGGAATTTTCAGCCTTATGCCCTATTATGCTTATTTCTTTGTTTATGAGTGTGCCGGTAATTTATTAATTCTAGAACTTGTGCTTGAAATCTTTATGAGACTGCAGTGAGATCACATTCGTGTGATATAAGTAATTTTAAATGATAAAGAGACAAAATTAGGATTTACACCAAATAGCCATCCAATAAAAGATATATATTAGCTAATTACACTGATTAGCTAACCACCTTATAAACCCTTCTGTAGCACTCAAATTTAGTGCTAGATACCCCTAGTATAACACTCAGAGCCAATCTTTTCGTATCTTCAATCCAGAAAAATATAAAAATATATAACCTTAGCCTATAACCTTAAACCCAGTTGGAAGTCCAAAGAAAAAGAAAGAAAAAGTTGAATAAATTGTGATTATGCTATTAGAACGAAGTACGAAGGTTGTAAACTTCTTGTTTCAATTGAAGTAGTATGTTTATCATAAGTATGGGGGGGGGGGGGGGGATCAGTTGTTTTCCCAAGGAAAAGAAGAAAAGAAAAAATGATGAAAATAAATAGTATTTGGCGGAATATGTGCCAAAGTGGAGATCGATATGAAGGAAAATGGACTCTCAACTTATATTTTTTATTTTAAACAATTTCACTATATATTCCCATGTCTTATCCACACCTTTATTATTACCTTTAGCCTTACGTTATAACCCAAATAAAAGTTCTCTTTTGATAAATTTACTTGGTGCTTACGCCATATCGGTGTAGTTTTGTTTTTTGTACAAGCCTATGGTAATTTAATGGATCACGTCCGAGCAATTGAGCGTGATTTCCTTATACCCATTATTTCATTATATGAGTGTGAGTGAATTACACTTATCACTTTCGTGAGATGCTTAGTCGCGTTATCTTGGCTTATGATTCTTTGATATTATTTATTCTTCTATGAAATTACAAAAACATTTTAAGGAATTGCTTGAGCGCAAGTAATAGTTAAGTATGGGGGATTTGATAATGCTCTAATTATACATATTTATCCCCTCAATTATATATTACATATCTACTAAATTATATAGATTATTATGTTATTTGTGTGGAATTGGTACTAAGCTAATTGCAGGATTGATCAAGAGAAGAAGATAAGAATATTACTTGAAGGACCGTTAAAGACAACATTGTTAGTTAAAGGAAAGGACTTGGAATGAAAATACATTATTAAAGACCCAAGCACGCCGGTTTTAGGATGATGTGTGGCGTACTTTCTTGGCTGGTAAAAGAGTTTGATTCAATATGAAGTACGGCGTACTTTCTATGAAGTACGGCACATTTAGCTTGACAGTTACAAAGATAGAGTTATTGATTGCATTAATTGAGAGGCCGATCATTTGCCTTCATTTATCAACATATGGAGTTAAACTCGGGCTCAAAAGTTTATTTAAGGAGAACTAAGTGGTCATAAGAACAGAGCAACATATAGAGAACTACAAGAAATAGTTCCAAGGTTACTATACTAGATATTGGTGAACTCATACCAAGTTCACCATATCGTCGCTGAGTTCGTGTTCCAAGTTATGTGACAGAGGCTAGGAAAGGATTCGTGTGGAGTTTTCTCTGTGAAAACCATTTGGTCAATCGTTTGTAATCATTGGTACAATGCTTGTTTGAAAGAATTCGAATTATGAAGTTTATGAAATATACCGTGAATGTTATGAGTTTTGTTACTAAAATAATGGAGTAGTCGAATTATGTTTATTTGGGTGATGTAGTTATATGATTGTTTAACATGTGTACGATTACTTGCTTGTGATACTATGAATAAGTTCAATTAATGAGATGATATTTGGACCATTGTTAGTTGTTTGATGTATCTCTGTGATAGAAGTAGGTCGAAAGGGTCTATTGGTTTCAAGTTGTTTGTCTATGGCAACTTGGTGTTTGCCTTGTATAAATTGACCAACAAAACATCTCCCGACCCAAACACGATCTTGTTTAATAGCTAGTCTTATGTATAACGAACTTGATTGGGAAATTAACTTGTTTATACTTCTGTTATGAACCTATCTTATTGCGTTTGACATATTAAGAATTATAGGTCGAAACGGGTTGTTAATATGTTGAATAGTTATATGTATGAGTGATCACCAGTCATCTCTTGCTTATATACTTTGTTCATGATTGCAAGTTGATCTTATCATGTGTTTGCTTTCATGTTTCTCAGCCAAATAAACATACCTTAGTATAATCAACATAATCTAATCAACCAAATTACTAGTCTATTGATAGTGACAATCTTTGGATTATTGCTTTTAAACACTTTCTAGCTTTGCTTTTCACCAATCCCTTGGGACGACCTTGTCTTACCTGTTTGCTAGATTACAATGAGGGTTATACTCTTACCCTGTGTTAGTCAAATAAACGGATAAAACTAGTACTATAAATTTAAAGCTTTATTAACACATCAGGCTCTGAGGGGTGTACTAGGGGTATCGTGTACCAAAAATGAGTACATCGCAAGGGTGTGGGAGAATTACTTGACCAATGAAGTCAATGTAATTGTAATATAGGTGTAAAACAAGGGTTATCCTAATGCCTCTTATCATATAGCAAATCCTAACTACACGAATGTAGTCTCACTAGCGGCCTCGGGATGCATCACTAATGCAAGTTCTAGAATCTGTTAATACAAATAATGTCAAAAACGTTATTCACATTATTCGGTCTTCTCGTGTTTTGATAATCACAAAATATAAAGACATGTTACGTAAAGTTACGGTTTATAAGTTTTTAATCGAGGAAGCTCGTTTCTTCTACGTAGCTGCTACAACATCACTTCAGGTATGAACAAACTTTATACCGTCATTAGTTAAGTAATCAAAGAGTTTTAGTTTCTCCTAAACTTACATTTTTAAGTTTGACAAAACATTTGCACAAAAGTATTTTTGTGTTTTTAAAGAAATGTTTTATTAAGAAAATATATTCAAATTCAAACTTATAACATCTACTTTTCCTCCCCAAATCAGTTCAGCTTGCACCAGATAAGTTTTCACCACGCCAGGACAAAAACGGGAGCGTCTTTTCGGGACGGTCCCTTAAAGAGGTCGGAGGTCCCTTATTGATAAAGGACCGTCGCCTATTTAAAGAACTGTCGCCTCTTTCCTGACGTCTATAAATACTGAACTGTTCCCTTTCAGAAAAAAGAATTTCACACACACAAAAACTTTCTGGTCTATGTTTCTTTTATCTTTGATCACTATAACATGTCGATATATGTTTATAAGTGATTTCCTCTTCCGCAAAGTGCAAGAGAAGAACTCTCGATGTAGATGAAGATTCGAGTAGTTAAAGTCAATACCACTAACCAAAGTGTAAGAGAAGAACTCTCGACATAGATGAAGATTCGAGATATTATAGGTGTCCACACACAAACATAACAAGTGTTACGGCTATAGGCTTTGTAATCATTGTAGTAATTCCGACTTGTGTGTGAGTCGAGGATGGAGATATATGTGTGTGAACTTGGAGAAGATGAAGATCCAAGAAGTCTTGTAACTAGATTAGTTAATGTATTTGTTGTGAGGAGAGTGAAGTCCTAGTGGTTAGGTTAGGACTTAGTCGAGTCATTGTATGAAGGCTTGGATCGGGATAGGATGTCTTGAGTGAAGGCTTGGATCGAGATAGGATCCAAGTGTATCTATGTGTGTTGTGTGTGAAGACTTGGATTGGGTGATAATCCAAGTGTGTCAAAGTGTGAAGATTCTTGTGAACGGGAGTGCTCGTTCATGTGAAGGCTTAGATTGTGTGTCGATCTAAGTGGGACAAGCGTGCTTGTTCATGTGGCCACGTGGGCCTTGGTGTAGATTGGTTCTTGCTAGGATTAGAACTCGACATTCCGCTTAGTGTTGTTAAACCTTGTGTAAGCTTGTGTACGAATTGCTCCGCCTGAAGGAGTGTGGTGATATAGTGATTGATAACTCTCAAGTGTGGTACTCGGGGAGTGGAGTAGGACGGAGGAGTGAGCTTCGTGCCGAACCACTGTAAATCGCCGCATCTTTTTGGTTGTGTTCTTTCCTTACTCTTTATATTACTTGTTTGTTTATATTTGCTAGTAGCTAAATTGATATCACATAACTAGTAGAATTCAACAAGTTTGTAAATGTAAATTAATCGGACCTAAAAAGGCGAAACGCTTTAGAAAGTTTAGCGGTGAAACTATTCAACCCCCCTTCTAGTTTCTACAGAATCTAAATACTACTGGTACACTCACAAGCATCAATGATGAATGCTTTTTTCTAAAGATCTAATGGCGAACCTCACATATTTGGGGTGAAAATTTTTGTGTGATACGGTTTTTGTGCTAGTCATATAATTCCTATACATGAGACGCTTATTAAGACTAAAGTCTCACTCTTATATGTTGCAAAAAATTTTAAATTTGGTGCCAAAATTACCCTAACAAGCATTTATCTTAGTTTTATTACACATTTACTATTAAGCAAGACAAACATCAAATGGAGTTATAGTTGTTAAGGTATCCCAATTTGTCCTCCCTACACTTAAACCGAACATTGTCCCCAATGTTTCTAAATAATGTAAAAGTAAAGATAAATGAAAATGAAAGAAACTAATACTCCATTGATTCGCTCGGTATGGACGATTGTGGGAACATGGTTAAATCTTTCTCCAAGAAAGTGAACATGATAAGCTTCACTCCTTAATTAAATTCATATTTTTGTCCAATATAACTTGTAAACAACTAAGAAAACAAACACAAAAACCTCGCATAAAATCGGCGGTAAATTCTACATAAAAGTAAATCCTAGAAAACAATGTAAGATATAATGCTTGAAAAATGAATGTTTACAGATTCCTGGAATTTTAAAATTAAAGATTTTACGAAATTATACGATTTTTGTAACACCCCCAATTCATGGTTGCAGCGGAATTCAAACTGGGTGTTACTCGACGGCACAATAGTCACAATAATAGAAAACGAACTCCAATTGAGTCGTTTTAAAAGATTTATCATTCAAATTGTATAAATATCAGAGATTACAAAATGAGGTCCCAAATGGTTCCATGTTTACAAATCACATTAAGTGAGTTTTCGAATGATAATAAAATTTATAGCCCTCTTGAGTATCCGTGCCCTTCCGTGCCATCCTTGATCGTCATGAACCTGAAATACATGCTTGAGAGGTCAACACAAAGGTTGAGTGATATTCATAGAGTTTGTTTAATGTTTGAACACAATATGTTGGTAGTGTGAGCTATAGACTCACACCAATGTTTGGAAAACAAAACAGGCAGGCTACGTTATTATACGCCCATAAAATGTATTATACACTAAGCTTATGACACCAAAACGTTAACGTGTACCAATATCGATCGGCAGATTTATCCCGGTAGGTACTTTGCTAACATACCTAAATCTCAAATATTAGTGCATTTGTTTGAACTTAGTCAATACAAATGGGATTCGTCAATCCCAATAGGCCTATTCACAATATTTGCGCTCACTATTGCTAGTGATTAAATGGTTCATAATAAGGGATCTCGGTTTAGCAAGGCTGGTACTTAGTGATAATAAAACAATCAGGCAAGCATACAATTTAAAAACATTGTGCTCGGTTAAAAATAGCATGTATTCCCCCCAAGGGTTTGTAAAACAATTAAGTAATGGAAAGTGGGGCTATGAACTCACCTTAAGTAAGATAGCAAGTAATGAATGTAACGGTTGAATCGTGAAGGTTTCTACGAGCAACCTATAATAGAATGTTGCGACTTAGGATTGGAGTAAAGAATATGAAGTAGTGCCTATATATATATCTTGCATTTAGTCCATGATGTGGTATGATGTATAGTGTAATTCTTTGAAAGAAATGATTCATGAAACATGTATGTTTTATGTATCGTTTACTACCGTTCGGGCCGACATAATTCAGAAGTCATGTTAGTAAGCGTTCGAGGAGCCAGGACACTTTAACTCGTAAATCCACAACTCATCTCGACGGTTTACATAATGAACTCCTCACATGAGGCTCCCTACTATTGTAGTAGTTGATGAAATATATAGATATAAGTTTTGATCCGAAAAGTTACATGTCCGATATTTGAATAAACTTAGGAAAGTTTATTAGTACATGAAGATTGTTATTAGGGGTAGTTTCATAAGTCTTGTATGACCATTTCCTCTTTGTAATATCTCATGGTTCCTTTTTAAGTGAAGTAGATCCAAATTGCTTGTTCAAGTTATCGTCAACTCTTTGTTTCATGTTTACGCCTAAGTAAGCTTACATGGTCATTTCGTCATGGCCTTGCCATGACCTTTGGTCATTGTTCCATGGTCTTGAGACTCAACATTGGCTCTAGCCATGGTTGTGGTCTTGATTATAGGTCATAAGACCTCTTGTTCCTTATAAAGTATAACCATAATATAGTGACTTTGGCCTAAAAATGGGCTGTTTAGAATTTGAAGAATTTTATCACTCGGAAAGCGTTTTCAGGGCTCGATCTTCTTTGCTCTTGAACGAAAACGTCGTTCCGGACAACTTTCGTGTTTTAACTTTTTGATGAATCGGACCAGAAGTGGGACTTTCAAAATCAAAATTTGATCAGAATGCTATTTAGGCAGTTTTGCCGGAAATCTTTGGTAACTTCAAATGGGCGTAACTTTTGACTCGTATACTCGTTTTGGGTCGTTCAAGTTGCTACGGTTTCCTTGTTAAGTCCTATACTGTAATATGTAATGATCAAATATCATATTTTTACCATTTTGATCAGGTCTTACCAAGAAAGTCACTAGTTTGCTTGTTATAGTAACTTGTCTTATCAATCATGTACAATAACTTGTTTTACTCACTTTTATACATCATGGACATGAATACAAGACATAATATAGCACAAATAATATTTAAATAACATGAATATGATTATTTAACAAGAATCATGTTAGGTTTTGGCTTACAACTTTTGGCTTTCAAAGATGAAAGGAAGTTAACATGTAAGGAAAAGGACTTTGATAGACTTGCTTCAACCCACTTCACTTCATGCAATCTTTCTACCCTTGTAATCTTGAAAGATGGATGATGAAGGTTGAGGTGACTTGAGTGGATTCAAACTCAAGAGAAATCACCAAAGTATGAGGTTATGGAAGTGTTTTGAGAACCTAAGATCAAACTAGGGTTTCAACCTTGAAGAAGCACTTGAATCATGCATGAAACTAGAAGGAAAAGAGCAAAGGATATGGTGTTGGTGTGTGTGGAAGTGGACGGAAACAAAGGGGAGGGGAGGGGGTATTTATAGGTCCATGAGGAGGTTACTTTCATTGACTTGTCAACACTTGCTCACCAAGGTTAACACATGTTAACATCCTAAGGCATAAAGCATGAGATTGAGCCACATAGTGTGAATCCCCCCTCCTAGTGGCGGTTCATATGCTTGGGGAACAAGGTGTGGACTTTTGATGATATCATCCAAGATATCTAGTATGTTTTGACTCCGTAAAATGCAAACCGTAAGTTGTTACGTCACAAAACGTAAAACCGGGTATCGTAAAAATACGAAACTTGGAGGAATGATTAAACTTGTCAAAATACTCCATAATAAAATATAAAATGAGTGGTAGGTTCTATTTGGGTGGTAAAACCCTACTAAAAACTGGAAACACGGGTCTAAAACGCGTAATTCGCGTAAAACGCTGAACTGGAAAACGTAAAATTCCAAAACTTTTGGAATTGTCATAAAATGATAGAAAATCATATTTCTATTGTTTATAATGTTTTATGGATATATCGGGATGCTGGAAGGACGTTTAAACCTAAAAGTAATTCTCGGACACGGCTTTGTGATTTTTGCAGAAATGATCCGACGAGCGTCAAACTCTCGGATTATCGTTAAAATAGTTTAACTTACGAGAATATGAAATAAAAATTTCTGAGATGAATAGTGAAAATTGAATAGTAAAAAGTGAATAGTAAAATTTCGGGAATAAAAGTTAACCTGAAATTGTGAATTGTTACAGTCTCCACCCCATACGGGGAACTTCGTCCCGAAGTTCTGTGTGTGTCATATGTTGGAGTGGTGTTGATGAAAAGATAGGATTTCTTGTGGCGAATATAATGTAGGATTCTCGTGGCGAATATAATGTAGGATTCTTGTGGCGAATATAATGTAGGATTCTCGTGGCGAAGATAATGTAGGATTCTTGTGGCGAATATAATGTAGGATTTTTGTGGCGAATATAATGTAGGTATCATGCCATACCCGAGCAATGTAATGTAGGTATCAAGCCTTTCCAAGGCGATACTTTTAGCATAACCCTATCTCCGACTTGGAATTCTAGGGGTCTGCGTCGTGTGTCGGCATAACTTTTCTGTCAATCTCTTGCGGCTTGTGGTCGAATTCTGATTTGTACAATCTTATCCGTTGTTTCACGGATGAGTTCTGGACTAGTGAGTTGAACTTCCCCCACTTCAGCCCAACAAGCCGGTGAACGACACTTTCGACCGTAAAGTGCTTCAAATGGAGCTGCTTTAATACTTGTATGATAGCTGTTGTTGTAGGAAAATTCGACTAATGGTAGATGAGTATCCCATCCTTTTCCAAAGTCTATTATACAAGCTCGAAGCATGTCTTCAAGTGTTTGAATGTTTCGTTTACTCTGACCATCGGTCTGAGAATGATACGCTGTACTCATGTCTAGATTTGTTCCAAAGGTGTCCTGGAGGGACTGCTAGAAATTGGAAGTAAATCTACCATCTCGGTCCGATATGATGAATATCGGTGCACCATGTCTTGAGACTATTTCTTTGAAGTACAATCGAGTAAGTTGTTCCATTTTGTAAGTCTCTTTGATTGGTATAAAGTGTGCGGATTTTGTGAGACGATCAACTATGACCCAAATGGAGTCATAACCGCTTGATGTCTTTGGGAGCTTGGTAATGAAGTCCATAGTAACTCTTTCCTATTTCCACATAGGAATCTCTGGTTGTTGCAATGGACCGGATGGTTTTTGATGTTCGGCTTTTACATTGGAGCATGTAAGACATTTGCTAACGTATGTTGCAATATCGGCTTTCATGTTTGGCCACCAATAGAGTAGTTTAAGATCATGATACATCTTATCAGATTTTGGATGTATGGAGTATTTGGACTTGTGATGATAATGATGTGATATGTTGGTGAACAAAAGTGCGTAGTGTATGCTTAATGTTAATATTGGTAGAGATGTCAAGTTTGCTTTAAAATTTTAAGAAATTTTAAAGGTGTATGACGGGATGGTATCCTTAGGACCTAAACAGGATAGTACTTCTACAGGATGAAGAGAATAATCGATAACTATCCCAAGATAGTAGTTCGGATTATCTCATAAATGAAAATTTCAAGAATGAATTTAGATCATACAAATAAGGTGTTAAGATCTTGCTGAGTGGTAAGGCACTATCGTGTCTCTAGATCGTTTTAATGTATTCTGGTGGTTTATCGTGTTCATGTAGGAAATCAACCTGAACATAACCCTAGTACAACTATTCTTAGTATTTGAAAATTTTAAGTCGAATATAGTTAGTCAAACTATATTCCACTGTCCCTAGGTTAAATATAGGTGACTAGTCTATATTTAGCCAAGGTTCGATAAGATTTTCAAATACCTAAATTAGGTATACTTTTGATATGTCCGTTGCTTTCGGGAAACTGTCCACTAAACAAAGGCGATGTCAAACCCTTCAATTGCAAGTCCCGGCCATACAAGAATTGTAACGTATGTTTTCACATTCCATCGCATAGAAGATAGTAAGGGTAGGTACGTATGGAAAGGAAGTTTTAAGTAGTTCTAAAATAGAACATACTTGGCCAGGATCACGAACTTTTAATAATGAAGGTTTCAGAAGAAAACTTTGATGAATGTAGGGCTGAACTTCAGCTTTTGTAGGTGATGTATTTGTTTGTCCTTTAGAAATCTCATATTTCTATTTAGAAATCGATAGGTTGTGACGGGTTTTTGATATCATAAGAAATGATATTTATGATGTGATGGAATAATTCTAGAGACCATTGCGCAAAACACAATGTCTCGGAAGTAGGTTAGACCATTGTGCAATTCACAATGTCTGGGAAGTAGGTTAGACCATTGTGTGACTCAAAACATTTGAGAAATGGTTAAGGCCATTGTATAATACAATGTTTTGGAAAATGAATGAGACCATTGTATCTCACAGTGTCTTGGAAAATGAATGAGACCATTGTATCTCACAATGTCTTGGAAAATGAATGAGACCATTGTATCTCACAATGTCTTGGAAATGAATGAGACCATTGTATCTCACAATGTCTTGGAAAATGAATGAGACCATTGTATCTCACAATGTCTTGGAAAATGAATGAGACCATTGTATCTCACAATGTCTTGGAAAATGAATGAGACCATTGTATCTCACAATGTCTTGGAAATGAATGAGACCATTGTATAATACAATGTTTTAGACATATAATGTTTGGAGTAGGAACATGATTGGGAGAGTGTGGCTGTGCCGAAATGCCCTAGAATAGGCATACGTAGATATGTTTAGTCCATTGTTTAGATAAAATGATTGAAAGTAAATCGAGTGTATATATCAATATACTTATATATGTTCGTGTAGTGTAAAATGCCTAGTGCGTATATATCAATATACTTATATGTTCATTTAGCACAAAATGCTTACGGGGAAATGCTCAAATATGTGGAGGGTACATATATCAATATGCAATTATGTTTGTGTAGCATAAAAATGTCTACGGGGAAATGCTCAAAATGGGTATATATCAATATACTAATATGTTTGTGTAGCATAACATGCTTAATAAGTCCATAATCGTCTGGAGGATGGAAGACACGGAGAGCGGAAGACTATAAAAATGTTTTTGCTTGTATGTGTGGTTATAGTTTACGTCTCAATTAGACCCGTTTCTCTATAACCATGGCTCTGGTACCAATCTGTAACACCCCCAATTCATGGTTGCAGCGGAATTCAAACTGGGTGTTACTCGACGGCACAATAGTCACAATAATAGAAAACGAACTCCAATTGAGTCGTTTTAAAAGATTTATCATTCAAATTGTATAAATATCAGAGATTACAAAATGAGGTCCCAAATGGTTCCATGTTTACAAATCACATTAAGTGAGTTTTCGAATGATAATAAAATTTATAGCCCTCTTGAGTATCCGTGCCCTTCCGTGCCATCCTTGATCGTCATGAACCTGAAATACATGCTTGAGAGGTCAACACAAAGGTTGAGTGATATTCATAGAGTTTGTTTAATGTTTGAACACAATATGTTGGTAGTGTGAGCTATAGACTCACACCAATGTTTGGAAAACAAAACAGGCAGGCTACGTTATTATACGCCCATAAAATGTATTATACACTAAGCTTATGACACCAAAACGTTAACGTGTACCAATATCGATCGGCAGATTTATCCCGGTAGGTACTTTGCTAACATACCTAAATCTCAAATATTAGTGCATTTGTTTGAACTTAGTCAATACAAATGGGATTCGTCAATCCCAATAGGTCTATTCATAATATTTGCGCTCACTATTGCTAGTGATTAAACGGTTCATAATAAGGGATCTCGGTTTAGCAAGGCTGGTACTTAGTGATAATAAAACAATCAGGCAAGCATACAATTTAAAAACATTGTGCTCGGTTAAAAATAGCATGTATTCCCCCCAAGGGTTTGTAAAACAATTAAGTAATGGAAAGTGGGGCTATGAACTCACCTTAAGTAAGATAGCAAGTAATGAATGTAACGGTTGAATCGTGAAGGTTTCTACGAGCAACCTGTAATAGAATGTTGCGACTTAGGATTGGAGTAAAGAATATGAAGTAGTGCCTATATATATATCTTGCATTTAGTCCATGATGTGGTATGATGTATAGTGTAATTCTTTGAAAGAAATGATTCATGAAACATGTATGTTTTATATATCGTTTACTACCGTTCGGGCCGACATAATTCAGAAGTCATGTTAGTAAGCGTTCGAGGAGCCAGGACACTTTAACTCGTAAATCCACAACTCATCTCGATGGTTTACATAATGAACTCCTCACATGAGGCTCCCTACTATTGTAGTAGTTGATGAAATATATAGATATAAGTTTTGATCCGAAAAGTTACATGTCCGATATTTGAATAAACTTAGGAAAGTTTATTAGTACATGAAGATTGTTATTAGGGGTAGTTTCATAAGTCTTGTATGACCATTTCCTCTTTGTAATATCTCATGGTTCCTTTTTAAGTGAAGTAGATCCAAATTGCTTGTTCAAGTTATCGTCAACTCTTTGTTTCATGTTTACGCCTAAGTAAGCTTACATGGTCATTTCGTCATGGCCTTGCCATGACCTTTGGTCATTGTTCCATGGTCTTGAGACTCAACCTTGGCTCTAGCCATGGTTGTGGTCTTGATTATAGGTCATAAGACCTCTTGTTCCTTTTAAAGTATAACCATAATATAGTGACTTTGGCCTAAAAATGGGCTGTTTAGAATTTGAAGAATTTTATCACTCGGAAAGCGTTTTCAGGGCTCGAGCTTCTTTAGCCTGAACGAAAACGTCGTTCCGGACAACTTTCGTGTTTTAACTTTTTAATGAATCGGACCAGAAGTGGGACTTTAAAAATCAAAATTTGATCAGAATGCTATTTAGGCAGTTTTGCCGGAAATCTTTGGTAACGTCAAATGGGCGTAACTTTTGACTCGTATACTCGTTTTGGGTGGTTCAAGTTGCTACGGTTTCCTTGTTAAGTCCTATACTGTAATATGTAATGATCAAATATCATATTTTTACCATTTTGATCAGGTCTTACCAAGAAAGTCACTAGTTTGCTTGTTATAGTAACTTGTCTTATCAATCATGTACAATAACTTGTTTTACTCACTTTTATACATCATGGACATGAATACAAGACATAATATAGCACAAATAATATGTAAATAACATGAATATGATTATTTAACAAGAATCATGTTAGGTTTTGGCTTACAACTTTTGGCTTTCAAAGATGAAAGGAAGTTAACATGTAAGGAAAAGGACTTTGATAGACTTGCTTCAACCCACTTCACTTCATGCAATCTTTCTACCCTTGTAATCTTGAAAGATGGATGATGAAGGTTGAGGTGATTTGAGTGGATTCAAACTCAAGAGAAATCACCAAAGTATGAGGTTATGGAAGTGTTTTGAGAACCTAAGATCAAACTAGGGTTTCAACCTTGAAGAAGCACTTGAATCATGCATGAAACTAGAAGGAAAAGAGCAAAGGATATGGTGTTGGTGTGTGTGGAAGTGGACGGCAACAAAGGGGAGGGGAAGGGGTATTTATAGGTCCATGAGGAGGTTACTTTCATTGACTTGTCAACACTTGCTCACCAAGGTTAACACATGTTAACATCTTAAGGCATAAAGCATGAGATTGAGCCACATAGTGTGAATCCCCCCTCCTAGTGGCGGTTCATATGCTTGGGGAACAAGGTGTGGACTTTTGATGATATCATCCAAGATATCTAGTATGTTTTGACTCCGTAAAATGCAAACCGTAAGTTGTTACGTCACAAAACGTAAAACCGGGTATCGTAAAAATACGAAACTTGGAGGAATGATTAAACTTGTCAAAATACTCCATAATAAAATATAAAATGAGTGGTAGGTTCTATTTGGGTGGTAAAACCCTGCTAAAAACTGGAAACACGGGTCTAAAACGCGTAATTCGCGTAAAACGCTGAACTGGAAAACGTAAAATTCCAAAACTTTTGGAATTGTCATAAAATGATAGAAAATCATATTTCTATTGTTTATAATGTTTTATGGATATATCGGGATGCTGGAAGGACGTTTAAACTTAAAAGTAATTCTCGGACACGGCTTTGTGATTTTTGCAGAAATGATCCGACGAGCGTCAAACTCTCGGATTATCGTTAAAATAGTTTAACTTACGAGAATATGAAATAAAAATTTCTGAGATGAATAGTGAAAATTGAATAGTAAAAAGTGAATAGTAAAAGTGAATAGTAAAATTTCAGGAATAAAAGTTAACCTGAAATTGTGAATTGTTACAGTCTCCACCCCATACGGGGAACTTCGTCCCGAAGTTCTGTGTGTGTCATATGTTGGAGTGGTGTTGATGAAAAGATAGGATTTCTTGTGGCGAATATAATGTAGGATTCTTGTGGCGAATATAATGTAGGATTCTCGTGGCGAAGATAATGTAGGAGTCTTGTGGCGAATATAATGTAGGATTCTTGTGGCGAATAAAATGTAGGTATCATGCCATACCCGAGCAATGTAATGTAGGTATCAAGCCTTTCCAAGGCGATACTTTTAGCATAACCCTATCTCCGACTTGGAATTCTAGGGGTCTGCGTCATGTGTCGGCATAACTTTTCTGTCAATCTCTTGCGGCTTGTGGTCGAATTCTGATTTGTACAATCTTATCCGTTGTTTCACGGATGAGTTCTGGACCAGTGAGTTGAACTTCCCCCACTTCAGCCCAACAAGCAGGTGAACGACACTTTCGACCGTAAAGTGCTTCAAATGGAGCTGCTTTAATACTTGTATGATAGCTGTTGTTGTAGGAAAATTCGACTAATGGTAGATGAGTATCCCATCCTTTTCCAAAGTCTATTATACAAGCTCGAAGCATGTCTTCAAGTGTTTGAATGTTTCGTTTACTCTGACCATCGGTCTGAGAATGATACGCTGTACTCATGTCTAGATTTGTTCCAAAGGTGTCCTGGAGGGACTGCTAGAAATTGGAAGTAAATCTACCATCTCGGTCCGATATGATGAATATCGGTGCACCATGTCTTGAGACTATTTCTTTGACGTACAGTCGAGTAAGTTGTTCCATTTTGTAAGTCTCTTTGATTGGTATAAAGTGTGCGGATTTTGTGAGACGATCAACTATGACCCAAATGGAGTCATAACCGCTTGATGTCTTTGGGAGCTTGGTAATGAAGTCCATAGTAACTCTTTCCTATTTCCACATAGGAATCTCTGGTTGTTGCAATGGACCGGATGGTTTTTGATGTTCGGCTTTTACATTGGAGCATGTAAGACATTTGCTAACGTATGTTGCAATATCGGCTTTCATGTTTGGCCACCAATAGAGTAGTTTAAGATCATGATACATCTTATCAGATTTTGGATGTATGGAGTATTTGGACTTGTGATGATAATGATGTGATATGTTGGTGAACAAAAGTGCGTAGTGTATGCTTAATGTTAATATTGGTAGAGATGTCAAGTTTGCTTTAAAATTTTAAGAAATTTTAAAGGTGTATGACGGAATGGTATCCTTAGGACCTAAACAGGATAGTACTTCTACAGGATGAAGAGAATAATCGATAACTATCCCAAGATAGTAGTTCGGATTATCTCATAAATGAAAATTTCAAGAATGAATTTAGATCATACAAATAAGGTGTTAAGATCTTGCTGAGTGGTAAGGCACTATCGTGTCTCTAGATCGTTTTAATGTATTCTGGTGGTTTATCGTGTTCATGTAGGAAATCAACCTGAACATAACCCTAGTATAACTATTCTTAGTATTTGAAAATTTTAAGTCAAATATAGTTAGTCAAACTATATTCCACTGTCCCTAGGTTAAATATAGGTGACTAGTCTATATTTAGCCAAGGTTCGATAAGATTTTCAAATACCTAAATTAGGTATACTTTTGATATGTCCGTTGCTTTCGGGAAACTGTCCACTAAACAAAGGCGATGTCAAACCCTTCAATTGCAAGTCCCGGCCATACAAGAATTGTAACGTATGTTTTCACATTCCATCGCATAGAAGATAGTAAGGGTAGGTACGTATGGAAAGGAAGTTTTAAGTAGTTCTAAAATAGAACATACTTGGCCAGGATCACGAACTTTTAATAATGAAGGTTTCAGAAGAAAACTTTGATGAATGTAGGGCTGAACTTCAGCTTTTGTAGGTGATGTATTTGTTTGTCCTTTAGAAATCTCATATTTCTATTTAGAAATCGATAGGTTGTGACGGGTTTTTGATATCATAAGAAATGATATTTATGATGTGATGGAATAATTCTAGAGACCATTGCGCAAAACACAATGTCTCGGAAGTAGGTTAGACCATTGTGCAATTCACAATGTCTGGGAAGTAGGTTAGACCATTGTGTGACTCAAAACATTTGAGAAATGGTTAAGGCCATTGTATAATACAATGTTTTGGAAAATGAATGAGACCATTGTATCTCACAGTGTCTTGGAAAATGAATGAGACCATTGTATCTCACAATGTCTTGGAAAATGAATGAGACCATTGTATCTCACAATGTCTTGGAAATGAATGAGACCATTGTATCTCACAATGTCTTGGAAAATGAATGAGACCATTGTATCTCACAATGTCTTGGAAAATGAATGAGACCATTGTATCTCACAATGTCTTGGAAAATGAATGAGACCATTGTATCTCACAATGTCTTGGAAATGAATGAGACCATTGTATAATACAATGTTTTAGACATATAATGTTTGGAGTAGGAACATGATTGGGAGAGTGTGGCTGTGCCGAAATGCCCTAGAATAGGCATACGTAGATATGTTTAGTCCATTGTTTAGATAAAATGATTGAAAGTAAATCGAGTGTATATATCAATATACTTATATATGTTCGTGTAGTGTAAAATGCCTAGTGCGTATATATCAATATACTTATATGTTCATTTAGCACAATATGTTGGTAGTGTGAGCTATAGACTCACACCAATGTTTGGAAAACAAAACAGGCAGGCTACGTTATTATACGCGTATAAAATGTATTATACACTAAGCTTATGACACCAAAACGTTAACGTGTACCAATATCGATCGGCAGATTTATCCCGGTAGGTACTTTGCTAACATACCTAAATCTCAAATATTAGTGCATTTGTTTGAACTTAGTCAATACAAATGGGATTCGTCAATCCCAATAGGCCTATTCACAATATTTGCGCTCACTATTGCTAGTGATTAAATGGTTCATAATAAGGGATCTCGGTTTAGCAAGGCTGGTACTTAGTGATAATAAAACAATCAGGCAAGCATACAATTTAAAAACATTGTGCTCGGTTAAAAATAGCATGTATTCCCCCCAAGGGTTTGTAAAACAATTAAGTAATGGAAAGTGGGGCTATGAACTCACCTTAAGTAAGATAGCAAGTAATGAATGTAACGGTTGAATCGTGAAGGTTTCTACGAGCAACCTATAATAGAATGTTGCGACTTAGGATTGGAGTAAAGAATATGAAGTAGTTCCTATATATATATCTTGCATTTAGTCCATGATGTGGTATGATGTATAGTGTTATTCTTTGAAAGAAATGATTCATGAAACATGTATGTTTTATATATCGTTTACTACCGTTCGGGCCGACATAATTCAGAAGTCATGTTAGTAAGCGTTCGAGGAGCCAGGACACTTTAACTCGTAAATCCACAACTCATCTCGACGGTTTACATAATGAACTCCTCACATGAGGCTCCCTACTATTGTAGTAGTTGATGAAATATATAGATATAAGTTTTGATCCGAAAAGTTACATGTCCGATATTTGAATAAACTTAGGAAAGTTTATTAGTACATGAAGATTGTTATTAGGGGTAGTTTCATAAGTCTTGTATGACCATTTCCTCTTTGTAATATCTCATGGTTCCTTTTTAAGTGAAGTAGATCCAAATTGCTTGTTCAAGTTATCGTCAACTCTTTGTTTAATGTTTACGCCTAAGTAAGCTTACATGGTCATTTCATCATGGCCTTGCCATGACCTTTGGTCATTGTTCCATGGTCTTGAGACTCAACCTTGGCTCTAGCCATGGTTGTGGTCTTGATTATAGGTCATAAGACCTCTTGTTCCTTTTAAAGTATAACCATAATATAGTGACTTTGGCCTAAAAATGGGCTGTTTAGAATTTGAAGAATTTTATCACTCGGAAAGCGTTTTCAGGGCTCGAGCTTCTTTACCCTTGAACGAAAACGTCGTTCCGGACAACTTTCGTGTTTTAACTTTTTGATGAATCGGACTAGAAGTGGGACTTTCAAAATCAAAATTTGATCAGAATGTTATTTAGGCAGTTTTGCCGGAAATCTTTGGTAACTTCAAATGGGCGTAACTTTTGACTCGTATACTCGTTTTGGGTGGTTCAAGTTGCTACGGTTTCCTTGTTAAGTCCTATACTGTAATATGTAATGATCAAATATCATATTTTTACCATTTTGATCAGGTCTTACCAAGAAAGTCACTAGTTTGCTTGTTATAGTAACTTGTCTTATCAATCATGTACAATAACTTGTTTTACTCACTTTTATACATCATGGACATGAATACAAGACATAATATAGCACAAATAATTTGTAAATAACATGAATATGATTATTTAACAAGAATCATGTTAGGTTTTGGCTTACAACTTTTGGCTTTCAAAGATGAAAGGAAGTTAACATGTAAGGAAAAGGACTTTGATAGACTTGCTTCAACCCACTTCACTTCATGCAATATTTCTACCCTTGTAATCTTGAAAGATGGATGATGAAGGTTGAGGTGACTTGAGTGGATTCAAACTCAAGAGAAATCACCAAAGTATGAGGTTATGGAAGTGTTTTGAGAACCTAAGATCAAACTAGGGTTTCAACCTTGAAGAAGCACTTGAATCATGCATGAAACTAGAAGGAAAAGAGCAAAGGATATGGTGTTGGTGTGTGTGGAAGTGGACGGCAACAAAGGGGAGGGGAGGGGGTATTTATAGGTCCATGAGGAGGTTACTTTCATTGACTTGTCAACACTTGCTCACCAAGGTTAACACATGTTAACATCTTAAGGCATAAAGCGTGAGATTGAGCCACATAGTGTGAATCCCCCCTCCTAGTGGCGGTTCATATGCTTGGGGAACAAGGTGTGGACTTTTGATGATATCATCCAAGATATCTAGTATGTTTTGACTCCGTAAAATGCAAACCGTAAGTTGTTACGTCACAAAACGTAAAACCGGGTATCGTAAAAATACGAAACTTGGAGGAATGATTAAACTTGTCAAAATACTCCATAATAAAATATAAAATGAGTGGTAGGTTCTATTTGGGTGGTAAAACCCTGCTAAAAACTGGAAACATGGGTCTAAAACGCGTAATTCGCGTAAAACGCTGAACTGGAAAACGTAAAATTCCAAAACTTTTGGAATTGTCATAAAATGATAGAAAATCATATTTCTATTGTTTATAATGTTTTATGGATATATCGGGATGCTGGAAGGACGTTTAAACCTAAAAGTAATTCTCGGACACGGCTTTGTGATTTTTGCAGAAATGATCCGACGAGCGTCAAACTCTCGGATTATCGTTAAAATAGTTTAACTTACGAGAATATGAAATAAAAATTTCTGAGATGAATAGTAAAAAGTGAATAGTAAAATTTCTGGAATAAAAGTTAACCTGAAATTGTGAATTGTTACAATTTTCAGCAGAAAAATAAAACCTTGAAAATTTTACAGAAATAATACCTGACGTCGTCAGGTTATAACTCCTGACGCCGTCACGAATGATCTGACAGAATTCTTTTGATTTTGTTTCTGGAAAATTTCTGAAAAAATCTGAGTTTTAACACCTGGAAATTCTGTAAAACATTCATTGTGACTCGATACAAGCATTTGACTCTAACAAACACAAATATATATGCTAATCTTTAATTGCTATCATTCATGTTCAATTTGTTCTTAAAAGCAAATATGATCTTCCCTACACTTATTTTTGTAAAATACCTTATATGTGATTAAAACGAAGTTAAAATCAAAATAAAGCATTTTCCAAATTTATTTGATACACGAACAATGAACAATTAAGATGGAGCGTATACACAAAATCAAATAAAAACAAACAAACAAACAAACATGCAAACAATTAAAAAGCTTGGGTTGCCTCCCAAGAAGCGTTTTTCTTTATTTACGAGTCTTGTAGCTAGACTCGAAGTCACGTCCTATCACGTGATGTGGGTAAATTCCGCATCTAGGACGTCTTTTGGATCAAATTTCTTTTAATTTCCTATTGATGAGTGCTCAAACACTCATCATTTTTAGTCAAATCTGAACTGCAAAACATACAAAAACACTCAGAAATGCATCAAAATACTAAAAATATTTCAAAATTGTGTTTTATATGTTTTAATGCAAAATGAGTAAAAACAAATGAAAAACGTACAAAGTTTGCAAAATTGGCAGTTTCAGTCCCCCAACTTTCATAAAATTACAAAATTAGTCCCTGGTCATTCAAAATATGGGAAATTATCACCAAAGGTCCTTTTACAATCATAAGTTGTCATATTTTGTCCTTTGGTGAAAAATTGGAAAAGTTTTGAGAATTTGCAGTTTAGTCCCTGGAGTTTCAAACTTTGGCAGATTTGGTCCCTGGTGGGATAATTTGGAGGAAAAGTCAACTTTGGTCCCTTGGAGTTCACAAAGTATCATTTATGATCCTTGGGAAAACAATTTTGAAAATTTACAAAAATGATCGCTCTACTTTGAACTTTTGCAGTTTTAGCCCCCGAGAATTTGATATTGGAAAATGTTCAATAGTGGTCTTTGGTAAATAAAACTTGCCATGATTTATCCTTGGAATAACTTTGGGAAGTTGGCATTTCTGGTCCCTAAGTTTTGGTAATTGGCAAAATTGGTCCTTGTGTATTTCACTTTATTAAACCAAACGGACCTAAGTTTAATTCTAAACCTACAATCCATAATCCTAGCCCACTCCCACCACCATCCAGCCCATCTCATCACCTTGGCCCAATCACAAAACCAGTCCACCCCCGAATATATCACTCCCCTGTCCCTTTTATCCTCACCCAGTCAAACCAAGGTTTGACCCACCTCTTTCACCCTCCACTTGCCCTGCTACTCAACCCTGCACACTCCACATCCACCTCACTCACCCCATACCTTGTTCCCCCCCTCCAAACACATAAGACAATGAACATTAATTACCCCTAAATCCCTCCAAGCAACCTGCTAGTGGGTAAACTCTAAATTGGCGCCAAAATTATGTTTAAACGGCCAAGATGAATTCCAAGCAATCCAATGGTTAGAAGTTAATGGGAAAGTGAGAGAAAGTCACATGGAGCTATAAAAGTAAAGAAAAGAGATGGAAGAAGGCAGTAGTTAGTTAATATAGTTTTAGATAGTGTAATTTAATGTCGAAATCATTGTAGTTTATGTTTTCTAATGTAATTTCCATTCTCAGTTGAATTCTCAGTATAAATTAATAAATTAAGTGTATTTTCCACGTTATTTAGTGACAAATTCAAGTTCTTAGTTTAAATCCCATTTTACCATTTTTAGTGAATTTTTCATGTTAGCTTAAACTTTGTTAAAAGTTGATGCTCAGTGCTCATTTATCTTATGTAAACCATTTATAAGCTCTCTTGAAGCTCAGGAACCATAAAAAATCAGTTTAGTTAAAAATTTTCAAAAATGCAGGCAAATAGCTCATAAATGAAAAAATAAAAAAAATAAAAAATCACAAGAGAAGAGAAGAAGAAGCTGGATGAAAGGGTTTAGAGCTTCATGGGAAGCAATAGGTTGATTTGGAAATTGATTGTGAGTGTTACATAGTTGCTTTCACTTTGTAAGTCTCATTTTCATGATATTGCAAATCACTGTTTCATCTTTTTATGTTAACATTTTTATGTGTTTCAATGTTTATTAGGATTGATATAATGAGTTTATGAAGTTAGAATGAATGCTTGTTCATGGAAATCTTTGGTTCCTTAATTTCTTAAATTCATTGTGATTTGTAGCATCTTATGAATTTTTAGGTAATTGTTGTTATTTATGGTGTTTATGAGTTTAGTTAGTCTTATTATGTCATGATCAATGCTTCTGAATCAATCTTATGACTTAAACCCTGCATTTGCTTTGAAAATAATCACAACAGTCACATTTAAGGGGTGTTTGGCTCTAGCTGTTCTGGCCATCTCAGTAAGTCTTTATTGGTTGTTTGTGCTCATGTCACACTCCCTTAGGTTAGTTTAGGTCAACTCATGCTTCAAAACCAAGTTTCAATTGACCAATAGTCAAAATTCACATTAAAATCCCTTCACAAGTTAACTGTTAAGGTTTTTAGGTAATCTAGGTTGTAATTCAGTAAGGAACTTGTTTATTTCACTTAATTTAGTCCTAATCCAAGTCAATTCATCATAATTAGTAGTTTAGATTCATTAGAATTTGGTAAAAGTCAAAACATGTGGTTTTCACAAAAAGTCAATTTGCCTATTTCAGATTTTTTTTCATTTCTAGCATGAATTTTATAGATTTTTGTATTGTGTTTCAAGCTTTGAAATTTTTAGGTCTAGTAGTCCCCCAGCTCAGCTTTGTGTTCCCCTCCTCCATACATTTTTGTGATTTTTTCCCTGGGCCCCACAAGCCCCCAAAGTAGCTTGCAGGGCTGCTGTGTGCTCTGCATCAGCAGATACACCACCCACCACCACCACTTGGTGGTGGTTTTCTGACCACCTCAGTGGGTTTCAAGGTCCAATCTTTGTTCCTTACAACCCCCCTCCTACCCCTCTCTACATTCCAACCCTTAGTTTGACCATAGGATCTGTGGACCCCACCTAAATCAGACCCTCAACTCTGTCCCACTTTTCAATCCTCAAACAAATAAGTCAAGTGCTTATTTGAGCTTATTGGCTTATCCAGTGGACCCCACTTGCATTTTCTTGCTTAAACAAGTTCCCTCAACCCATTTGAACCAGAATTAACCACTGTGGGTGCCACTTAATGCCATTTTAGCTTATTTCCTTCCTTGGTCAAACAAAGTCAACTGTCAAGGCTTTTAAGCTCTCTAGTGGTTATTTTTAGTTTACAAAAAAGTTGTTTTCATAAAATTTAGTTGTTTTTAGGTGTAAAACAAGTTTCCAAAAGAAAATTCCAGAAAATCAAAAAATAATTTCATGTGATAGTTTCTATTTAATTTTATTTAAATTTTAATTTTCATTTTTAGATTTTTATTAAGTACTTGGTGTTTTTATATTTTTATTAATTTCCTTTTAAGTTAAAGTAATTTTAATAATTTTCTCAGATTTTTATTTTATCATTTAGTATTTATTAGAATTAATCTTAGTTTTATTAATAATTAATTAATATTAAGTTTTAAATAGCATAAATAGATTTTATTAAGTAAGACCCAGTTTTTATATTTTTCCTAGCTTTTATATGTTCTAAAACATTTTTAGGAATTTTTCTAGAATTTTTACTGTTCATTTTCTATTTTTTATAATTTAAAATAGTTTAATTAGGTAATTAGTAATTAATTAATAGAAAAACCACAAAAAGACAAAAATACATATTTTTAGTTTTAAAAATTATTTTTAGTTATTTTATAATTTTAGGAATTTTATTTTCATTTTTCTAGTGTTAAAAATATTATATTGTATTTAAGTATTTTAAATATTAATAATTAGTATTAATAAGTAATTAATTAATAATAAATAATTAAATAGTGTAAAATTTAATTTTCTTTTTCTAAAAATTTTCCTTTATCTTTTAGTTTGTAAAAAAGTCATTTTCACCCCCTGGGTGTTTTCAGAATTCAGTTTTCACTTTTTATTTTGCACGCTCGCGTTATTTAAAACGTGAACGTACGCGTTTTTAGGTTTTAAACGTTTCTGGTTATTCCTAGCTTCCAGTCTTATTCATATAGCTTATTTAAGCTGTTTCATTGTAAATTCCTTAGTTTAACCAATCTCAAACCCTTTTCCTGTCCAAATTCACCCAATCACAAACCCGTTTTTATACCATCCACACCTCGTCGGGACATAACGACCCGGGGAAACACTATACTTCCGCGGAGCATTGACTCTAGGCAGTCTGACCTTGTTGACCATATACTTGGTCAATTTAGGTTGACCGTTTGGAGCCAATCGAATTTTGGCGCCGCTGCCGGGGAGGTTGTGTGCGTTTTCTAAACGGTTTTTCTGATTAGTGAATCGGGATATACATCCATTGTATATTTACCACCTTTGTTCATAATATCTTCTTATTTTCATATAAAAACAAAACCGTTCACGAAAACATTTTAAACTCAGTTTTCAACGAACACAAAAACATTTTCTTTATCATTTGTATAAAATGTTTTCCAAAAACACCAAAAATATCCTTCTTCACCCTCTTACCCTTTTGATTCTCATTTCCTCACCCTCTATACACATTTGATTCTTTCTATGTCTCATCCACACTTTCTGGTTTGCCAGTGGTGTGGTAGTTCTTATAATGGTGGTAATTTCCCCGGTTGTGGCATGGTAGAGTCAGGAAACGGGTCTGTGTATAACCAAGATCCCTATTCCTACCATGACACGACTGATTTATTCCACCAGCTACCACACCATCAGTCTCAGCAGTTTTACTGTTGTGAGTACTGTGGTGGTTCACACTACAGTTATGATTGTCAATCAGGAAACACGCTTGTCTATGAGCAGTTTCCTGATAACGATTATAACTTTAGCACATACGACTCACAGCCACATCAGTTTTACTGTTGTGATTACTGTGGAGGTCCACACTTCAGCTCCCATTGTCAAACAAGGAACCCATTTCCTTGTACCACTTTTGACACATCGTATTATGACGAACCTCCATCTCCACCAATTCCTCAAAGTCTTCTCCTTGATCTTTTGGATTTAGTGAAAGACTTGAGAGGAATAACACATACCCCAGATAATCCAAACCAAAAATCGATGGAAGAATTGTTAGCTGACAAACAGGCTGCTAAAATAAATTCCCAAGATGCTTATGAAATATCTATTAGGGAATCAATAGCAAAAGAAAAAGTAGCCAGATCTAGCTCTCGATTTTGTTTCATTCCTGATGACAGTGATGATGAGGATACACTTGATATCCTTGGATTTTATAAAGATTCATCAGGTTCATTAGATGAGATTCCATCAGTTGAGATTCCATCTCAACCCACTGCTATCACACACGAGGTTCCCACTCACTCTTTGATTATGGGGGACGAGCATCTTGACACTGTTCCTGATAAGGAATCGGACGAATTCATAAAGTCTAGTGTTGAGAACCTTGTCCCAATCCCGAGAGAGTCACAGGGAATTCTTGAGCATATGTGTGATCTTCCTTCCCCTCTTGAGTGTTCAAACGATCATTTTGAGACTTTCTCAGATTTTAATGATGATTGTACATCTCATGGAGACATCGAGTATGTTGAGGCATCAGTTCCACATTCTGATGCTGATCATCTTCTTGAGGAGTTCGCCGATGAACTTACTCACATCAATCCACTTTCCTTGGAAAGTGATGATGGTCTCCTCGATTTCCAAGCCGATCTGGGAGAAATTGAAAGTCTCCTATATCATGATCCGTCACTCACTTCTGATCCTGACAGTCCAATAGAGAATGTTAATCTCTTTGTTCCCGAAACTTTCAATACTACTCTCACAAATCCTCTATTTGAATTCGAATCTGAATTCACTTTGATTTCTGATAATTCACTCTTTGATATTCAGAATGAGGATTGTGACGAGTCTATTCCGGAACATGAATTCACAAATTCACATCTTGTGAATAATTCTCTTCATGAGGAGTTCTCCGGTGAACTCACTCATCATATCATGACTCCTCCGGAGTTTGATAGCCCGGGGGGAGATGCACTCAATCATGAGGTTTTGCAAATTCCTACCCACCCTCCCGGGATATTTACGAGCTTAACCCTTGCAATCCAAATTCAGGCTACGGAGCCTGATCTTGAGGAAGAAAATTAAATCATGATTTTCATCATGGTTTTCTTCCTTTTCTTCACCTATAAGGTGACTTCCTCTCTTCTTCACTCCTTCGGGAATGAAGACACCATCTTTGATCCGGGCATTTTCATGTATCATTATCTTGAGCCGGATACTTATCTCATCGGTGTGGAACTTTCACGTGCTTCAAATGTTTATCCAAACATCTTGAATGAAAGTCCGATTGAGATTGCTTCTTCCACATCATGCTTCCCCAAGGACAAATGAATTTGGGGTCGAGTCAAGCTAGCGACTCGGTAAACAAAAACAGTAGCATGCATATAGGGTTTTCACCCTAAGTGTGGGGGAGTTACCCCCACTGTGGTTACTTATGAAGTGAAAATACAAAACTGGTGTTTCCACATTTAGCTTGTAATGTTGCCCTTTTACGTTCCAAGTGTCGGCATAATAGCCGGGACTTTAAATATTGAGGATAATATTCATGCTAAGTGTGGGCGTGGGAGGTATTCTAGCGAATTTTATTAGATTTTACTATCTAGTACCCCCGTTTTTGGCCAAAATTTCAAAAATTTTAAAAAATTTTCACTGGTGCTACAAAATTTTTGTGGTTATCATTCCGCCTTGTCTAAGCGACAAAAGGGATTGGCTAGTCCAGGAGCAAATGGCTCTTGGTAAAGACTAATCAAATCCGTTGACAGCTGGTGGTTTGCTCAAAATCATACGGTTATCAGGTGTACCACAGTTCTCACACCTAGCTACTCCATAAGTGATGGCTTTTGGTAAAGAGTTTAAAATCCATCAAGTTTTCAAAACATTTTATTGCTAGGGACTAGCAATAGTTTAGTGTGGGGGATTGATGAGTGCTCAAACACTCATCATTTTTAGTCAAATCTGAACTGCAAAACATACAAAAACACTCAGAAATGCATCAAAATACTAAAAATATTTCAAAATTGTGTTTTATATGTTTTAGATGCAAAATGAGTAAAAACAAATGAAAAACGTACAAAGTTTGCAAAATTGGCAGTTTCAGTCCCCCAACTTTCATAAAATTACAAAATTAGTCCCTGGTCATTCAAAATATGGGAAATTATAACCAAAGGTCCTTTTACAATCATAAGTTGTCATATTTTGTCCTTTGGTGAAAAATTGGAAAAGTTTTGAGAATTTGCAGTTTAGTCCCTGGAGTTTCAAACTTTGGCAGATTTGGTCCCTGGTGGGATAATTTGGAGGAAAGTCAACTTTGGTCCCTTGGAGTTCACAAAGTATCATTTATGATCCTTGGGAAAACAGTTTTGAAAATTTACAAAAATGGTCCCTCTACTTTGAACTTTGGCAGTTTTGGCCCCCGAGAATTTGATATTGGAAAATGTTCAATAGTGGTCTTTGGTAAATAAAACTTGGCATGATTTATCCTTGGAATAACTTTGGGAAGTTGGCATTTCTAGTCCCTAAGTTTCGGTAATTGGCAAAATTGGTCCTTGTGTATTTCACTTTATTAAACCAAACGGACCTAAGTTTAATTCTAAACCTACAATCCATAATCCTAGCCCACTCCCACCACAATCCAGCCCATCACATCACCTTGGCCCAATCACAAAACTAGCCCACCCCCTAATATATCACTCCCCCGTCCCTTTTATCCTCACCCAGTCAAACCAAGGTTTGACCCACCTCTTTCACCCTCCACTTGCCCTGCTACTCAACCCTGCACACTCTACATCCACCTCACTCACCCCATACCTTGTTCCCCCCTCCAAACACATAAGACAATGAGCATTAATTATCCCTAAATCCCTCCAAGCAACCTGCTAGTGGGTAAACTCCAAATTGGTGCCAAAATTATGTTTAAACGGCCAAGATGAATCCCAAGCAATCCAATGGTCAGAAGTTAATGGGAAAGAAAGAGAAAGTCACATGGAGCTATAAAAGTAAAGAAAAGAGATGGAAGAAGGCAGTAGTTAGTTAATATAGTTTTAGATAGTGTAATTTAATGTCGAAATCATTGTAGTTTATGTATTCTAATGTAATTTCCATTCTCAGTTGAATTCTCAGTATAAATTAAGTGTATTTTCCAAGTTATTTAGTGACAAATTCAAGTTCTTAGTTTAAATCCCATTTTACCATTTTTAGTGAATTTTTCATTTTAGCTTAAACTTTGTTAAAAGTTGATGCTCAGTGCTCATTTATCTTATGTAAACCATTTATAAGCTCTCTTGAAGCTCAGGAACCATAAAAAATCAGTTTAGTTAAAAATTTTCAAAAATGCAGGAAAATAGCTCATAAATGAAAAAATAAAAAATAAAATCACAAGAGAAGAGAAGAAGAAGCTGGATGAAAGGGTTTAGAGCTTCAGGGGAAGCAATAGGTTGATTTGGAAATTGATTGTAAGTGTTACATAGTTGCTTTCACTTTGTAAGTCTCATTTTCATGATATTGCAAATCACTGTTTCATCTTTTTATGTTAACATTTTTATATGTTTCAATGTTTATTAGGATTGATACAATGAGTTTATGAAGTTAGAATGAATGCTTGTTCATGGAAATCTTTGGTTCCTTAATTTCTTAAATTCAATGTGATTTGTAGCATCTTATGAATTTTTAGGTAATTGTTGTTATTTATGGTGTTTATGAGTTTAGTTAGTCTTATTATGTCATGATCAATGCTTCTGAATCAATCTTATGGCTTAAACCCTGCATTTGCTTTGAAAATAATCCCAACAGTCACATTTAAGGGGTGTTTGGCTCTAGCTGTTCTGGCCATCTCAGTAAGTCTTTATTGGTTGTTTGTGCTCATGTCACACTCCCTTAGGTTAGTTTAGGTCAACTCATGCTTCAAAACCAAGTTTCAATTGACCAATAGTCAAAATCCACATTAAAATCCCTTCACAAGTTAACTGTTAAGGTTTTTAGGTAATCTAGGTTGTAATTCAGTAAGGAACTTGTTTATTTCACTTAATTTAGTCCTAATCCAAGTCAATTCATCATAATTAGTAGTTTAGATTCATTAGAATTTGGTAAAAGTCAAAACATGTGGTTTTCACAAAAAGTCAATTTGCCTATCTCAGATTTTTTTTCATTTCTAGCATGAATTTTATAGATTTTTGTATTGTGTTTCAAGCTTTGAAATTTTTAGGTCTAGTAGTCCCCCAGCTCAGCTTTGTGTTCCCCTCCTCCATACATTTTTGTGATTTTTTCCCTGGGCCCCACAAGCCCCCAAAGTAGCTTGCAGGGCTGCTGTGTGCTCTGCTTCAGCAGATACACCACCCACCACCACCACTTGGTGGTGGTTTTCTGACCACCTCAGTGGGTTTCAAGGTCCAATCTTTGTTCCTTACAACCCCCCTCCTACCCCTCTCTACATTCCAACCCTTAGTTTGACCATAGGATCTGTGGACCCCACCTAAATCAGACCCTCAACTCTGTCCCACCTTTCAGTCCTCAAACAAATAAGTCAAGTGCTTATTTGAGCTTATTGGCTTATCCAGTGGACCCTACTTGCATTTTCTTGCTTAAACAAGTTCCCTCAACCCATTTGAGCCAGAATTAACCACTGTGGGTCCCACTTAATGCCATTTTAGCTTATTTCCTTCCTTGGTCAAACAAAGTCAAGGCTTTTAAGCTCTCTAGTGCTTATTTTTAGTTTACAAAAAAGTTGTTTTCATAAAATTTAGTTGTCTTTAGGTGTAAAACAAGTTTCCAAAAGAAAATTCCAGAAAATCAAAAATTAATTTCAAGTGATAGTTTCTATTTAATTTTATTTAAATTTAAATTTTCATTTTTAGATTTTTATTAAGTACTTGGTGTTTTTATATGTTTATTAATTTCCTTTTAAGTTAAAGTAATTTTAATAATTTTCTCAGATTTTTATTTTATCATTTAGTATTTATTAGAATTAATCTTAGTTTTATTAATAATTAATTAATATTAAGTTTTAAATAGCATAAATAGATTTTATTAAGTAAGACCTAGTTTTTATATTTTTTTCTAGCTTTTATATGTTCTAAAACATTTCTAGGAATTTTTCTAGAATTTTTACTGTTCATTTTCTATTTTTTATAATTTAAAATAGTTTAATTAGGTAATTAGTAATTAATTAGTAATTAATTAATAGAAAAACCACAAAAATACAAAAATACATATTTTTAGTTTTAAAACTTATTTTTAGTTATTTTATAATTTTAGGAATTTTATTTTCATTTTTCTAGTGTTAAATTAATATTATATTGTATTTAAGTATTTTAAATATTAATAATTAGTATTAATAAGTAATTAATTAATAATAAATAATTAAATAGTGTAAAATTTAATTTTCTTTTTCTAAAAATTTTTCTTTATCTTTTAGTTTGTAAAAAAGTCATTTTCACCCCCTGGGTGTTTTCAGAATTCAGTTTTCACTTTTTATTTTGCACGCTCGCGTTATTTAAAACGTGAACGTACGCGTTTTTAGGTTTTAAACGTTTCTGGTTTTTCCTAGCTTCCAGTCTTATTCATATAGCTTATTTAAGCTATTTCATCGTAGATTCCTTAGTTTAACCAATCTCAAACCCTTTTCCTGTCCAAATTCACCCGATCACAAACCCGTTTTTATACCATCCACACCTCGTCGGGACATAACGACCCGGGGAAACACTATACTTCCGCGGAGCATTGACTCTAGGCAGTCTGACCTTGTTGACCATATACTTTGTCAATTTAGGTTGACCGTTTGGAGCCAATCACCTATCTGTACACTTGGTTTGGTAAGATCTTTTAAACTTTTCACCACCCGGATCATATAAAGTCATCTTTATGTGCCATGATCCATCTCCTTCCTTAGGTGGCTTATTCCAATTCCATTTATGCTTCTTACTCTCATTCTTCCACCTATTCATCCGTAAATGTAACACCCCCATTTTTCACTGATCGCAGCGGATAAAGTGTTTGGGGTATTACTCATGGAAACAAATACAAGATAATAGAAAACGACTCGAAAAGAGACGTTTTTGAAAAAAGGTGTTATCATTCATTTATTCATCATAGTTTTTATAGTAAAAGATATACTTTTACCAAAAGAGAGGTCCCTAAGATACGTTTTATGACCCAAAACTGATGAATGATAACTATTCTGGACGTCCTCCTGTCAAGTGGTTCTCCGTGCCAGGGTTCCTATAGTGCCTAATTACCTAGGATAACATGCTTAAAAGTCAACACGTATGTTGAGTGAGAGTCATAGGTTTGAAAAGTTAAAGTATAAATACAAGTTCCACAGGGTTCAGCTTAAACCCTATGTGTGGAAAAGTTTTTAGTGTTAGAAAGTATATTGCACTAAGCTCATGAACCACATGTTAATGATCCGGGTCATGAGGTCTGCAGACCAAACCATGAGGGGATGGGAAGGATAACTTGCCAAAGTTAAACCTTCAGTGGGTTCAAATATAGTACTTATTGGTACCACCTAGTGGGGTGTTAATACCAATGGGAGTTGTCAAACTCCAATAGATCTATCAACTATATTCGCGTTCGCGTGGGTAAAATATCCCAAACGATTAGATTCATGAATTTTGGTTATGTAATGATGGCAGTTAGTTTACTCATGCAATAACCAGAGAAAAGACTTGTATTTGGTTTTAAAGCATGTATCCCCCTCACAGGGTTTGTAAAACATTTAGAAAGCTTTTAAAAGGTGTGAGGCTATGAAAACTCACCTGAGTCTATAGATAATTAAAGTAGGGGTTTAGACAACTCACTCACGTATCCTGGGGTAGTGCGGGTGTGCGTATGTCAAGTCTTAGTCTAGGTTTTCTTAACTAATTACTATTAGGTTTTTATATATAATATAACATCATTCGGGCCATTATAATTCAGAAGTATATGAATCCTCACATGAAGCTCCCTACTATTGTATTATGTGATCATCACAATACCGTTCGGGCCATCATAATTCAGAAGTTATTACTCCTCACACAAAGCTCCCTATTATTGAGTTATGTTGTTATTAGGGTTTAGTTATAACATAACACCGTTCAGGCCATCATATCTCAAAAGTATATGCAATAATCGTTCGAGGAGTCAGGGCACTTTAATTCGTAAACCCAACAAACTCGTTAAAATGAAATATCCACATAGTACTCCTCGCATGAAGCTCCCTAGTATTGTGTTATGCTTCTAACTTAAAAAGGTTTTTATATTTTTATGAAAATAGTCCATTTTTACCCCTTATATATACATATATATTTACGTTTTCTACCCTAAACTTATAAACTTATAGCAAATAAGCATATAACTTTCTAACTATTGCATATTTAGTCCCTATACTAATATATTTTAAAGAAATTATATATATAGTTCCTAAATTATACTGATTTTTATTATTTACTCTATTTACCCTTATATTTATAATATTTGCAATTTTAGTCCTTTTAGTTTAATACTTGTTTTAATAATTTATTTTAAGGTTTAATATATTGCAAATCTAGTCCTTACACTATTAACTTCTAGGAAATGTCAAAAACAGTCCCTAGACTTTATAGTTTCAGGAATTTACAATATATACCCCTATGCATGTAATATTTTGCAAAACTAGTCCTAAATGTGTATAATTCTAATCCTAGCATGGCAATCTAGTTTCTAAGCTTATAACTAACTCATATAAGTTTGAATAAGCCACATAATTCATATTATATCATGTAAATAAGCTAGTTAACACATAAGCATGCAATTCGACTTATAACTAGGGTTAGGAAAGAAAACATGCATGCAAATAAGTTCTAGGTCCTAGCTAAGGGTTCTAAGGCATCTAAAGTCTATCTAAGTCTTATTATAAGTATACTATATGTAAAGGAAAGGTTACCTAGGTTGGGGGAGGGCTTAACGATGGTATTACAGTTTCTAGGGGTCGCTCAACTTCAAACCACAACACAACACAACCAAAGCTTCGTTACCCGTTTCCTACTGCTTCTAAGGGCTTGTTACTATAGAAATGTGAGGTAGCGAGGTGAGGGAGGGAGTGGGTATTTATAGCCCTCGTAGAGGCGGTTAGGGTAAAAACGGGATGTAGGTATCACGGAGGGGGAGGGGGAGTAAGAAAGGCTAGGTGATGGTGTGGCAGGTCTAGAGGACGGGCTATAGTAGCTAGGGGCAGAGCTAGGGCCGGTTGTGGTGAATAGAAGCCGAGGGAGGCGATTAGAGCAAAGGTGGTGACAAGGAGATGCATCACCTACTTGCTTGGGTGGTTAGTGGTGCTAGGGTGCTAGCTTAGTATTAGGGAGGTGCTAGGTTGGTTGCTTATTCAATTTAAGGTACTTAAGTAGCATAGTTTAGGTGTTTAGGTCAATTTTTAATCTAGTTTTGTTTAGTAAGAGTTTAAGGTTTTATATATGTTTTAGTGTCTTATTTAAGGTCCTAATGATGTTTAGTAACTATTAGTAGCTTATATTAAGTGATGGTAGTTTATGGTAAAGATTTAACCTAGTTTAGACCTAGTTTCGGGAAGTTATGACCTAATTAAGGTTTTGGGCTTATGTGACTTGTACCTAAGTTCTATGGGTTGTACTATGTCCTAAGGGTTCTAATATATCCTAAGGTAACTATTATAACTTATATCTAAGTCCTAGGCACTTTTCATGTAAGTTCAGATAAGCAGTTAGGGTTTTAAAACTAACCTGGATCATATAGGTGCATTTAGGGTTTTCTAGCAAGTATGGGGTATTATAGTACTATTTTTCTTTGTGAAAATATGTTTATTACCTTGACTTGACATACCGGGATGTTTACCTTAAGTAAACATAGTAGTGGTTGGCATAGATGGATACGTGAGCTTGTCTGAAGGTTAGTTAGGTTATAAGAATATATTAAAGCAAAAATTTAGCTCGGGAAAATCCTATAGGCATTTGTAATCCTAGTGTGCTCTAATAAGGGTCTAAGTTAAGTTAATAAGGCATTTCTAATCCTATTGTGCTAGTGAGGGCCTAAGTTAAGTTAATAAGGCATTCCTAACCTAAGGGGAAGTTAGTGGGTTGTGACAGTAAATTAATTGGCAAGCTCCTAGGAACTCAATCATCTTTCTAAAGACTAAAGGATCTTCAAATGGATCTAATCCGGTATCCCTAGCCAAAAGTTTTTCTACCGAGTGTGTTCGGTTTACAAATTATTCTTCTAAGTAGAATGGTCGTTGAGATCCTATGAAGTCTCCATTAATCCAAGGTCCATATTTAGAGGGCCTCCTATTCATGTTCGCCCAATGAGGTGTTGGTTCTTCCTCATTATCGTAGGCATGTTTCTTGACATCATAGACAGACCTAGTTTCACCTTCTCCTACCTCTATTTTAGATTCCTTACAATCAATCATCGCACTAGCGGTGGCTAAAAACCTCTTCCTACTAACAACGGGCATGTGGTGTCACTAACCATATCAAGGACATGGAAATCCACTAAAAGTGTCAATTTCCCTATATGCACTAGTATATCTTTCACTATTCCAACTGGGTTTGCAACACACCCATCCACTAGACCGATTATGACTTCTGTTTCTTCTAATTTCCCTATATTGAGTGTTGTATGAAGGGGTAATGGAAGTAAGTTAAGGCTTGATCTTAGGTCGGCTAGTGTATCAAAGGCCTCGGAGGTTAACTTATAAGGCAAAACAAATGTACCCGGATCGTTTAACTTCTTAGGTAAATTATTTTGAACAAAAGCGGTCCTATTTTTACCCAACTTAAGCTTCTCTTCATATTTTTCCAAAAGAGCATTGTAGTAAGGAGCATAAGCTAAGACCTCTATGACGGGATGTTCAAGGTGAAGCTCCTTGAACTCATCATCGAGGCCTTGTTTAGGGGGTTGTTAGTGCAAATATTATGACATTTAATCTATACAGCCTTGCTTGTTTTGATTGATGACAAACGTATAACTTGATACATAACGTAAAATGTACAAGTTACTTGTAATAATATTTTGTCTCAACATACATTCAACACCTCTCGACGTCTCGAGACCTCGTATGCTACAACACAGGTTCGTACATCTTTGTTATGTGGCATTATGATCAAACCCCTTGACCAACCATTTAGAATGTTTGAAATACTTTTTGAGTCTTTAAGTATTTTAGGTGTCAAAGTGCACTTTAGGTGTAAAATAGAATAAGTGTCACATTAGGTGTCTAGGTAAAATTAGTAAGTTTTACTAATAATAAAAATGTGTCTTATGACGACATAAGTAATCAAACATCTTTAGCAACTTATTAACTTACTAATTACTTTTTAAACAAACATCATTTAACTTAGCTATATAAACATTTTTACATCTTTACTTTCTTTTTTATAATAATCTAAAAATAGAAATGTTAACTTACATCATGCATTGCATCATCACAATCTTTCCAAAGATTCTTGAAAGATATGTCATAGATTTTGTTTTGATTTACATACTAAAATCTTGTAGTTGACTTTAAAAGACCTTGATTAGACTTGCGATAGATATAGGAAGATTTCTTGGAAGATTTTATGTCAGACCTAAAGGAACCTTCGGGCATAACGGACGGAACCCTCAAAAGGCTTCCGCCTGATACGTGGATCTGCTGAGCCTGTTGGCTATAAATAGCAGCCCATGATTTTCTCTTTTGTTGATGACTTTCAACACACATTCTCTCTACCCTTCTTGCATCATTTAGATCATTAGTAACATTGATCATACACCCTTATTATCATGATCATAATGCTTCTAACTTTCATTATGTTGTAAGAATACTCCCGAAATGATCCTGTGAAGAAAGATCAAGGATCTTGAGTCATCATCCACCACAAGCATACATATGTGAAGATCTATCACAACAAGCTCAAGGAACTTGTGATCTTCATCCATTGAAGGCTTCTTTTTTAAGAAGTTCATTTAGATTCGTCATTCATATCCATTAGACTTTTTGTGTCATGGATCATCATTGTATCATCACAATATATTCACCAAACTAGATTAGATGGTTTATGTGTTTGTGCCATAAAACAAAAGGTTTTTATGTTGGGCTACAAAACATAGCGGGAGTGGTTGTACCATTGTAAAAGAACTCGACATCTAGCTTAGTGTCAGAAATATTGTATAGGCGATGTTAGGTTGGTTCTACCTCGAAGTAGAACCTGGTATTTAGCTTTGTACCGGATAAAGTGTAAGCGAAGATTGTAAGGTTTTCTCCACCGAGAAGGGAGCTTGTTGATCTAGTGAAGTAACTCTTGAGTTGGGTACTCAAGGAGTGGAGTTGGGCGGAGAGGAGCTCCGTGACCGAACCACTATAAATCATCGTGTTCGGTTTGCGCTTTCTTTACTTTTATACTTGCACTATATTATTGTTTGTGTTGTGGCTTGATGTTTATGCTTGTGTAACAACTTGTTATACAATATGTTTTATATTAATCATAAGACTATTATTAGCATTTTTCGTATTATGGCAAGCTTGATTGGAAATTTGATACAGCAAGTTTTAAAGTTTTTAAACGAAAACGTGTTCACCCCCCTACGTTTTCACAATTGGTACCAGAGCCTCGTAACTCTTATTTTCAAAACAAATGTTTTTAAAATGGAGTACGGTCCATGTATCAAATTACCATTGAAGCTGTATATAATATGAAAATTGTTTTGCTAATTATACTTAGAAAGTTTGTTGTTAAATGTTACTTTGTATACAAGCTTGAAAATGTCCTTGAAAAATAAAAGAAGAGATTTCTTAAAATTATTTGTAAGTGTCAAATTATGTGCTTAGATAAAATTTACGAAAAATATGGTTTTAAAAGGGGTGTTTGGATTAAGTGTAAGTATACCCATTTTGGGATGTAACGGGTCAAGTAAATATGTAAACATTTTATTATGTTAGTATAATGATTTCTGGAAAGTTTGAGCTAATACGGAAGTGTTATAGATGGTTTGTAGTGTAAATCGAAACGGGTTTTGGCACAAAACCCGTCAAATTGTAAAGTATACTTCCGAGAGTCAAATGGTAAATGTTTTCACATGGAAATGAGCTTATTGATGTATTAAGTAATTCTGGAAAGTTTGGTGAAATATCAAGTTTGGGAGGTCGGGTTTTCAAGTACAGGACTTGGGAGGTAGTTGTTTGGATCAGAAGTGGTTGAACCTTGGCGGGTTGGAACCAAACCAGGCGGTTTGGGTCCAACCGGGCGGTTGGGATCTCAACCCGTGGTTTCGAGGCGATTTTCAGATTTTGTAAATTTTCATAAATTCATAACTAATTAACCGTAGGTCCGTGGAGTCGAGCCACCTATCAATTTAAAAGGAATTAAGTCTACTTTCATTTAAAAAATAACCTCATGCCCTAAATCTAATTTGAAGTAAGTAGAATAAACTAAATACTACAGTGTGTTCAAAATATTAAGTTTCGGTTTGACATAGAAACTTAAACTTTTGAGTTAGGCAATATAAGTTAGTATCCTTTGAACATTGAAATGATTTCTTTTGAAACTAAAGAATTTGGTGATATTTATGTATATAAAGGAAACTAATCAAGCTTGGTATACATCGTCATATTTAAACGCAAAGTGACAAAAAGTATTATTTTTTGCTATGCTAAATGACTACTAGTTTTAGTTTATGTTGGTTGCATATATGTTACTTACTTATTGCTAATTGTTGTTTGTACTTGTTTACTTGTGAAACATAAGTGTAAATCTTGCCATGATATTCATCTGCTTGTTTGTCTATTTCTTGTTTATGCACAATAGGACTTTTGTTAGATTTTATGTACTAAGTTGAAAACTTGTTTTTGCATTGCTTATTGATTTAGATCACTCTCTTTGCATATGTTATATTAAAATCTTGCATAACTCACTTAGGAATGAGAATTTAGTAATAATAATTAAGTATCTTGAAAGATGGTCAAATGTCTAAATGTGCCACTACATTTTTAAACATGTAGTATTCTTGTATAAGCTGTTTGGTATATCTGCCCCTACAATGATGTTTAATGTATGTGTCTTGTTATAGTATAGAAACTTATCTTTGATTGATCATGTAAACTAACCGTATCATGCAGGACGATAACACTTTGATGTTATCAATTTTCCGTATTTAAGCCACTGTTTGGCTTAACTTCCATATATGGTAAGTTCAAAATCCTTAGTTTGATATGTATGCTAACATGTGTTAGAACCTGTGTTTCAGTAGTTTCCTAATCACATCTAATTAGGTGCATATGTTCCAAGTAAAATTAGGAAATTTGAACGAGTCTCGATGCTCGAGAATAACCCACTGTTAAGGATTTTGGACTGACGGATTGTAACAATTCGCAATTTCAGGTTAACTTTTATTCCCGAAAATTTTACTATTCACTTTTTACTATTCACTTACTATTCACTTTTTACTATTCACTTTTCACTATTCATCTCAGAAATTTTTATTTCATATTCTCGTAAGTTAAACTATTTTAACGATAATCCGAGAGTTTGACGCTCGTCGGATCATTTCTGCAAAAATCACAAAGCCGTGTCCGAGATTTACTTTTAGGTTTAAACGTCCTTCCAGCATCCCGATATATCCATAAAACATTATAAACAATAGAAATATGATTTTCTATCATTTTATGACAATTCCAAAAGTTTTGGAATTTTACGTTTTTCAGTTCAGCGTTTTACGCGAATTACGCGTTTTAGACCCGTGTTTCCAGTTTTTAGTAGGGTTTTCGCACCCGATAGATCCTACCACTCATTTTATATTTTATTATGGACTATATGGACATGTTTAACAATACTTTCAAGTTTCATATTTTTACGATACCCGGTTTTACGTTTTAAGGCTTAATCATTTACGGTTTGCATTTTACGGAGTCAAAATGCACAAACTAAGCAAGATAGCACCAAGACTCATCATCTAGTCATCTTATCCTTATGGAACCGCCAATGTGGGGGTGGAGTCACCATGGGTGGCTAAATCTTGACCCTTGATCTTTAGGATGGTTACAAGTGTCTAAATTAACCATGGTTACATTCTAACCCAATATATAGTTAACTATTTTTCTCATCCTATAAATAGCCAACTAATAACACATATAAAACTTGCACCACACCTTCTTATAACCTTTAAGTCCTAAAACCTAAGGCACTTTTCTTATATTTTGTAAGAAAGTTAACTAGTTTTTGAAAGAAAACTAGTGTTTGATCTTCAATCTTGGAAATTTTCTAAGGAAAGTTGTTATAACTTTAAAGTCTCCAAAAAGACGTCGTTATAATCTTCGAATAGCTTTGGACTTTAAGAAGGCGTCGTTATAATCTTCAAATAACCTCGGTTTATCATAGGTTGCAAAGGAGGAAAGCTTGTTCAAACAAAGTCCTAGTTCTTGTCCTAGTTTCCCTTTTCATTAAGGCCAAAAGTTGTAAGCAAACCCTAACACATTTTCTTGCTTAATTATCATTTACATGCTCTTTGTGTTCCTTTCATGCTATATATGTTCTTGTTATTGTGTTCATGATGTTTAAAAATGGATAACACAAGTATTGGTATACATATGTTAACTTATAACAAGTAAACAAGCAAACTAGTGATTTTTATGGAGAACCACGACCAAAATAGTATAATTTTGATATTTGACACTTACTTAATGTTAAAGAGGACTTAACAAGGAAAACATAGCAATTTGAATCACCCAAAACGAGTACCCGAGTCAAAAGTTATGGCCATAAGAAGTTAGCGAAACCAAAACGGCAAAACTGCCTAAATAGCATTCTGATCAAATTTAGCTTTTTAAAGTCACCCTTCTGGTCCGATTCATCAAAAAGTTAAAACACGAAAGTTGTCCGGAACGACGTTTTCGTTCAGGAATAAAGAAGCTCGAGCCCTGAAAACGCGTTCCGAGTGATAAATTTCTTCAAACTTTTAACAGCCCATTTTAGACCAAAGTCACTATATTATAGTTATCATTTACTAAGACCAAGAGGTCTAATGACCTAAAGTCAAGACCACAACCATGGCTAAAGCCAAGGTTGAGTCTCAAGACCATGGAAAAATGACCAAGGTCATGGCGAAGCCATGACTAAATGACCATATAAGCTTACTTAGGCGTAAACATGAAACAAGGAATTAGGCGATAACTTGAACAAACAATTTGGATCTACTTCACTTCAAAAGGAACCATGAGATATTACAAAGAGAAAATGGTCATATAAGACTTATGAAACTACCCCTAATAACAATCTTCATGTACTAATAAACTTTCCTAAGTTTATTCAAATATTGGACATGTAACTTTTCGGATTAAAACTTATACATTTGTTATCAAATACTACAATAGTAGGGAGCCTCATGTGAGGAGTTCATTAAGTAAGCCGTCGAGATGAGTTGTGGATTTACGAGTTAAAGTGTCCTGGCTCCTCGAACGTTTACTCTATGACTTCTGAATTATGTCGGCCCGAACGGTAGTAAGAGATGTACAACCTATACATGTTCCATAAACCATTTATATTCAAAGACTTACACTATATACTAAGTACTACATCATGAACATTATGCAAGACATATATGGGCAATTCTTCGTATTCTTAGACGTTACTCCAAACCTAAGTCGCAACGTTCTATTATAGGCTGCTCTTAGAGACTTTCACGATTCGACTACCACTTTGATTTCACATCACTTAAGCTTAAGGTGAGTCATAGCCCCTACTCTTTTCGTACTTGTCTTAACTCTTTGGGGGAGACACATGCTCAACTACTTGTTTACTTGTACAAATACTCAAAACGTCTATACTTGACTGTGTTATACTTGATTGCTTACATACATGACTGCGTTATACTTAATTGCGTTATTCTATTTATTGACTATTAGTTGTCTTTGGGAATTGACTCCCAGTTGTCTTTGGGAAGTGGCTCCCAGTTGTCTTTGGGAATTGACTCCCAGTTGTCTTTGATACATCCTAACATTTGCGAATGTTGGATACATCATAAAAGTGAGGTCTTCGGAGATGAAGTAGAGACTCACTTCTAATTGCTTAAATTGTCTTGATGAACTTATACATGTCTTATTCATACTATATATGTTAGCAGTGGGTTGTGAACACACAGGTTGCAAGTCTCTTATGGCGGGAATTGCAACTGAGTGGATTCACGATGCCTTTGCTGTGCGAACATTCTCTTAAGGCTTTTCAATTATTTTAAGACAAACTCTATGAACTCACCAACCATTGTGTTGACACTTTAGCATGTTTGTCTCAGGTCTGTAAGATGATAAGCTGTTGCATGGAGCATAGAGTCGCTTGGCATGTTTTGAAGACTTATGCTTTTATCTTTACCATTCGATATGTCTTAAAACTCTTATGTATTGTATTATGGAACTCAAGTTTGTATCTCGGAATTTATTAATCGAATGGTAACTTTTCAAAATGTCTCATTTAGAGTTCGTTTTCTATACCTTGTTCTTTGTATTATGAAGTAGCACTCCTATGACACAGTCTTCCGCTGCGGTATTTTGGGGGTGTTACAGATTGGTATCAGAGCCTTGGTTATAGAAAACTAGGTTGCATTTTGTGCCTAGACTATAACTGCTATAAACATTAAGACTCTTCTCTTTATTTTGCCTTACACACACTTCATGTGCATATGCTTATTGCTAATTGTTTGTTTCGGAGAAACCCCAGACAATAGTCAAGTCATCAAAAATTTAGAGCTAAGTAATAATTGTTTAATTAACTTAATCTTGTGACAGTTCTTGTTTGATAAGACATAAGATTAAGTTAAATAAAGGTTATTAGTTTCCTGTAGAGATTTGATGATTTGCCTTATACTTACTTTATATGATTCTAATACCTAGAAGTAGTTCATATGTCCTAGTACGACACTCAAACCTTTCTACAAGCGCGACTAGTCCATTTCGTCATATCACCTTTTCTAGATACCCAGACTATGTTACCCTTTCACAACTTAAGTGCAGATGATAGAAAGTCTACCCAATTATGTAGTACCAATTGTTGTGTTATGTGTGCCTGGTAAATATGTATACGTGTGAAAGGAAGCAATTATAATTATGGTGGCCAACATAATTATAAATGCGTCATGACTCACGTAGACATATGTGACCATGCTTACATTAATCGACGATCGACTCAAAATTGACAAGATTTAAGACTAAGTAGTCTAGGAATATCACCTCATATCTGACGTCGACAAAATATCCCTCCTTGTAGATATCATGGCACCAAAGAGAGTAACTCGTAGCACTAGCCGAGGTGGAGCAACACCAAGAGGTGGAAGAACTGGTGGTCGTGGAGGTAGAGGAGCTGCTCACGACACTAGTAACCCTAGTAATGATAGTGGAAGGACTGGTGGACGTGGAGGTAGAGGAGATGCTCACGACACTAGTAACCCTAGTAACGCTGGTGGAAATCCAGATGTCTCCACCATTATTGCCCAACAACTACAAAACCTACTTCCCACTATAGTCACACAAGTTGGCAATCATATGAACAATTCGGGAAACCACGGAAGCATAAATGACGCTACAAATGATGGAGGAAGGAATGGTAACAACAACAACAACAACAACAACAACAACCATAGGACTGGATGTACGTATAAGGAATTTACGTCATGCAAACCAATTGAGTTTAATGGCAAAGGAGGTGCATTGGAATATACTCGATGGGTCGAGAAGATGGAGTCAGTGATTGACATCAGTAACTGTGCAATCCACCCGAGAGTGAAATATTCTGCATGCTTACTATCAGAAAAGGCATTGACATGGTGGAACATGCAGATTCAAGCAAGGACTAGAGAAGCAGCTGTAGGCATGACATGGGACGACTTTAAGGGACTACTGAAGGAAGAATACTGCCCGGTTAATGAAATGCAAAAACTAGAAGACGAGTTTTGGCATCACTCTATGGTAGGGGCTGGTCATGCAACCTACACAGATCGGTTTCATGAACTAGCTAAATTAGTTCCTCATCTGGTTACCCCTGAATCCAAGAGGATTGAGAGGTACATCTATGGCCTTGTTCCCGAGATTCGTGGGATGGTGAAAACAACCGAACCTCCCACAATTCAAAGTGCAATACTAAGAGCAGGGACCCTAACAGATGAGATGGTTAGGAATGGAACTTTGAAGACTAGTGATAAAAGGAAGGGAGCAGGTGAATCGAGCGAGCAAAAGGGTACAATGGTTGATAATAAGAGAGCAAGAGGATTTGCAGCAACAGTTTATGATCAGAAAAAGTATGAGGGTCCACATCCTAAGTGTACTAAATGCACTTATCATCATCAGAGGTCTGAACCATGCCCTGTGTGTTATAATTGCAAGAAGTCTGGCCACTTTGCAAGTCAGTGTAAATCAATTACAAGGCAGGCGAATGCGGACAATATAGGAAACAACCAAAAGACATGCCATGAGTGCAACAGCCCAAACCACTTCCGAAATACTTGTCCTAAGTTGAATAGGGCACAGGGACAAGTACTGGATAACCCGACTCTAGCAGTAATGCTTGAAGCAAATAACCCAAAGCGTGAATACAATGATAGTCCACCTCGGGGTCGAGCATACTATTTGGGTGCTAAGGAAGCTCGCAATGCGTAACGGGTGCGTACCTTATCCTACCATATTATTCTATTCTAGTTCAAAATCTAGCTTTATTATGCCGTTGTTAAGATAAGAGACCTAGACACACTAAACTTCGGGACGAAGTTTCCTGAAGGGGTAGAGACTGTAACAATTCGCAATTTCAGGTTAACTTTTATTCCCGAAAATTTTACTATTCACTTTTTACTATTCACTTACTATTCACTTTTTACTATTCACTTTTCACTATTCATCTCAGAAATTTTTATTTCATATTCTCGTAAGTTAAACTATTTTAACGATAATCCGAGAGTTTGACGCTCGTCGGATCATTTCTGCAAAAATCACAAAGCCATGTCCGAGATTTACTTTTAGGTTTAAACGTCCTTCCAGCATCCCGATATATCCATAAAACATTATAAACAATAGAAATATGATTTTCTATCATTTTATGACAATTCCAAAAGTTTTGGAATTTTACGTTTTTCAGTTCAGCGTTTTACGCGAATTACGCGTTTTAGACCCGTGTTTCCAGTTTTTAGCAGGGTTTTCGCACCCGATAGATCCTACCACTCATTTTATATTTTATTATGGACTATATGGACATGTTTAACAATACTTTCAAGTTTCATATTTTTACGATACCCGGTTTTACGTTTTAAGGCTTAATCATTTACGGTTTGCATTTTACGGAGTCAAAATGCACAAACTAAGCAAGATAGCACCAAGACTCATCATCTAGTCATCTTATCCTTATGGAACCGCCAATGTGGGGGTGGAGTCACTATGGGTGGCTAAATCTTGACCCTTGATCTTTAGGATTGTTACAAGTGTCTAAATTAACCATGGTTACATTCTAACCCAATATATAGTTAACTATTTTTCTCATCCTATAAATAGCCAACTAATAACACATATAAAACTTGCACCACACCTTCTTATAACCTTTAAGTCCTAAAACCTAAGGCACTTTTCTTATATTTTGTAAGAAAGTTAACTAGTTTTTGAAAGAAAACTAGTGTTTGATCTTCAATCTTGGAAATTTTCTAAGGAAAGTTGTTATAACTTTAAAGTCTCCAAAAAGACGTCGTTATAATCTTCGAATAGCTTTGGACTTTAAGAAGGTGTCGTTATAATCTTCAAATAACCTCGGTTTATCATAGGTTGCAAAGGAGGAAAGCTTGTTCAAACAAAGTCCTAGTTCTTGTCCTAGTTTCCCTTTTCATTAAGGCCAAAAGTTGTAAGCAAACCCTAACACATTTTCTTGCTTAATTATCATTTACATGCTCTTTGTGTTCCTTTCATGCTATATATGTTCTTGTTATTGTGTTCATGATGTTTAAAAATGGATAACACAAGTATTGGTATACATATGTTAACTTATAACAAGTAAACAAGCAAACTAGTGATTTTTATGGAGAACCACGACCAAAATAGTATAATTTTGATATTTGACACTTACTTAATGTTAAAGAGGACTTAACAAGGAAAACATAGCAATTTGAATCACCCAAAACGAGTACCCGAGTCAAAAGTTATGGCCATAAGAAGTTAGCGAAACCAAAACGGCAAAACTGCCTAAATAGCATTCTGATCAAATTTAGCTTTTTAAAGTCACCCTTCTGGTCCGATTCATCAAAAAGTTAAAACACGAAAGTTGTCCGGAACGACGTTTTCGTTCAGGCATAACGAAGCTCGAGCCCTGAAAATGCTTTCCGAGTGATAAATTTCTTCAAACTCTTAACAGCCCATTTTAGACCAAAGTCACTATATTATAGTTATCATTTACTAAGACCAAGAGGTCTAATGACCTAAAGCCAAGACCACAACCATGGCTAAAGCCAAGGTTGAGTCTCAAGACCATGGAAAAATGACCAAGGTCATGGCGAAGCCATGACTAAATGACCATATAAGCTTACTTAGGCGTAAACATGAAACAAGGAATTAGGCGATAACTTGAACAAACAATTTGGATCTACTTCACTTCAAAAGGAACCATGAGATATTACAAAGAGAAAATGGTCATATAAGACTTATGAAACTACCCCTAATAACAATCTTCATGTACTAATAAACTTTCCTAAGTTTATTCAAATATTGGACATGTAACTTTTCGGATTAAAACTTATACATTTGTTATCAAATACTACAATAGTAGGGAGCCTCATGTGAGGAGTTCATTAAGTAAGCCGTCGAGATGAGTTGTGGATTTACGAGTTAAAGTGTCCTGGCTCCTCGAACGTTTACTCTATGACTTCTGAATTATGTCGGCCCGAACGGTAGTAAGAGATGTACAACCTATACATGTTCCATAAACCATTTATATTCAAAGACTTACACTATATACTAAGTACTACATCATGAACATTATGCAAGACATATATGGGCAATTCTTCGTATTCTTAGACGTTACTCCAAACCTAAGTCGCAACGTTCTATTATAGGCTGCTCTTAGAGACTTTCACGATTCGACTACCACTTTGATTTCACATCACTTAAGCTTAAGGTGAGTCATAGCCCCTACTCTTTTCGTACTTGTCTTAACTCTTTGGGGGAGACACATGCTCAACTACTTGTTTACTTGTACAAATACTCAAAACGTCTATACTTGACTGTGTTATACTTGATTGCTTACATACATGACTGCGTTATACTTAATTGCGTTATTCTATTTATTGACTATTAGTTGTCTTTGGGAATTGACTCCCAGTTGTCTTTGGGAAGTGGCTCCCAGTTGTCTTTGGGAATTGACTCCCAGTTGTCTTTGATACATCCTAACATTTGCGAATGTTGGATACATCATAAAAGTGAGGTCTTCGGAGATGAAGTAGAGACTCACTTCTAATTGCTTAAATTGTCTTGATGAACTTATACATGTCTTATTCATACTATATATGTTAGCAGTGGGTTGTGAACACACAGGTTGCAAGTCTCTTATGGCGGGAATTGCAACTGAGTGGATTCACGATGCCTTTGCTGTGCGAACATTCTCTTAAGGCTTTTCAATTATTTTAAGACAAACTCTATGAACTCACCAACCATTGTGTTGACACTTTAGCATGTTTGTCTCAGGTCTGTAAGATGATAAGCTGTTGCATGGAGCATAGAGTCGCTTGGCATGTTTTGAAGACTTATGCTTTTATCTTTACCATTCGATATGTCTTAAAACTCTTATGTATTGTATTATGGAACTCAAGTTTGTATCTCGGAATTTATTAATCGAATGGTAACTTTTCAAAACGTCTCATTTAGAGTTCGTTTTCTATACCTTGTTCTTTGTATTATGAAGTAGCACTCCTATGACACAGTCTTCCGCTGCGGTATTTTGGGGGTGTTACACGGATGGGACGGAACCAAAAATTTGGTTTCGTTCGTTCAAAAATTTGGTACCTCCAAATTTTGATTGACGGATCACGCGGAACCAAAAAGAGGGTTCCGCCCGTTTAATCTTTTGGTTTCACCAGTCCTGCAGCTTCCTTTTAAATTTTTCATTTAAATCCCTCACTCAAGATCAGTCACTTTCATTACTAGGATTCTTATCACTGATGTTCACTCATATTAGGATTAGGACATCTCATTTTCACCTATAGGATAATCATCTATAATAATACTTTCAAATTTCACAAGAATGATCCAAAATACCTTTCTCCATAAAGGAAGGAATCCGGAAACTTGTTCCTTGCAATCCTCGAACCACTGAGTATTTGTGATCATTACACACACTCACTGCATTCATTTGTCCTTTAATCATTCATTAGCTTGACTTGTAAATTGACAACTTCCTAACTAATCCAGACTCACTGTGTGCAAAAATATCATAGTTCACAAGTTCAACTTATGACTACAGATATTGTTGTGTATCCACATATGTTGCCTTTCTTGGTTAACATGTCATCCATCAAGACAATTAATATTTACATCGAGTCATAACTCACACTTAGGTTATAGATGTATTATCAAAGTCTTGCTATCCTAGAATACTATCCAATCTCATCAAAGTAGGATTGACAACTTAAGTATTTCGTCTGAAATATTCAAGTAAATTTGACTTACGATTGTAGTCATTAAAAGTCATATCCGAAAGAATCTACACCCAAGTATTTTGACAACATATGTTAAAAACACTTATCCTAACACTCTCTCAATCAATGAATAAAACTAAGGTCAATAGGTCTTCATCATTGAACATTTAGCACTTAAGTTCACTTGTTCATTCACCATCATCTCATTCACTTCTATGATATATCTCAGCCCCTAAGCTTCGCAAACATAACCAAAACCTCAAGAACTTCACTCACTAGTTGTACCAACCAATTGACCACAAGGCTTAGTATCCATCCGTTTTGCTTTCAACATCTATGAAACTTAAGTACTTCAATAGCACAACAAACCTCTATATCACCACATCCTTCTTTAGACACACTAGAAGACCTACTACATAGACAACCAATCCACCATCCTTACCATCATTTGAAACTGTTGAGTGCATTTCTCTGAAAGACCTTTGTCCAACACTTGTACCAAATCAAATGCACGTTGAACAAACTCAACCGTACTTTTCCACCTATGAGTACTTAGATAATTCATTGTGGCTAGAAACTCTACTATCAAATGAGCATGATGCTGCTGGTCATTTTTATCAATTTCCACTAGGTATAAGAAGTACTACTTTCACGAGTTATCAAAGTATTAGTAATACTTTATAGTTAAACTTCTACTTAAGTTTCGTCAAACCTTAAATCAACATCTTAACAACATATGTTAAAATGCAATCTTAAAGCCAACCTCATACATCCCAAGCGACAATGACTCTTGAGAATTATACTTAAGAAACTCGAGTGAATTCCTCTTGTCATTATCTAGTAAATATAATCTTGAGACCAAGTATATTTAGCATAGGACTATCCAATTCAAACACTTTTGTAACACCCCCAATTCATGGATGCAGCGGAATTCAAACTGGGTGTTACTCGACGGCACAATAGTCACAATAATAGAAAACGAACTCCAATTGAGTCGTTTTAAAAGATGTATCATTCAAATTATATAAATATCAGAGATTTCAAAATGAGGTCCCAATTGGTTCCATGTTTACAATGTATAATAAATGAGTTTTGAATGATAATAAAATTTATAGCCCTCTTGAGTATCCGTGTCCTTCCGTGCCATCCTTGATCGTCATGAACCTGAAATACATGCTTGAGAGGTCAACACAAAGGTTGAGTGATATTCATAGAGTTTGTTAAATCGATTGAACACAATATGTTGGTAGTGTGAGTTATAGGCTCACACCAATGTTTGGAAAACAAAACAGGTAGGCTACGTTATTATACGCCCGGAACATGTATTATACACTAAGCTTATGACACCATAACGTTAACGTGTACCAATATCGATCGGCAGATTTATCCCGGTAGGTACTTTGCCGTCATACCTAATGTCTCAAATATTAATTCATTTGTTTGCACTTAGTCAATACAAATGGGATTCGTCAATCCCAATAGGCCTATTATTAATATTCGCGCTCACTATTTCTAGTGATTAAATGGTTCATAATAAGGGATCTTGGTTTGGCAAGGATGGTACTTAGTGATAATAAAACATCGTCATGAAGCATACATTAGAAAGCATCGTGTTCGAGTAGAAAAATAATAGCATGTATTCCCCCCAAGGATTTGTAAAACAATTAAGTAATCGAAAGTGGGGCTATGAACTCACCTTAAGTAAGATAGCAAGTAATGAATGTAACGGTCGAATCGTGAAGGTTTCTACAAGCAACCTATAATAGAATGTCGCGACTTAGGATCGGAGTAAAGAATATGAAGTAGTGCCTATATATATATCTTGCATTTAGTCCATGATGTGGTATGATGTATAGTATAAGTCTTTTGAAAGAAAGATTCATGAAACATGTATGTTTTGGTATATCGTTTACTACCGTTCGGGCCGACATAATTCAGAAGTCATGTTAGTAAGCGTTCGAGGAGCCAGGACACTTTAACTCGTAAATCCACAACTCAACTCGACGGCTTACATAATGAACTCCTCACATGAGGCTCCCTACTATTGTAGTAGTTGATAACATATATAGATATAAGTTTTGATTCGAAAAGTTACATGTCCGATACTTGAATAAACTTAGGAAAGTTTATTTGTACATGAAGATTGTTATTAGGGGTAGTTTCATAAGTCTTGAATGACCATTTTCTCTTGGTAAAATCTCATGGTTTCCTTTTAGATGAAGTAGATCCAAATTGTATGTTCAAGTTCTCGTCAACTCTTTGTTTCATGTTTACGCCTATGTAAGTTTACTTGGTCATTTCGTCATGGCCTAGCCATGACCTTTGGTCCTTGTTCCAAGGTCATGAGACTCAACCTTGGCTCTAGCCATGGTTGTGGTCTTGATTCTAGGTCATAAGACCCCTTTGGTCTTCATAAACCATAACCTAGATGTAATGACTTTGTCTAAAAATGGCCTGTTTTGAATTTGAAGAAATTTATCACTCGGAAAGCATTTTTAGGTCTTGAGATTCTTCATTCCTGAACGAAAACGTTGTTTCGGACAACTTTCGTGTTTTAACTTTTTGATGAATCGGACCAGAAGTGGGACTTTCAAAACCCAAATTTGATCAGGAAGCTATTTGGCAGTTTTGCCGGAAATCTTTGGTAATTTCAAATCGCCATAACTTTTGACTCGTATACTCGTTTTGGGTGGTTCAAATTGCTATGGTTTCCTTATTAAGTCCTCTACTGTAATTTGTAATGATCCAATATCATAATTTTACCATTTTGGTCGTGGTTTTCCAAGAAAGTCACTAGTTTACTTGTTTTAGTAACTTGTTTTAACAATCAATAACAATAACTTGTTTTGGTCATTTTTATACATCATGGACATAACTACAAGACATAATATAGCAAGAATAATATGTAAATAACATGAACATGATTATTTAACAAGAATCAAGTTAGGGTTTAGCTCACAACTTTTGGCTTTCAAAGATGAAAGGAAGTTAACATGTAAGGATAGGACATTGATAGACTTGCTTCAACCCACTTCACTTCATGCAATCTTTCTACCCTTGGTATTCTTGAAAGATGAATGATGAAGGTTTAGGTGACTTGAGTGGATTCAAACTCAAGAGAAATCACCAAGTATATTAGGGATTGGAAGAGTTTTGGTGAATGATATTCTAACTAGGGTTTCTACCTTGAAGAATCACTTGAACCTTGCTAGAAATTAGAAGGAAATAAAGCTAAGGATGGATGGTTATGGTGGTTGGGGATGCACGGCATAACAAGGATGGGAGGGAGTATTTATAGTCCAAAATAGGAAGCTTACTAGGAAAGTGTTACAACTTGGTGACCAAGTTGTAAATAAGTGTTGATTTTAGGGGTAAATTCATAAGTTTGAGCCACCTAGTGTGAAACCCCCCTCCTAGGGCGGTTCACATGGATAAGGGAGGGTGAGGTGTGCCTTGGATGATATTATCCAAGTTACTAGATGAGTTTTGACTCCGGGAAATGCTAATCGTAAATGATTAAGCCTCAAAACGTAAAACCGGGTGTCGTAAAATTATGGAATTTGAAAGTATTGTTAAACATGTCCATATAGTCCATAATAAAATATAAAATGAGTGGTAGGTTCTATCGGGTGCTAAAACCCTGCTAAAAACTGGAAACACGGGTCTAAAACGCGTAATTCGCGTAAAACGCTGAATATTGCGTAAAATTGAGAAAAGTAAAATATTACTTTTCTAATAGGTTATAAATGATTTAAAATGACTTATAATGTCTAGACTGGGCTCAGTCTAGTGTCGGTTGGTATTAAATGTCTTTTAGACATCAAACCGTAAGCCTAAAAATCACGAAATGACTTATAACATCAAGGGATGATTTTTGGTCAATGGAGGAGGGAAAAATATGTTGACTTTTTCTAATAAGTTTGAAAACTCAAAACGTCTTAGAAACTCGTTTCGTGGTCTAACGGTTAATTGCCCATATGGTTAAGCGTGCTCATGCGAGAGTAGTACGGCATGGGTGACCTGCTGGGAAGTTTTTGGTCATGTTTTTCTCAGTCACGATTAATTCTCAAATAAATCATGAGCGTGTCAAACATTTTTCCGATGTGGGGTCACCTGACGGGATCGAATTTCGTTGTGCGTAGAATTTCTGATTGACGTTTTACCCTAAAACGTGTAATTCCTTAATAACTTTCACGAAAATGATCTGACGAATGTCAAACATTTAATTTGCCATGGAAATGATTTATTATTCGAGAATATCAAATAAAAATCAACTTTCGGGAAAATTTCGGAAAGAAATGAATAGTAAAAATGAATAGTAACATGAATAGTAAAAGTGAATAGTGAATTTTCCGGGAATAGTAATTAACCTGAAATTGTGAATTGTTACAACTTTGGCTTCATATCTTCATTTACAAAAACATGATATTTCAGAAAACATTATGCTTAATCATGCATTTAGTCTTTATCTTGTTTAAAGAATATAGTATTTCCTATGCATCATTCTTTCCTTGCGACATGAACGGTTGTGTTACAAGAGATTTCATTACACCTCATTAGCTAAATGATGTTGAACTAACATCTACAAGTTCTATGAACTAGCGTATCTCCTTCATCTTGACATACTTGTTTTCATAAGCATGTTAACTTTATCTACGAGATAATCTTTCTTATTGAAGGACACTATATGTGTCTATTTCCTTTCAAGCGTACATCATAACCAAACCTTGCTCATAATCTAGTTCAAACCTTGTGCATATCCTACAAATCTCTAGAGCATACACAAGATCTATAAAAGTTGGTAACTTTATATACTTGTTCCAAAGAACTTTCTTAAGAACGTTCTTAACATATTCGATTATCACACACAAACGCCTTTCTTGGTCTTAGATGATCAAATCACTTGCATGTAGTTTTAAATCATATATGAGTGTCTGGCATAACTTGATATTCAAACAATTTGGTAGTTAAAAATTGTGTTTCATGGATTTATGTACTTGTAGGATCATTTGGTAACTTTAGAAGATGTTATGCACTAACCGGATATGCAGATGGACAACATTTGTGATGTTGTCAAATTTTCAATATTTTCACTAAGTAGTGAAAATCATTAGCCCCCGTTCAAACTCTATCGGTACGTGTGCTTTAATTTTCATTTTTGTCATTTCCCAATCAGATATAACAACGTGCTTTTGTTTTAAGAAAATTTAAGGAATTGAGACTCGTTACAGCTTTCAAAAATTGGGTCTGTTAAGGATTTGGGTCTGGCGGATTTGGTGGAACCAAATTAAGGGTTCCGCCAGTGCAATTACTGGGTCTCCCAATTTTGGCCCAGCGGACCAGGCGGAACCAAAACCAGGGTTCTACCCGTGTAGTCGTTTGGTGTCGCCAGTACCTGCAGAAAACTTTTCATTTTTCTCGTTTTCGCATTTTCTCAAACACCAAATCATTCATTTTAGTTAGAAACATATTCCTTAGTATTCATTAAGCACATTAGGACAAGTTTTACTCATTAGAACAAATAAGAGACCACTTCCCGCCAAAAATTCAATATAACCATAACTAACCCAAGGAACCTTTCTGCATAAAGGAAGGAACCCTTTATTTGGTTCCTTGTAATCTTTGTGGTACCTCTGACCACAAAGATTTGCCATGATCACAAAGTATTTAGTGCATTTCTTAGTCTTCTCACGCAACCAAATTTCATTGGATTGACATCTAATGATTTGACAACCTTTCAAACTCTTCCAAATGATTAGAAACCTCCATTTTTTGTATGGATCACCATCAAATCCAAACATTCCTTTCAATTATCTTTCACTCGATAAATTAGTACAATCTTGGATTGTTTTTCCTCACATCTTTACCATCACTCTCCTTAATCTTAGTCTTTTGCCACCCTTGTTTCACAATGACTAAGTCAAACAACTCACCACCACAATCTAGACCCATTCTCTTGCATATAGCTTTTGAAGCTAATAGGATTAAGTTTTAGAGGCTTGAAATTTGTGTTTGTGTATCTTCCAATCGACCTCTTTCCAAATCACATTATTGCTTGCACTTTCCTAAACAACATCTCCATCACCTTTTAGTTATAACAATACACCTCCAATGAGAAAACACATGCCTCATCATGCGATCATCTCGTATTGATAGAGAAGAGCTACGTGACTTCAAGGATGAAGTTCTTTGTAAGCTAACCAACATCCACAAAAACATTACTTAGTCATCGCTTTCATTAACTTGCACAATCCTAAATACTTTACCTTCATTGTTCATTTGATGCATTACAGATTATGTTGGATGTCCACCAATTAAGGGGGAGAGAAATTCATTCACACAGCTGTCCTTTCGCATTAAAGAACATGTACTCTTATTTCTTACATCCTCAAATACCAACACATAGGTACACACCATTTAGTTAAAATTGGTTCACAAAACCACAAGTGTTTTAAGCCTTTTTAACCCAACATCACTAGTTTGCACCAATACCTCATAAAGTGAAAAACACATCTTGTGTTTGACAAAGTTCTTCATCTCCACAACCAACAACTAATTTAAATAGAGTATAGGATTTTTCTTAAACTAGGACCTCACAACTTCATTGTCTAGAACACCATCATAGGATCTCATCCTTTTCTTACTCAACACATATCATGCACGTTATTGTCAGTGCAAACGATATATTAATCAAAACTGTCATTCTCAACACTTTCTCAACACATTGGTATAACCAAAACTCTCCCATCATATGATGACATTCTCATCCTCATATAGGTATTTAGTATTTTTATTATGGATTTTCTGTTCCTAGGTGCTTATTGTCTTCACTTCTTTTTAAATCCATTCAAGCATATATTATGGCATGACACATCATCTTTGGTAGATGATAATGTCATTAAAGGTCATGTAGGTCTAAACCATGTTAGTACTCTTTGATCCATTGTCTTTCGGTATAGGTCATTCTTTCTAAACGTATTTCGTTCTCATTAGCGTCAATAATAATCGATCAAATCATAACCCGTAGCCGTCATTGAATATCAATGTCCATTCACATTTTCTTTTTCTCTTAACATTACGAAAGTCGTATTCCTTTATCCCTTAAGTTGTGAATTTTAGATTGCATAAGTCCATATGTTCAATCTTTATATTCGTTATAGCATTTGCTATACACACGAGTTTCTAATTCTTTAAATAGTTGTCTACGTTATCACCACCACCTTCCATCATCACTTTCACTAATCATCACCACCATGGATTAGCGAAAACTTACTTTTATCAATCTTGAATCATCTACCGAGTTATCACCACATTATTTTGTAGGATTTTATCATATTATATTCGCATTTTTATTATAAATGTAATTCTTATTAGAAGAATACGCCTCATGCGATCTTTGATTTCATGGTTCTCTACTTTGAGTCGCTTATATCATTTATATATCACATATATACATCATATTTTTATTTGTCAAAAAGATGAAATATATTGCACTGACTCTTTTATTGTAAGTTCACCATTATGTTCACTCAATTTTATATTATATACTCATCTAAGGATGAAGTCTGCATTAAATTTTTTTCTTATTTTAGGAGCTTACTGATACCTTCGAACAAAGAGGCATCTCCATTAAGCACTCATGTTGCATCATCTATACACTTAGTTGTATATGATATACTTGTCTTATGACAAAGCTTCCATTATACTAATATTTGTTTTACAGGTTCATATTGACGCCCTAAAGCAAGGGGAGCTTCCGTCAAGAATTTATAGAATGCATATTATACACACTTTGTTATATATCACATACTCATTCTAGGACAAATATTGTCTTGCGCTAACCTTTATTTTGTAGGATTCTTCATCCTTGCATCATATACATTGGTACCCTAACAACAGGGAGTATTGATCAAGGGGGAGCTACAGTCAAGGAAGAGCATGCACACATTCATCTTTATTCTCATTTTTTGACACACTTTTGTGTTTCGATAAAAAGAATGAGATAGGTCAACATAGTCCAACATGCATTTTTCATATAATTTTTATGTTGCACAACACTAACCTTGATGTAGGTTAAGGATCTAAATTTTATCCATGGATCCGCTAAAAACCTAAGGGACGCAACAACCATAGGAAATTGGAGTAGAAAACTTAACTTCACTAGGGAGGATGCAAGCTCATCATTTCGGGGAGAAATGAAGTTAACTCCAAGGTCACACACTTTTTGTTTAGACAAAAGGGGGAGAAGGGTGTAAACGGAGAAGGTAATGTAGAAGGTAATACGGACACAAGTAACTTTTTACATTTTACTATCTATCACGTTTACATATTTTGTCATCATCAAAAAGGGGGAGATTGTTAGTGCAAATATTACGACATTTAATCTATACAGTCTTCTTTGTTTTGATTGATGACAAAGTATAACTTGATACATAACGTAAAATGTACAAGTTACTTGTAATCATATTTTGTCTCAACATACATTCAACACCTCTCGACGTCTCGAGTCCTCGTATGCTACAACACAGGATCGTACATGTTTGTTGTGTGGCATTATGATCAAACCCCTTGACCAACCATTTAGAATGTTTAAAATACTTTTTGAGTCTTTAAGTATTTTAGGTGTCAATGTGCACTTTAGGTGTCAAATAGAATAAGTGCCACATTAGGTGTCTAGGTAAAATTAGTAAGTTTTACTAATAATAAATGTGTCTTATGACGACATAAGTAATCAAACATATTTAGCAACTTATTAACTTACTAATTACTTTTTAAAGAAACATCATTTAACTTAGCTATATAAACATTTTTACATCTTTACTTTCTTTTTTATAATAATCTAAAAATAGAAATGTTAACTTACATCATGCATTGCATCATCACAATCTTTCCAAAGATTCTTGAAAGATATGTCATAAATTTTGTTTAAATTTCTTGTAGTTGACTTTAGAAGATCTTGATTAGACTTGAGATAGATATAGAAAGATTTCTTGGAAGATTTTATGTCAGACCTGACGGAACCTTCGGGCATAACGAACGGAACCCTCAAAAGGGTTCCGCCTAATACGTGGGTCTGCTGAGCCTGTTGGCTATAAATATCAGCCCATGGTTTTCTCTTTTGTTGATGACTTTCAACACACATTCTCTCTACCCTTCTTGCATCATTTAGATCAGTAGTAACATTGATCATACACCCTCATTATCATGATCATAATGCTTCTAACTTTCATTATATTGTAAGAATACTCCCAAAATGATCCTGTGAAGAAAGATCAAGGATCTTGAGTCATTATCCACCACAAGCATACATATGTGAAGATCTATCACAACAAGCTCAGGGAACTTGTGATCTTCATCCATTGAAGGCTTCTTATTTAAGAAGTTCATTTAGATTAGTCATTCATATCCATTAGACTTTTATGTCATGGATCATCATTGTATCATCACAATATATTCACCAAACTAGATTAGATTGTTTATGTGTTTGTGCCATAAAACACAAGGTTTTTATGTTGGGCCACAAAACATAGCGGGAGTGGTTATACCCTTGTAAAAGAACTTGACATCTAGCTTACTTTCGGAAATATTGTATAGGCGACGTTAGGTTGGTTCTACCTTGAACTAGAACCCGGTATTTTGCTTTGTACCGGATAAAGTGTAAGCGACGATTGTAAGGTTTTCTCTGCCGAGAAGGGAGCTTGTTGATCTAGTGAAGTAACTCTTGAGTTGGGTACTCGGGGAGTGGAGTAGGGCGTAGAGGAGCTCCGTGACCGAACCACTATAAATCATCGTGTTCGGTTTGCGCTTTCTTTACTTTTATACTTGCACTATATTATTGTTTGTGTTGTGGCTTGATGTTTATGCTTGTGTGACAACTTGTTATACTATATGCTTTATATTAGTCATAAGACTATTATTAGCATTTTACATATTATGGCAAGCTTGATTGGAAATTTGATACAACAAGTTTTAAAGTCTTTAAACAGAAACGTATTCAAACCCCCCCCTACGTTTTCACAGGGGTGTTTCAATTGTATGGTTTTCCAACTTAGTATTGGGTTCTTTATCTTCTTGGTCTTTTTGAAAAACTTGGGTTTGTTTGAAACACGTGCTCATAGCATTAACCGAATAGAATTGTGGGCAAGAACTAGACGAAACTGATGAAATGGAGTTAACGTTTAGTTTTGGTTTCTTGACGGTGTCACTTGGGAGTGCTCCTAATTCTCAGTCATTGAGAGCTTTCAATATGGTGTCTATTTTACCTGTCATCTCGCTTTCCTTTTGTTTGAAATCGGTTTCAAACTTGGTTAAACGATCTTCTTGAGATGCCATATAATTAGACATTAATCCTTCAAAGTTGTTAAAACTGTTGGAATTGTTGCAAGAATTATTGTTGAAAGTACAGTTCGAGGATGAATCGTTTGGTTGAAAACGATTAGGTGGGTCGGAAGAATTATTTTGGGGTGCATTTTGGTTTAGCTCCACCTAAAGTTGGGATAATTTTTCCAATAGGGGTTGTATGAATCACCATAAGGGTTTGGCTCGGGTTTGAAAGTGAACCACTTTTCTCCCGCTCTATCGGTACGCGAGGATGCGTAGTCCGCAAAATCTTGTTCGAGGAGCTCCATGCAATCATGAGTGTCGTGAGGACCACTACATACTTCACATGAAGAAGTGGTTTTGTTCACTTAGCTTGAAGGTTTAGGAGCTTCATAGAATTTCATGAGAAACTTAACTTGGTATTCAAGTTCCATGATTCTATGGTCGGGAATGCTTGAATTATTCGAAGGAAAAGATATTTCCTTAACCGTTTTGTTCAAATCACGGGGGTCATTCAAACATTCGTAGTCATAAAGAGCAAGATCTTCTATGATTTCCCATGATTCTTTCACATTCTTGTCACGTAGCTTTCCACCGGCCGCATGGTCAATGGTTTGCCATGTGGATTGATTGACATGATCATAGAAAATTTGGACTTGAAGCCAAAGATCAATGCCAAGGTGAGGGACTTTTTGGAGTAAGTCCTTGAAACGAGTCCACGCTTCGTAAAGAGTTTCGCCTTGACGTTGTTGGAACATCAAGATGTCATTCCTTAGCTTGGTAGTTCTCCCCGGTGGGAAAAAATGAGCGAGGAAACGAGAAGTGAGACCATCCCAAGAGGTGATGGATCCCACGGGTAAATGCTCAAGCCATTGACTAGCTTTGTCACGTAGAGAGAATTGGAAGAGACACAAGTGTGTCGTCTCTTGAGTGGTAACATCAAGGTCTATTAAATCAACAGTTTTAAGGAAGTCCTTAAGATGTTGGTTGGATCTTCAGAACGAAATCCATGGAATGCACATCCGCTTTGCACCAACCGGATGGTATCGGATCGTAGGGGAGACACATTGGCTCCTTTGTTGAGCTTAATGGTGTTTCGATAGCCTTGGTGGCTAGGTCGGGAGTATTCTCCTAAGGTACGTGCTCTTGGTGGTTCGGGTGGGTTTTGGTTAACTGGTAGGTTTACTTGGTTAAGGAAATTATCACCCTCCATGATGGAGAATGATAAGGATTATGAACAAAGGAACAAAGAAAAAGATTGGCTAAAGAAAGCTATGAAAAAGAAAAATAAAAATCTCACTTGATAGGAATCTTATGAGTAGACCTAAATGAAATAGAAATCAAACCTAAGCAATAACTATTCCCCGGCAACGGCGCCAAAAACTTGATGCGAGGATTGCGGCCTCACAAAAGGTTTTACTTCTCAATGGATCTTGAGAAGCTTGCAATCCTCCAGGTAGTGTACCTGATCGTTGTAGTGTACTATAGGTATGTCCGGGGGATTGATCGTTCTCTAGGGGAATAGTGTCATTAGGATTTGAAGTGTATGTCTACTAGGTCTAGCGGTGAGGGATGATTCTTTTTGTATTTTATATTTTAATGAAAGCGGAAAAAATATCGGTATTGAAGGAGTAGGCGGAATTAGTTGCTAGTCAACTAACCAAAAACTAATAATTAAACTAGAAATAATAAAGTAATTAACAAGAAAAGGAAAATTGGTGGACTTGTTATAATGAGACAAATGTGTTTACTCAGATATAATTACTCGCTAGTTATCTCCTGTTGATTCGTTGAATGTCACAGTGCAATTGTTTTAACCGAAGCGTTGTATTCCTTAATACCGGTCGTGGGGGCGTACACGTCCTTCCCCAACTCTATGAATCTCAATTTCTCCTATAGCGGCACGTTTAGTACCTAAACCATAGAATCACTAACATCAATTCATGCATTAAATACAACGAGAAAAACCGTAGTGTACATACGATTTCCTTTTCTAAGACGTTCAAGCTAGTTACATAAAGAGGTCAACCAGTTTTCTTAGACCTAAGGTGAAGCAATCAATAACTAGGTTTCATTAAACTAAGCAAACACTAAGTAACTTAAGCTAGCATGTTAATAGAAATATAAGATAAACAATTAATCAAACAACACATAGACATATTGAATGATTAAAGGAAAACTTATCTTCAATTGAACATGGAAGAAAAGAGGGTATGAAAACCCTTAAAATTATATGAAATTCGTATTAGGGTTTTGTCTCCAAAGTTGCACACTAATGAATGAAAAATTGAAAACTATATATAGAATTACAAGGCTGACGGCGTCAGGTTGTAAGTCCTGATGTCACACCCCCAACTACATGATTTGCAGCGGAATGGAATACCTGGGGCGTGATTGTCCTAACACCACAATTACAGTTATATTGAATGACCTAAAGTGTCGTTTTGAAAATACATCGTTTGATTAATTTAAAAACATTCAGAGTTACGAAACATAGGTCCAAAAAGGTTGATAAGTTTGCGGAAATAAGTTTAGTACAATCAAACGATATTATATAAGTGCATGAAAATCCAAAATGAGACGCGTCAACTTCGCTACTCAATGAGATGACTCCATGCATGCCATGAAGGATATGTCTTAGTTACCTGAAAATACATTGCTAAAATGGTCAACAATAATGTTGGTGAGAAATTGATGCGTGGGAATCGCAACAGGCTTTACCTCTCGAGGGATCTTGAGAAGCTTACAACCCCCACCAGGCAGTGTACCTGATCATTGTAGTATAGTATAGTGACAAGTACCGGGGGATTGATCGTTCAGCTTAGGAATAGTGTCGCTAGGATTAGAAAGACTAAATTACTAGTTCTAAAGGTAAGGGATGATTATTTTTGTCTTTTTATGTTTTTATGAAAGCAAGTAAAATCTCGGGTTTTGAAAGAGTGGGCGGAATTAGTTGCTATTCAACTAACCCAAAACTAATATATAATCAAAATAAAACACTAAAAATGAAATTAAACTAATTTATACTAAGGTTGTGAGCAGTAATTGGAGAAAATGTGTTTACTTAGATTTCATTACTCCCTAGATATCTTTTACACGTTAATTACTTGTTATAATTGCATGGATGACGGACCGTATTCCTTAATACCATTCATGGGGTGGCATACATAACTCCCCAATTCTATGAGCTCTTATCTCCTCCTACACCATGCCCAGCACAACTATAGGGATTGTAAACAGTGGCTCATGCATTAAATACAACCAATAAAGACCTAGTACGCCTCGGTTCATGTTTCTTAAGACGTTCAAGCATGTTACCATTTGGAGATCTGCCAGTTTTCTTAAGCCTAACATATAAAATCATTCATCCAAGACAAGAATAAACAAGTAATCAATACATAATCAATATCTAGGTTTCATTAGATCTAAGCAAACACAAAGGAGATCTAGCCTAGCATAATGGAATTGAGACAAGAACAAGATATAGACAACCAACACATAGACATATTGATTGAATTAGAAGAACACTTATCTCAATTACAATGCAAGGTATCAAGGGTTTGGAACCCTTGAAAAACCTGTAAAAGTTGCACCAAATTAGTCTTTAGGGTTTCTCCAAAACTTCTCTTTTTTTATGTAAAAAACTACAAAACTATATATAGGAAAATCGAGGTGACGGCGTCAAGAGCAAGGGTGTGACGCCGTCATCTCGCCGCCAAATACTTCCTCGGACGGCCTTGATCTACTTATGACGGCCTATGTGACGCCGTCATCAACCACGGTATTTTATTCTTGGGACTTTGACGCCGTCAAGAGCAACTCTTGACGCCTTCAAGCACTGTTCCCAGCATAGAAATTTGAGACTTTGCCGTTTTCTTCACTTTTATGCTCCAAAAACGTCCAAAATGGCTTCTTTTCCAGAATTCACTCTCCAAGTACCTAAAATCACAAAAGGAATGATTTAGGGCAATATTTGATCAAATAAAGTCGGATTCGGGCTTAAATGACCCCCTAAAAACGGATCATTTTTCGCCTCATCATATACCCTTACACTTGAGATTTGCTTGTCCTCAAGCAAATGCGCTTTTATTCTACTCAAAAGACAAGTTAGGGGTCATTTAACACTAATATAAAAGTAATTACAACAAATGATCGTTCCACTAAAGACCAATAGACAAGCACGGAGGTCATACACTAGCACCTCACAAATAGTGTTTAGATACTCTCATCTCTCGGGTGTAATAAAGTAATATAACATTATGGAAATGGAAGATATCTCTCACTACCTGTCATAGCAAAATAGATTACCATAGGCTTGGGAAAGGATCAAACCTCCACCACATGGCGTAAGCACCTAGGTTAAACTATCAAAGAGGTCTTTTAAAGGGTTGTAACGTTAGGTATAGGGATATGAATTACACGGTTTTGTTGGATAAAGGAAGTTTTACTGGTGGCGAGTTAACAATCTTGGTTAATTACATGTACAATATGGCGTTGCTAAGCCAAGACTAGACTCGACTTAAGCTAATAAATGAAAAATAACAAAAGCATAAAATAAACATAGAATGAAACGGGATGGTAGTCCGTATGTTTTTTCTCTTTTTTTTTTTTTTTTCTTTTTTTCTTTTTTTTTTTATTTATTTTTTTTTTTTGCATACACTCTTACCCTACCATCCAAAATAATACATCATAGGGGATGAGAATTCCTCCTTACACTTGAATCTTTACATACTTTACATTCAACTAATCTAATGACTCGATTTAAGAAAATCAAAACACTTGGGGCACTTTTAAGATTAACGTACATAAGGGGGTAATAATATTATGTTCTTCCCCATTACTCCATAAAATAAGTACTTACCCATGAGTCCCAATCGTCCCAAAACAATATGTACAAGGATATGACTCGACTTAGCAACCATGTAATCAATTAGAAAGTTAACTTAGGGTTTAACAAATAACAATAATGCACTAAAAATGAGCGCATATACGGAAGGCTAAGGCGATTTGGTTGTACATTTAAGTGGGGTGTAACAAATTCTTCCTTTAAGTAAAATGCTTAAAGTTAGAAACGAAAAGATAGGCTCGGAGGGGTGTACTAGGGGTTTCGTGTACTAAAAATGAGTACAACGCTAAGGGTGTGGGAAAAATTAGTTGACTTAACTAGCCAAGTAATATGACTTAAATGGTCAAGTAATTATAATACGGGTTTAACACAAGGGTGATCCTAATGCCTCTTATCATGTAGTAAATCCTACTACACGAATGTAGTCTCACTAGCGGTCTCGGGATGCATCACTAATGCAAGTTCTAGAATCTAAATGCTACCGGTACACTCATAAGCACTAATAATGAATGCTTTTCCTATCAAATCTAAAGGCGAACCTCACATTTTTGGGTGGAAAATTTTTCTGAATATACGGTTTTGTGCTAGTCATACAATCTCCTATCCATGAGACGCTTGCTATGGCTAAAGTTTCACTCCTAAATGTTGTAAAAAATTTTAAATTTGGCAATAAAATTACACTAACAAGTATTTCTCATAGTTTTATTACACATCTACCATTAAACAAAACAAACTCAAGCGAAAGTGCATATGTAAGGTATCATCTTTTTACCCTCCCCTTACACTTAAGATGAACATTGTCCCCAATGTTGAAGTAAAGAATGTAAAAGTGAAAAAGTAAAGAGAATGAAATCAAATACTCCCCTGATTCGCTCGGTATGGATTATAGGTTGGCCAGGTTAAATCTTCTTACAAGAAAACGAACAATCAAAGCTTCCCTTCCAGAATATAAATCATCTCCTTGTCGAACATAACCTGTGAAACCTGATAAAATAGACAAGACAACCTCGCGTAAAATTGGCGGCATCCTATATAAGTTACTAAATCCTAGAAAACAAAGTAAGATATAATGCTTGTGGAATGAAGTTTGCAGATTTCCTGGAGATTATAAAACTTAATAATTCACAAAAACCATAAGACTCCGTTATAAAAACAAAACCGGTAAAATTTCCAGATTTTAACTCCTGACGCCGTCAAGAGTAAACCCCTGACGCCGTCAGAATGGACCTGCAGAAATTCTTATGTTAAGTTTCCGGAAAATTTCTGGAAAAACTTGGTCCTACTTCCTGGAAAATCCTGCAAAACTTCATTATGACTCAATACAAGCATTTGACTCTAACAAATACGAATATACATGCTCATTTAATATTGTGGAGAATCATGATCGGTTTGTTTCTTAAAAACATATTTGGGGTTTCCCCTTACACTTATCTTTTGCAAAAATACTTTTAAGTTAGAGTTAAGACTAGGCCAAACAACATAGTAAAGTACTTCCACATTTTAGTTTAGAAATATGATCAACCAACAATAAAAACTAAACATGCATACGGAAGCAAATAACAATCAAACAAATAAAATCACACAAAACATGGGTTGCCTCCCAAGAAGCGCTTTTCTTTATTTACGAGTCTTGTAGCTAGACTCAAGGTTATGGGTTACTACGTGATTTCATCATTGGAAATGATATACCCCATATAGTTGCGATCATTACTGTTATGGTGGTAGTGCCTCAATCTGTCGGTACTCGCAATCACCTTCCCACCTAATTTGCTTCTCAAGTTAGCTACCCCATCTTGGCTCAATCCTTCGATTATGAATGGCCCATACCACCAAGGGCTTGGTTTATCGGGTGGTATTGTTGTTTCCAAGTGTCTCAAGAGCACCAAGTTCCCTTCCTCAAATGGTGTATGATTTTTTTCATGTCGAGTATGTTCGACTTCAATCTTAATCAACCTATTAAGCTCTCTAAGCTCCCTAATCTCACTCTCAATTTGTTCACGTAACACAGCCACTTCTCCAGGGGAAAGGGGTGGATTCGCGTTTTCCATAATGGTCAACGGAATAGTCAATGAGGTTAATTTACTAACAGAGGCACAAAGAAATGAGATAGACTAAAGAAGACCTAAAAAATAAAAATAAAATCTTACTAGAAAGGAATCTAGCAAGTAGACCTAATAAAAAGAAATCCTAACCTAGACAATAACTATTCCCCGGGCTGCGGCGCTAAAAACTTGATGCGTGGGAATCGCAACAGGCTTTACCTCTCAAGGGATCTCGAGAAGCTTACAACCCCCACCAGGCAGTGTACCTGATCGTTGTAGTATAGTATAGTGACAAGTACCGGGGGATTGATCGTTCAGCTTAGGAATAGTGTCGCTAGGATTAGAAAGACTAAATTACTAGTTCTAAAGGTGAGGGATGATTATTTTTGTCTTTTTATGTTTTTATGACAGCAAGTAAAATCTCGGGTTTTGAAAGAGTGGGCGGAATTAGTTGCTATTCAACTAACCCAAAACTAATATATAATCAAAATAAAACACTAAAAATGAAATTAAACTAATTTATACTAAGGTTGTGAGCAGTAATTGGAGAAAATGTGTTTACTTAGATTTCATTACTCCCTAGATATCTTTTACACGTTAATTACTTGTTATAATTGCATGGATGACGGACCGTATTCCTTAATACCATTCATGGGGTGGCATACATAACTCCCCAATTCTATGAGCTCTTATCTCCTCCTACACCATGCCCAGCACAACTATAGGGATTGTAAACAGTGGCTCATTCATTAAATACAACCAATAAAGACCTAGTACGCCTCGGTTCATGTTTCTTAAGACGTTCAAGCATGTTACCATTTGGAGATCTGCCAGTTTTCTTAAGCCTAACATATAAAATCATTCATCCAAGACAAGAATAAACAAGTAATCAATACATAATCAATATCTAGGTTTCATTAGATCTAAGCAAACACAAAGGAGATCTAGCCTAGCATAATGGAATTGAGACAAGAACAAGATATAGACAACCAACACATAGACATATTGATTGAATTAGAAGAACACTTATCTCAATTACAATGCAAGGTATCAAGGGTTTGGAACCCTTGAAAAACCTGTAAAAGTTGCACCAAATTCGTCTTTAGGGTTTCTCCAAAACTTCTCTTTTTTTTATGTAAAAAACTACAAAACTATATATAGGAAAATCGAGGTGACGGCGTCAAGAGCAAGGGTGTGACGCCGTCATCTCGCCGCCAAATACTTCCTCGGACGGCCTTGATCTACTTATGACGGCCTATGTGACGCCGTCATCAACCACGGTATTTTATTCTTGGGACTTTGACGCCGTCAAGAGCAACTCTTGACGCCTTCATGCACTGTTCCCAGCATAGAAATTTGAGACTTTGCCGTTTTCTTCACTTTTATGCTCCAAAAACGTCCAAAATGGCTTCTTTTCCAGAATTCACTCTCCAAGTACCTAAAATCACAAAAGGAACGATTTAGGGCAATATTTGATCAAATAAAGTCGGATTCGGGCTTAAATGACCCCCTAAAAACGGATCATTTTTCGCCTCATCAGAAATCATAGGTTTATGAATTAAATCGTATGTACAATAGCCACAAGTATAAAGTGAGGTGACAAAATGTCAAAATAATGCTACATTGGCTCTTAAGCTCATGACCCCGAAGCTAGACATGATATGAAATGGCCCCAACCGAGTGTTTACCAGGCACTCAAATATGATTCAAATGAAATGCGTCTGTATGACACGTTGGTGCTACCAACTCGGACGGGGGAGTCACCCCCAATAGATCTATCCACTCACTCTCGCTTACGCATAATTAACGGTTCATGATAATAAGGGGACTTGATATGGTAATGAGGTACCTTAAGCAATGTATGGAATTTGATACTTTGGCATGTACAAAAATAAATGGTGCAATGTATTCTCCCCCGAGAGTTTTGAAATGAAATAAGTAATTGAAAACGGGGCTATGAAAACTCACCTGATATGATAGCAACAAAGATAATAGTGAATACGATGAAATGAGGCTCGGTCTCTAACCGCGACCTATTCTGAATGATATGATCTATGATAAGTAATGATACAATGCTATACATGCAAATACTTACGTTATCGATACCACTCGTTAACTTTGAAAATAATGTTTATCGTCGACAAATACATTTTTGACATCTCGTTAAGTTATAAACTACTTTTCATGTAAGTATGTTGAAACGATACTCCACGATCCTCGTTTGGCGTTCTATTAGTAAATATAGTGTTTTCGTCATAGTTTAATATGTTTCTTAACTTGGAAAAATATGTCCAATTTGGTCTTGCGAAACTAGTCGTGAAATATTGTGCGTTAAGTGTTAGTATTTGAACTCGGCGTTTTTGAAAACCTTGCCATGAATGAAAGCTAAATGCCTTATGGTCAGGTGAAACTTCTCGATATCCTTTCATGAGAATGAGGTCTTGTCCCAACGTGACTAAGCTATATCGATCTCCGAAAAGAATATAAATTTTGTTGAGTAATTGTACCTTGATCTTTTAATTCAACGAGCTTATACTAGCGTGAGGGTCTTATCATATGGAATGAGCGAGAATTTTGTAATTTGAAGGAGTAGTGTTGAGGCATGGTGTATCAATATTGACAATCTCTGGCAGAGGTGTTTCTTTCGCTTCTAAGGTTAGATAGTAAGTAGGTATAGTGGTTGATTTCGAGATTCGTTCATGAGTTATGTGTGTTCCTTCTTGGAGATATGGTTTCTAAAATTTGTTAACAACATTTATTTGAGTGAAACATTGTTAAACATTGGTCACTAATGTATTTTGGAGCAACCTTATTTGAAGTTTGTAGTGAGTATAGTCATGTAAAAAGACGTGATTACGAAATATTTTCCACTTTGATAAAAACAATTACTCATATATGTCTTTGGAAAAATGAAATTCAAGAAGATTGATGCTTAAACAAAAACAATTTTTAATCCAACCATTGAGAATCACAAATTTGTTGTACTCCGTAAGGTTTGTAAGAAATCTTTTCGTTTGTACAAAAATTTCAATTAAACTTTGACTTACTTGAATTGGTAATGAGTGCTCAAACACTCATCATTTTTGGTCAAATCTGTACTGCAAAACATACAAAAACACTCAGAAATGCATCAAAATACTAAAAATATTCCAAAATTGTGTTTTATATATTTTAGGTGCAAAATGAGTAAAAACAAATGAAAAACGTACAAAGTTTGCTTAATTGGCAGTTTCAGTCCCCCAACTTTCATAAAATGTCAAAACTAGTCCCTGGTCATTCAAAATATGGAAAATTATCACCAAAGGTCCTTTTAAAATCATAAGTTGTCATATTTAGTCCTTTGGTGTAAAATCTCAAAAGTTTTGGAAATTTACAATTTTAGTCCCTGGAGTTTAAAAATTGGCAAACTTGGTCCTTGGTGGGATATTTTTGAAAGAAAAATCATTTTGGGTCCTTGGGAAATCACAAATATCAATTTTAGTCCTTGGGTGTGAAGTTTGGAGAAATGTCAGTTTTGGTCCCTCAAGTTTGGCAACTTGTCAGATTTGGTCCCCGGGTGTTTTAAAGTGGAAAAATTCATAAATGGTCCTTGGGTTAATGAAGTTTGGTATCTATGGTCCTTGTGAATACTTTGGAGGAATTTCAGTTTCAACCCCTCAACTTTTGGAATTTTACACAAATGGCCCTTGTGATATAACTTAACCAAATGGACCCTTTGTTATTACCCATCCCAAACACAACCTGATAACAAACACCCCAAGCCCAACAACCCTTAAAGCCCAATCCCATTTTTAAATAAAAACCACACCCTGGTCAAACCCCCGTTGACCCATCTTCCCTCCCATTTGACCACCATCAACGCCCCTAATTACCAGGGATTCTGTCTTCCCCCTTCTCCATTCTTTTCACCAAACCACCAAACCCAATTAATACTCTCACCAAAACCACCCCTCCTCATTTATTACACCCTAACTCCTCACCAACTCCACTCAATCATGCCCAATTTTCCTTTCCCGCCAAAAATGAAACAAACGGCTAGGATGAAAAGAAGAGATCCAAAGGTCCTTATTGTAACACCCCCAAAATATCGCAGCGGAAGACTGTGCCATTGGGGTGCTACTTCATAATACAAAGTACAAGGTATAGAAAACGACCTCTAAATGAGACGTTTTGAAAAGTTACCATTCGATTAATAAATTCCGAGTTACAAACTTGAGTTCCATAATACAATGCATAAGAGTTTTAAGACATATCGAATGGTAAAGATAAAAGCATAAGTCTTCAAAACATGTCAAGCGACTCTATGCTCCATGCAACAGCTATCACCTTACAGACCTGAGACAAACATGCTAAAGTGTCAACACAATGGTTGGTGAGTTCATAGAGTTTGTCTTAAAATAGTTGAAAAGTCTATAAAGAATGTTCACACAGCAAAGGCATTGTGAATCCACTCAGTTGCAAGTCCTGCCCATAACAACACTTGCAACCTGTGTGTTCACAACCCCCTGCTAAATATATAGTATGATTAAGACATGTATAAGTTCATCACAACAATTAAGCAATTAGTCGTGAGTCTCTACTTCATCTCCGAAGACCTCACTTTTATGATGTATCCAACATTCGTAAATGTTAGGACGTATCAAAGCTAATGGTTGATTGGTGACCAGGTCGTTAAATCCCGACAAGGTGTGAATTGTAACTGAGCGTGCTTTGTGATCGGGTGATTATTCACAGAAAAGGTTGGTTATGAGAATTATTTGGAAATTATTAACATAAATAGCTTAGGAAAGCTATGTGATTGATTACTGGAACTAAGATTGAGAAGAAATTACTTAAAACTTAAAAACCGTACGTTTGCTGAAAACGCGAACAAACGTACGAGAAATAAAAGTGAACGAGGTGATCTGAAAAGCCTACTGGTATGAAAATAGTATTTTTACAAACCTAATGATTAAAGAAAATTTTTGGAAATTTCAAATTATTTTTTACACTATTTTTATAATTACTATTAATTAAATACTAATTTCCTAATTACTTTTAATTAATTAAATTAACCTTAATTACAAATAATTATGAAATAAACCTAGAAAAATAAAATTTAAACTTAGAAAAATCTAAAATACTATAAAAATTATTTTAGAAATGAAAATATATTTTTAAGACTTTTTAATTAATTATTACTAATTATTAACTAATTATTAATTACTTTTTAATTATTTAAATTATCCTAAATTCTAACTAATTATTAAATTACACTAGAAAACTGAAAATAAAATTTAGAAAAATTAAAAATAACTAAAAACTAATTTTAAAATTTAATTCATATTTTTCTGATTTTCTAATTAATTATTATTAATTATTAACTATTTAATATTTATTAAAAACTAAATTAAAGTAAGAAAAATACTAAATGATGCAAGAAAAATCTAAAAAAATTACAGAAATTATTTTTATATACCAGAAGCCTAGGAAAAATATAAAAATGAAAATTGCTTATGAATAAGCTGAAGATTAAGCCAATTGGCTTAAATAGAAGCTATCACTTTTATTAAGTTGGGCTTTTTTGGAATTTTCTTTTTCAAAACTGCTTATTAGATGAGTTTAAGCAACTTTTGTGAAGTGAGTTTGGCTGAGACCAAGTGAATAAGCACTTCAAGTGCTTATTGCCTTGGCAGTTGACTTTCTTTGACCAAAGGTGAGAATAAGCACAAATGGCCAAGTGTGGGGTCCACAATGGTTAAAACTGATTCAACTAAGTTATTTGGACAAGTATAAGCAAGTTTCAATCAATGAAGACAACTGAATAAGCTAAAAATCCATAATAAGCACTTTGCTTGTTTTGGTTCTGAGACAGAAAAGGGACAACCTTTTGGGGCAATTCCAGGTGGGGTCCACAGGTCCTATGGTCAAACAAATGGTCAAAACCTCAACCCTGGTAGGAGGGGGGTTGTATGAAACCAAATTGGGTCAGTGCGACCCACTGAGGTGGTCACAATAAGCCACCAAAGGTGTGGTAATGGAGAGGGTCTGCTGATACAGAGCAAGGCCTTGCCTTGCAACTCAGTTTGAGCTTAAGCACAAGCTTGAGAAAAAATCACTAAAATAAGACAACCATGGGGTTTTGTAGCTCTACTGATACTCTATCAACACAATACATTTCAAAGTCTAAAACCTAGTACAAAAATCTAGATAAATCTTGCAAGAAATGGAATTTTCTGCTCAATGTACTTTTGACTTTTTGCTAACTTTGATTATTTGACTTTGATGAACTTCAAACACTGATTTTATGATTAAATATGTTTAGTTAAGTTATTATAAAGCTAATGTGAGTTACTTTTCCTAAAAATGAGATGTTGTGAAGCTTTGTGCAACTCAAATCCACACAGATTGATTCTGAGATGTGCTTTTGCTTGATTTTGACTTTGAAACTAATTTGTACTAAAAACATGCTTGAAAAAGGTCTAATATGATACTGAGTATGATGTGTAAGCAATATTGGATCACTGCAACCAACTGAAGCATTCAATACAGACAAATCCAAACACCCCTACTAACACAGATGAAAATGAAACTTTGAATAAAAAAGAACCAAGCTACAATCCACTTAATGTAACTTATCTATTAAGTAGTTAATAAGTAAATTAGGTACAGAAAAATAACTAGTATGCACAAATAAGCAGAAACACAAATTTTTTGAGAAAAACTCTTACATAAGCCTTCCAAGCTATCCTTCCATGAACCAGGACCAAACTACACTACCTAATGGCTCCCACAAGCCCCTAACCCAAGGCCATCCAGTATGCACCTTGCTCCTTGCTTCCTTCAATCTTTGTTTTTTTTTTTTTTTTTTTTTTTTTTTTTTTTTAATTTTTTTTTGTCTATTTTTCTTAAACTTGGATAAAAACCATTCCACAACTTGAAAACTTATTTAAAACAGATTCATGAAGGTTTATATGAGTGAGCAAACAAGTATGTATCACTAATAAGCTTTGAACAATGGATTGAAATTTCTAAATAAACTTGAAAAATTGCAACTATGAGTAAACTTAAAACTGATATTTCATTAACTTAAAAATAGATTACAGAGGTACAATTAGCTACTACAACAACATAAACTACATACTACACACCACTAAAGGCTCATATGAGCTACAATATATATATCGAAACAAAAATAAGTCCTATCTCTTCCCACATGGCTTCACTTTGAAATCTGAGTGTCCCACTAGTGTTTGCTTTGACCTCTGACCAAATCCTCACCATCCAATTGCAATATGATCAATCCTAGCCCTTGATTGATGTTTTCCCGCCAAAATGAGATAGGGCAAACTGAGTGTTATGGTTGGGGTGTACTTATTGTGGTGGTGGCGGTTGGTGTGGGTTGGTGATATCATTAATTGTGGGGGGCTATGGGTGAAAAAGGTGAGAGGAGGGGGGACATAGGGCCTGGTTTTACGTTTGTATGTTGGGGGGAAGAAGATGGGTCAAAGGTGGGTTGACCCTTTGACCGGTTGACCCTGGCTTTAATATAAAAGGGAGATTGGGCCTGGGTGGAATGGGCTTTGGTTTTGGTTTTGGGTTGGATTTAGTTTTGGTTTGGTTTGTATAATAAAAACAAGGGTCCGGTTGGTTAAGTATAGCACAAGGACCAATTTTGTAATTTTGCAAACCTTAAGGACTGAAAATGTAATTTTCCCACTTTTGCTACCAAGGACCAATCATGCCACAATTCCAAAGTCCAAGAACCATTTTTGCATTTTTCTCTTTTTCAAAATTCCTAGGGACTTATTTTGCCATTTTTGAAATCTCAGGGACCAAACATGTAATTTTGGAAAACTTATGACCCAAGTGTAATATTTTGTGAATTTTGACTTTCAAAAGCTTGGGTTGACTTTTCCTTTCAAAATAAATGCATAGGGACTATTTTTGACAAGTTTTGAAACTTGGGGGACTGAAACTGCCAATATTGCAAACTTTGTACATTTTTCCTTTGTTTTTGCTCATTTTGCTTTTAAAACATATAAAACACAATCCCTGGGATAATTTAAGTATTTTGATAACTTTTTTGATTGTTTTTGTATGTTTTGGCAGTTTAAATACGACAAAAATGATGAGTGTTTGAGCACTCATCAGTCCCCCACACTAAACTATTGCTAGTCCCTAGCAATCTTTTTAGAAAACTTGATGGATTTGAAAAACTCTTTACCAAAAGCCATCACTTCTGGAGTAGCCAGATGTAACGATTCAAGTAAGAACTATGGTCCATCTGATAACCATGTGATTTTTAGCAAACCACCAGCTTTCAACGGTTTTGATTAGACTTTACCAAGAGCCGTTTGATCCTGGACTAGCCAACTCTTGATGGACCTAGTCAACATCTTGGTGAGCTGATTACCAATTATGGATTTTCCACTACCTTTACCACAAGCCATAATCTTGCGGGCTAGCCAACTCATTCGCTTTATGGGATATGGCGAGTTGATTTACCATACAATTTTAGGCAAATTGCAAGCCGTCAACGGATTTGAGTTATCTTTACCAAGAGCCGTTTGCTCCTGGATTAGCCAATCCCTTTGTCGGTTAGACCTGGCGGACTGATTACCACAGAAATTTTTAAATAAAGTGAAAAAATTTTGAAAATTTTGGCCAAAAACGGGGGTACTAGAAGATATATTTTGATAAAATTCGCTAGAATTTCCCCCCCCCCCCCCCCCCCCACACTTAGAAATGAATATTGTCCTCAATATTCAAAGTCCCGGCTATTATGCCGAATCTTTGAACGGAAAAAGCTAGTCTTCGAATCTAACTTTGGAAACACCATATTTCACTTTATTTCTATATATATACACTTTTTTTTGGAACTTATATACATATATACATTTTTCAAACAGCGGGGGGTTGGCCATTCCCCCACACTAGGTGGTAGAAAGTAGAAAGAAATCAGAGATACGGGTGAAAAACCCGTATTGTGCTATTGTTTTTGTTCATTGAGTCGCTACCTTGACTCGATCCCCGAATTCAATTGTCCTTGGGGAAAGTTTGGAGATCCGGGACAACCATGGATGGTATGTCCTCTCCAAAGTAGTGCTTTAAACGATGTCCATTCACTTTGAAATTTGGACCGTCATTTTGAGATAATTCGACGGTGCCATAAGGATAAACCTTAGCGATAGTGAATGGACCAGTCCATCGGGTTTTGAGCTTTCCCGAGAAAATCTTGAGTCTAGAGTTGAAAAGAAGGACTCGATCACCAACGTTGAAAACGCGGTTCTTGATTTTTGAGTCATGAATCTTCTTTGTCTTTTCTTTATAGATCAAAGAGTTCTCGTAAGCTTGATCACAAAGTTCATTTAATTCATTTAGTTGAACTTTTCTATGACCACCCGCAGTTTTGAGGTCAAAATTGGCATGCTTGAGAGCCCAATAGGCTTTGTGCTCAAGCTCGATCGGAAGATGGCACGCTTTCTCGTACACAAGTTTGTAAGGCGTACACCCAATGGGTGTTTTGTAAGCCGTACGGAAAGCCCAAAGTGCATCATCTAATTTACCCGACCACGATGCACGATTTTCACCTACGGTTCTTTCTAAAAAAATTTTGATGCCCCGATTGGAAACTTCAATTTGTCCACTCGTTTGAGGGTGGTACGCAGTGGAAAGACGATGAGTTACACCGTACTTTTGCATGACTTTGTCGAATTTGTCATTACAGAAGTGAGTACCACGATCACTAATAATAGCACGTGGAGTTCCGAATCGGGCAAAAAGAGCTTTTAGGAATTTCACAACTACTCGGGCATCATTTGTGGGTAAAGCTTTCGCTTCAACCCATTTTGACAAGTAGTCAACTGCCACGAGTATGTATTTGTTGCCATGAGAAGACGGAAATGGCCCCATAAAGTCGATGCCCCAGATGTCAAAAATTTCACAAACTTGAATTGCATTCTGAGGCATTTCATTCTTTTGTGAAATATTCCCGTGACATTGACAAGCGTCACAGGACTTGACCAGTTCTTGGGCATCCTTGTAGATTGTGGGCCAATAAAAGCCGGAATCAAACACCTTTTTGGCGGTGTAGTTGGGATTGTGGTGGCCCCCCGTGGGACCAGCATGGCAAGCCTTTAAAATTTCAGAGGCTTCCTGACCATACACACACCGCCGGATGACTTGATCCGAGCAAATTTTGAATAGGTAGGGGTCGTCCCAGAAGTAATGTTTTACATCCTTGAAGAATTTATTTTTATGTTGGGACGACATCCCTTTCACAACAAAGTTACCCGCAAGGTAGTTTGCAAAGTCAGGAAACCATGGGGTAATCGAGTCTTCACGAAATGAAACCGCATTGAGGGTTTCAAGAGGGAAGGTTTCGTTTATTTCCTTTTTCTCGAAAGCATCTTGGTGAGGGTTTTCAAGACGGGAGAGATGATCAGCAGCTAGGTTTTCAGCTCCTTTTTTATCACGAATAATGATATCAAATTCCTATAGGAGGAGAACCCAACGGAGTAGTCTCGGCTTTGCATCTTGTTTTGCAAAGAGGTACTTCAAAGCCGAGTGATCCGTATACACTATGCTCTTGGTCAGTATCAAGTATGGCCGGAATTTTTCGAAAGCATACACCACAGCTAATAATTCTTTTTCAGTGGTGGCGTAATGACTTTGAGCCTCGGTCATAGTTTTGCTGGCATAGTGTATAGGCTGAAAATGTTTCGTTTTGCGTTGCCCCAAGACTGCCCCTATCGCATAATCACTAGCATCACACATGAGCTCGAAGGGCAAGTCCCAATCGGGGGCAATGAGAATCGGTGCCTCGGTAAGCTTTTTCTTTAATGTTTCAAAAGCTTCGATGCACTCGGGGGAGAAGATAAAAGGAGCATCCTTTTCGAGGAGATGGGTCATAGGCCGAGCGATTTTAGAAAAATCTTGAATAAACCTATGATAGAAACCGGCATAACCCAAAAAGCTCCTAACACCTTTTACGGTTGTGGGATGAGGCAATTTTGCAATGACGTCCATTTTGGCTCTGTCAACCTCAATCCCGTTTTTTGAAATTTTATGGCCGAGGACAATGCCCTCTTTGACCATAAAGTGACTCTTCTCCCAATTTAGACATAACTTTGTGTCTTCACAACGTTTTATCATGCTGTCTAAATGGGAGAGACATGATTGGAACGAATCCCCAATGACCGAAAAATCGTCCATAAAGACCTCCATAGTTTTCCCGATCATGTCGGAAAATATGGCCATCATACATCTTTGAAACGTGCCCGGAGCATCACATAAGCCAAATGGCATACGTTTATATGCAAAAGTTCCGTAGGGGCACGTAAAAGTGGTCTTTTCCTGATCTTGCAGATCAATGGGAATCTGAAAGTAACCCGAGAAACCATCGAGGAAGCAATAGTACTCATTCCCCACTAATCTCTCGAGCATCTGATCCATAAAGGGTAGAGGAAAATGATCTTTACAGGTGGCGTCATTTAACTTACGATAGTCAATGCAGATACGCCACCCCGTAACCAAACGAGTTGGAATCAACTCATTCTCATCATTTGTGACAACAGTAATGCCACCCTTTTTAGGAACACAATGAATTGGGCTAACCCAAGGACTGTCCGAGATAGGGTAAATCAATCCGTCATCAAGAAGTTTTAAAACTTCTTGTTTGATAACCTCGTGAATTTTTGGATTCACCCTTCTTTGTTGTTGGACTGCAGGTTTGAAGTCGTCCTCCATTAAAATCTTGTAGTACAAAATTCAGGGTCAATGCCCTTGATGTCGGAGAGTCGCCAAGCAATTGCTTGTTTATGAGACTTCAAAACCTTTATAAGAGCAGCCTTTTCCTCAACACTTAAGTCTTTAGCAATTATGACGGGCAATTTATCATCACCCTCCAGAAATGCATATTCAAGATGAGGCGGCAAGTCCTTAAGTTCAACCTCAGGGAAGTCATCAGTTTTCTCAACATTTTTGACTTCCTCTTTATGAAGTGTTTGTGGCAGAACAGGAAGAGGAGAGGGATCTTCGTTTAATAACTTCTCAAGCAGGAGAATATCCCTCTTGGGGTCAATCTCTTGGTTATCGATTCCATCGGGAATCGAATCACTTTTGAGAAAGGCCTCAATTTCTTCTAAGATGAAGTCACTTCCCTCAAACGGAGTGAGGGAAGGAGAAGAATTGGCTATGATGGGATGAGAAGATTGAGTGAGGTTTTCACTCAAAGAATCATCAATGAAACCTAAAATCTCTTGAGCATACTCCTCAGCAGCAACATCGATGACATCTATTTGGTTCACCGATTCACAGTCATAATTGGAGGAGTATCTCGAAGTTTGATTTAGGTTGAAGGTGACGGCTTCCGACCCAACACGTAATGTGATCTCATGCTCAAATACACCGATAAGAGCGCGCACAGTTCTAAGGAATCCCCTTCCAAGAATGAGAGGGAACCTAGAATCGGCATCAAAGTCAACAATCACAAAATCTGCCGGAAAATGGAACTTTCCCACTTTAACGAATACGTCCTCGGCAATGCCAAGAGGACGAGAAATCGAACGATCGGCAAGCTCTAAAGTCATGCACGTGGGAGTGAGTTCGGGAAGAGAAAGTTTCTTCCACACAGAATATGGCATCAGGTTAATGCTAGCACCTAAATCAGCTAAGGCGAAGCATTCAACCATACCCGGGAAAGTACAAGGAATGAGAAATTTCCCGGGGTCTCCAAGCTTTTTAGGAAGCTTTTTCAAGGGAACTGCTGAGCAGTGCTCATTCAGAGGAGTTCTTGCCATCTCAAAGAGTTTTTCTTTATTACTCAACAGACTTTTGATTGTCGATGCAAACTTAGGCATCAAGATAATAGCGTCCGCGAAGCTAATATCACAGTGCAAATCTTGGAAGATTTGGAAAAATTTATCCATTTGGTGATTAGCTTTTTCGCAGAGCTTTTGTTCATTGAGACGTGATGGATAAGGAATAGAAGTTTTGGATTTTGGGTTGTCCACTGGAGTTTCTGGTGGTTCAAAGATAACTCCAGGCTTACATATGGTTTCAGGATTAACCTGAGGTTGGACTTGTGTTGTACTTCGTGGGCTAGGAATTTGCACCTTGTCCTTTGTTACCACAGGTTCACGATCCACTACCTTTGGAGGAGAAGGAGAAGAGGTAGTAGGAATCGCGGGTTCATCATATGAAGCACCACTTCGTGTTGTGATCACCTTAGCATCGCCCCTCGGGTTAGCGATCGTGTTGCTCGGTAAAGTAGTACCTGAGCCCGAGGGTCGATCATTTAAAGACTTCTTGATATCAGAAATCTGGCTGACCAGCAACTTGTTCAACTCTTCTTGGGACTTCATGAATTGCTTTAACAACTCATCAGATGAAGGCCCGGTTGGAACAATGGCTTGATTCGGATTAGGAAGATTTTGAGCTCGATTGTTCGGATTGGGGCCTTGATTGAAATTTCCTTGGTTTTGATGATGGAAATTTCCTTGATTCTGGTGATTGTTTCCATGAAATTCCCGGGATTGAAATTACCCTGACCTTGGTTCCGGTTAAAGTTTCCTTGATTTTGGAAACCTTGGTTTTGATTTTGGAAACCGTGACCCTGATTGAAGTTACCTTGGTTTTGACAACCTTGGTTCACTCTATTTTGATTTTGGCCACGGTTTTGGACATTTTGGTTTTGATTAAAACCGGGAGGTCCAGGATAATGGTGAAGACGATAGTTCGGGTCCATAGGAGGGCGGTATTGATTGCCTCCTTGATTTTGGGACCCGACAACAGCATGAGCTTCATATGGAGTACCATCAGTAGCTGTGCAATTGTAGTAGGCATGCGGCCCACCACAAGTCACACAGACTTCCACTTTTTTAACCTTAGCAGGGGGAGGATGTTGTGGAAATGAAACTTTCTTTGTTTGGGCGAGAACCAAAGCTTGGATCGCTTCAGTGAGCTTGTCAAGCTTAGCATCCGTGCTAGATTGACCCACAGAAGATGAAGTGGAAGGACCCGCATTAATTTGAGAAACAATCGGTTTGCTTCGTGTAGAGCGGACCTTGGACTTGTTTTCTATGATCCATAAAGCTTCTTTTGTGGTTCTACTCAAGAAATTACCTCCCGCGGAGGCATTGAGAGAATCCTGATCAGCTTGGCTTACGCCATTAAAGAAAGTATCGAGTTGCATCAACTCGGAGAAACTATGATGTGGACACTTGTGAAGTAATTCTTTGAAACGATCCCACGCTTCACTGATTGGGTCTAAACCGTCAGATATTATTGACCAAGGTCAACTAGTCAAAAACAGCTTATCCCAATACTCCGTGGATAGTATAGTGTGTCCCCGGGTCATTAAAGTCTCAGCGAGATTGAAATGGTGTCGTTTGAAATCGTTTATGAGTGAGTGGCACTGAGGACAGTAGCCCAGATGATATGGAATTGCTTTTGCTACTGTTATTTTGGTATTTGTACACAGATATAATATTCACAAAATCATATATACAGGTATATGCACAAATTTACAATTAAGATCACGTAACAGACTGGAAAAGTGAGATTTGGTGAATTACAAACTACAGGGGGTGCTTTTGAAACTTTTGAAACTTGAAATTTAAAAAGAAATTAGAAAATGAAAATGAAATTGTAAAAGTAATTATTTTAATATTTAAATATTATTTAATTAATTTAAACTAATTAAAATCTAATTTAAATTAACTAATAATTATAAATATTACAAATTAACCTAAAAACTTGCAAAAATAATTTCTAAACTTAAATTAGAACTTGAAGAAAGTATAAAAAATAAAAACAAATATTTTTGTCTTTTTATGGGTTTTTTATTAATTAAAAACTATTTAACTTAATTAAACTAATTAAACTACTTTAAATTACTATTAATACTAAATTAACTTACAAAATTAAGAGAAAATTTATAAAATTATTTAACCATCACAGGAATCCAACAAAATTATAAAAACTTCTAAAAATTATTTTTAAGGCTAATCCACTAATTAATTACCTTTTAATTAACTTAAATCTAGTTTAAATAATTAAAATAAGAAAAATAGAAAATGAACAGTAGAAGCTAAAACTTTATTTTATAAAAGTCTATTATATTATATTAGAGCTAGGAAAAATATAAAAACTAGGTTATGCTTTATAAAAACTAAATATGCTATTTAAAACTTAATATTAATTAATAATTAAGAAAACTAGTATTAAATCTAATAAATACTAAATGGCAGAATAAAAATCTGAATAATTTACTAAAATTACTTTACTATATAAGGTAATTAATAAAAATATAAAAATACTAAGTACCTAATAAAAATCTAAAAATGAAAAATAAAATTTAAATTGAATTAAATAGAAACTATCACATAATTTAAATTTGGATTTTCTTGGTTTTTCTTTTACAAGCCTACTTAACTACTGAAAATAGAAAACTTTTATGAAAACACTTTTGAAATTAGCTTATAAATAAGCAGTAAGCACCCCTAAACTTAATCAGTTGACTTATGTTGACTGAGCAAGCAAATTAGCACAAATGACTTTGGGTGGGGTCCACAATGATGGAAATGGGTACAAATAAGCTATACTAACTCAAATAAGCCAGAAACAACAATTAGTGATCATAAATAAGCTGTGTGGAACCAAATAAGCACTTGAGCAATTTGAAACTGAGGACAGGTTGGGGACAGACTTAATGGTGGATTCCAGGTGGGGTCCACTTGATTCTAGGTCAAACAAATGGTCAAGCCTTGTTCCCTGGTAGGAGGGGGGTTGTCCAAACCAAAAATGAACCTCTGGGGCCCACTGGGTTGGCCAGAAATCACCACCAAAGTGGTGGTGATGGACTAAAGTCTGTTGGTGCAGGGGAAGTTGCAGCCCTGCAACCTACTTTGGGTGTGTGTGGGAATTAGCAGAAAAATCCCAAAAATAACACAACTATGGGAAACTAAAGCTGAGGTGGGGGGCTTTGAGCACAAGAAATTTCAAACCTTGATTCCTAACCCTAAATTCATGAAAAATCTTCCAAGTTTTGATTTTTTCTGACCATGGCAAATTTTGACTTTTGAGATTTCCACCTAAGTTGACTAAAATGAGATTTGGATGATCCTAGCTGCTTATATAAGATATAATAAACTTAGATTAAGCTAATTTAGACTAGAGAAATTACTTATAAGCTAAAGTGAGGGTTTTTAGACCTCAAAATTCCACACAGTGGACTGTGGATGTGATTACAAGGTATTTTGACTAACTTTCCAAAAGTCCAACTGTTTTTATGCTTTGCTTGACTTAATATGGCCTAAGGAATGATGTTTAAACCACTATTGACCTGTGAAACTTACAGCAACACAGCTGAGCATGCTAATCCAAACACCCCTATATATGGACTATTTTTGGTTTTTTCAAAGCAATACACTGAGTAAACTTTAGAAACAGATTTAAGGCAACCTAAATAGATCTAATAATCATAAATAATCATATATAAACAGTTAATAAGCTTAGATTCTAAAAATTATGAAAAATTAAAAGTGTGGCTTACTTCATGCCATCCAAGCCCAGCAATGCAAGAACTAGAACCACCTATAGAGTCTCCACAGACTCACTAATACCCCATTTCATTCCTTGCTTCCTCTGCTTCCATCTTCTTCTGTTACTTTTTATTTTATTTTTTTTTTCTTTGTATTTTTCCCTTTTTTTTTTCTTTTTCTGAGTTTTGCTTTTTTTGTTTCAAAATAACTTTTAACAAGAGTAAAGATTCAATCTGAGATTAAATAAGTTGCTTGTGAAACAAATAACAAGAAATTTAAATTTTTAACTAAAATTCGAATTTCATAAAACTTGAACAAAGCTTACATTAACTTGAAAACTAAAGAGTACACTGAGATTTTAAGTCTATTTTTACTAAAATTACAAAAAAGAAAATGAAAAGAGAGATGCCTTTTTTTGGCTTACATGAATTGCTTATTTATACTAATTTCCTAAAAACTAGGGTTCCTTCCTTGATTGCTTCTTTTGTGAGATAAGAAATGGCCCACTAGCTTCCCTCTGACCTTCTGATTAAATCCCAACCATCAATTGTGAGGTGGAGTGATCCTGGCTCTTGATTGGATTTTGGCGCCAAAATGATTTCTGCAAATGGTTCTGATAATCAGACAAGGGGTGGTGCATTTATTGTGGTGGGATAGTTAGGTGTAGAGGGTTGGTTTGGGCGGTGGAACAAGTGGGAGAGGGTGGTGGTGATGGGACTGAGTTGCAGTCAAGTGGGAGGGAAAGGGAGGTACGGGGTGATGGTTGTTTGACTTTGTTTGACCGAGGGGGTCAAACCATTTGACCCTGGTTTATTAGTTGGGTGGTGGGCTGTTGTGTTTTGGGCCCAAGCAAAAAAGGAAATGGGTGGGCTAGGGAATGGATTGGACTTGGGTTTTGTTTCAGGGGTAATAGTTTAGGTCCGGGTTTGGTTTGTATTATTACAAGGACTAGATTTGCAATTTTCTGAATTTTAAGGGTGGAAAGTGTAAACTTCTCAAAGATATAAAAGGGATTATTCTTGCCATCTTTGAGTAACCAAAGGACTATAATTCCCATTTTTCACTTTTGACCATCCAGGGACTAAATATGCAAATTCTACAAACTCCAGGGACTAATCATGTAATTTTCCCAAACTTCACACCAAGGACCATTCTTGCAAAAGATTAGTAGCACAAGGACCAAAATTTGTTTTTCTCAAAGTTTTAATATCCCAGGGACCATTTTTGACAATTTTCCAAACTTCAGGGACTAAACTTGAAATTTTGTGAAACTTTGCACCAAAGGACTAATTTTGTAACTTTATGATTTAAAAGGACCTTTGGTGACTTTTTCAAGTTTTTAGAACAACCAGGGACTAGATTTGACAACTTTTGAAAGTTGAGGGACTGAAACTGCCAATTTTGCAAACTTTGTGCGTTTTTCATCTGTTTTTGATTATTTTGCATTTGAAACATGTAAAACACTTTCCTGGGATATTTTCACTATTTTGATACAATATTGAGTGTTTTTAGATGTTTTGGCAGCTCAGAAAAGGTAAAAAATGATGAGTATTTACACACTCATCAATCCCCCACACTAAAACATTGCTAGTCCCTAGCAATCTTTTGAGAAAAACCTGATGGATTTGAAATTCTCTTTACCAGAAGCCATCACTTCTAGAGTAGCCAGGTGTAAGAACTGTGGCACACCTGATAACCGTGTGATTTTGAGCAAACCACCAGCTGTCAACGGATTTGATTAGTCTTTACCAAAAGCCGTTTGCTTCTGGACTAGCCAGCATCTTGATGGACTAAGTCAACATCTTGGTGAGCTGATTACTAATTATGGATTTTCCACGACCTTTACCACAAGCCATAATCTTGTGGGCTAGCCAACTCATTAGCTTTATGGGATATGGGGAGTTGAGGAACCATACAATTTTTGGCAAATTGCAAGCCATCAACGGGTTTGAGATGTCTTTACCAAGAGTCGTTTGCTCCTGGACTAGCCAATCCCTTTGTCATTTAGACTTTGGCGGACTGATTACCACAAAAATTTTGAAATAAAGTGAAAAAAAATTTGAAAAATTTAGGCCTAAAAATGGGGGTACTTAGAAAGTTTTGTTATAAAATTCGTAAGAATTCCCCCCCCCCCCCCCCCCCACACTAGAATTGAATATTGTCCTCAATATTCAAAGTCCCGGCTATTATGCCGAATCTCTGAACGGAAAAAGCTAATATTCGGATCTAACTGTGGAAATATTGATTTTATTTTTCACTTTATTTATCTGTACATACAATCACATTTTTTTTTTTGACTTGAAACTTATATACATATTTACTTTTCAAAAGGTGGGGGACGGCCACTCCCCCACACTAGGGTGGTAGAAAGTAGAAAGAAGTCAGAAATATGGGTGAAAACCCATATATGTTGCTAATTTTTGTTCACCGAGTCACTAGCTTGACTCGATCCCCGAATTCATTGGTCCATGGGGAAAGTTTGGAGATCCGGGACAACCATGGGTGGTATGTCCTCTCCAAAATAATGTTTCAACCGATGACCATTCACTTTGAAGTTGGGACCTTCGGGTTGAGATAACTCAACAGTCCCGTATGGATATACTTTAGCAATAGTGAATGGTCCAGTCCATCGGGTTTTTAATTTCCCTGAGAAGATCTTTAACCTTGAGTTGAAAAGAAGGACTCTGTCACCGATGTTGAAAACGCGGTTCTTAATTTTAGAGTCGTGAATCTTCTTTGTCTTTTCTTTGTAGATCAAAGAGTTCTCGTAGGCTTGATCACGAAGTTCATTTAATTCATTGATTTGAACCTTACGGTGATCACCCGCTTTATGAAGGTCATAGTTTGCATGTTTCAAGGCCAGTAGGCTTTGTGCTCGAGCTCGATCGGTAAATGACACGCCTTCCCGTATACAGGCTTGTATGGAGTACACCCGATGGGTGTTTTGTAAGCTGTACGGAAGGCCCATAGTGCATCATCTAGTTTATCCGACCAGGAAGCACGGTTTTCACCTACTGTCCTCTCAAGAATCCGTTTTATACCACGGTTGAAAACCTCCACCTGCCCACTTGTTTGGGGGTGATACGCGGTAGAAAGACGATGAGTAACACCGTACTTAAGCATGACTTTTGCAAATTGATCATTGCAAAAGTGAGTACCGCGATCACTAATGATGGCACGTGGAGTTCCAAAACAAGCAAAGAGGGATTTCAAAAATTTCATAACAACTCGGGCATCGTTAGTGGGTAAGGCCTTAGCCTCAACCCATTTTGACAAGTAGTCAACAGCCACGAGAATGTACTTATTTCCACGATAAGATGGGAATGGCCCCATAAAATCAATGCCCCAGACGTCAAAGATTTCACAAACTTGAATAGCATTTTGTGGCATTTCGTTTTTTTGTGAAATATTCTCGTGATGCTGACAAGCATCACAGGCTTTAACTAACTCGTGGGCATCCTTATAGATTGTGGGCCAATAGAAACCGGTATCAAACACCTTTTTGGCGGTGTAGTTAGGACTATGGTGGCCCCCGGTGGGTCCAGCATGGCAAGCCTTGAGAATATCAGCGGCTTCCTGTCCGTATATACATCGCCTGATGACTTGATCGGCACAGATTTTGAAGAGATAGGGGTCATCCCAGAAGTAATGTTTAACGTCTTTGAAGAATTTTTTTTTTCTGTTGGGACGTCAACCCCTTCACGATGAAGTTACCCGCATGGTAATTTGCAAAGTCGGCAAACCATGGGGTAGTAGAGTCACCACGAAAAGCAACCGCATTGAGTGTCTCGAGAGGAAATGTTTCATTTATTTCCTTTTTCTCGGACACATCCTGATGAGGGTTTTCTAATCGTGAGAGATGATCAGCAGCAAGGTTCTCGGCTCCTTTTTTATCACGGATAATGATATCAAATTCCTGAAGGAGGAGAACCCAACGGAGAAGCCTCGGCTTTGCATCTTGCTTTGCAAATAGGTACTTCAAAGCCGAGTGATCCGTATACACTACGCATTTAGTCAAGATTAAGTATGACCGGAATTTTTAAAAGGCATACACCACAGCTAGGAGTTCTTTTTCAGTGGTGGTGTAATGACCTTGAGCCTCAGTCATAGTTTTGCTTGCGTAGTGTATAGGCTGAAAGTATTTTGCTTTTTGTTGCCCCAAGACCGCACCTATGGCAAAATCACTAGCATCGCACATAAGCTCAAAAGGTAGGCCCCAATCGGGGGCAACAAGAATCGGTGCCTCGGTAAGCTTTTTCTTTAATGTTTCAAAAGCTTCGATGCACTCAGGAGAGAAGATGAAATGAGCATCCTTCTCAAGGAGATGGGTCATAGGTCGGGCAATCTTAGAAAAATCTTGGATAAACCTACGGTAGAAGCCGGCATGACCCAAAAAGCTCCTAACACCTTTAACGGTGGTGGGATGAGGTAATTTAGCAATGACATCGATTTTGGCTCTGTCAACCTCAATCCCGTTTTTTGAAATTTTATGGCCGAGGAGAATGCCCTCCTTGACCGTAAAGTGGCTCTTCTCCCAGTTGAGACTTAGATTCGTTTCTTTGCAACGTTTAAGCATCTGTTCTAAGTGGGAGAGGCAAGACTGAATGAATCCCCGATGACTGAAAAGTCATCCATGAATACCTCCATAGTTTTCCCGATCATGTCGGAAAAAATAGACATCATGCACCTCTGGAACGTGCCTGGTGCATTACATAAGCCGAAAGGCATACGTCTGTAAGCAAAAGTTCCGTAGGGGCATGTAAAGGTAGTCTTCTCTTGATCCTGTGGATCAATGGGGATTTGGAAGTAACCCGAGAAGCCATCGAGGAAGCAGTAGTATTCATTCCCCGCAAGTCTTTCGAGCATTTGGTCCATAAAAGGGAGAGGAAAATGGTCTTTACGCGTGGCTTCATTCAACTTTCGATAGTCAATACAAACTCGCCAACCCGTGACCAAACGAGTTGGAATCAACTCGTTATCCTCGTTGGTGACAACGGTAATGCCACCCTTTTTGGGAACACAATGAATTGGGCTAACCCAAGGACTGTCAGATATAGGGTAAATCAATCCCGCATCAAGAAGTTTAAGAACTTCTTGTTTGATAACCTCGTGGATTTTGGGATTTACCCTTCTCTGTTGTTGCACTGCTGGCTTAAAGTCATCCTCCATTAAGATTTTATGAGTACAAAAGTTCGGGCTTATGCCCTTAATGTCGGAGAGTTTCCAAGCAATTGCTTGCTTGTTTGCTTTAAGAACCTTTAGGAGTGCAGCCTTTTCCTCATCTTTTAAGTCTTTAGCAATAATGACGGGTAATTTATTATCACCCTCCAGAAATGCATATTCTAGATGAGGAGGCAAGTCCTTGAGCTCAACCTCGGGAAAGTCTTCAGTTATTTCAACATTTTTGACTTCCGCTTTATGAAGTATTTTTGGAGACGGAGAGGGTGAAGGATCGTAATTTAACAATCTTTCAAGGAGAAGAATGTCCCCCTCCGGGTCAAGATAGTTTTCATCAACCCCACTTGGGATTGAGCTATCCTGAGCAAGAAAAGCCTCGACCTCTTCCAGAAGGAAGTCACTTCCCTCAAACGGAGTGAGGGAAGGGGAAGAGTCGGAAATGATGGGATCAGTAGAAGGAGTGGTACTGCCACTCTCTGAGAAACCAAGGACTTCTTGAGAATACTCCTCAGACGCAACATCGATGATGTCAATTCGGTTAACCGTTTCAGCGTCATAGTTTGAGGAGTATCTTGAAGTCTGATCAAGATTGAATGTGATGGCTTCACCACCAACACGTAGAGTGATTTCTTCTTCGAATACATCGATTAAAGCACGACCCGTTCTTAAGAATCCCCTCCCGAGAATGAGATGAACTCTTGGGTCAGCATCGAAATCAACAATCACGAAATCTGCCGGAAAATGGAACTTTCCTACTTTCACGAAGATATCTTCGGCAATGCCGAGAGGACGGGATATAGTACGGTCTGCAAGCTCGAGTGTCATGCAGGTCGGAGTGAGAGCAGGAAGAGAGAGTCTTTTCCAGACTGTGTAAGGCATCAGGTTAATGCTTGCGCCAAGATCGGCCAAGGCAAAGCATTCAACCATCCCAGGGAAAATACATGGAATGAGAAATTTCCCGGGATCTCCAAGCTTTTCGGGAAGCTTTTTCAAGAGCACTGCTGAGCAATGTTCATTGAGTGAAGTTGTTGCCATCTCACAGAGTTTTTCCTTATTGCTTATCAGATTTTTTATTGTTGAAGCAAATTTAGGCATGAGAAGAAGAGCATCCGCGAAGCTAATATCGAAATGCAATTCTTGGAAAATTTGATAAAATTTTTCCATCTGATGATTAGCTCTTTCGCGGTTCTTTTGATCATTCAAACGTGAAGGATATGGAATTGAGGGCTTAGGATCATTCTTTGGGATTTCATCAGAACTCACAGGAGGATCAAATACAACTTTCGGCTTACGAGCCGGGACCGGGACAACTTGAGGGTGGACGTTGTTGATACCTTCGTTATTAGTAGGAAGTACCGTGTCCGTGGTAACCTCAGGTTCACGTTCCGCTACCTTAGTAGGAGGAGAAGAAGAGGTAGAAGGAATCGAGGGTCCATTGTATGATACCCCACTTCGGGTGGTGATCGCTTTGACATCGCCCCTCGGGTTAGCAATCGTGTTACTCGGTAGTGTACCCGGGCCCGAGGGTCGATCATTTAAAGACTTCTGAAGCTCAGAGATCTTGCTGATCAATAACCGATTCGTTTCCTCTTGTGCTTTCATGAATTGTTTTAGCACTTCATCGGAGGAAGACGAGGGTGGAATAACGTTTTGAGGAGGATTTTGAACACGGTTGTTTTGAAAATTCCCTTGATTTTGATTGTTGTTACCCTGAAAATTGTTTCTCTGATTGAAATTACCCTGATTGTAATTTCCTTGATTTTGGTTTCTTTGAAAATTTCCTTGAAAACCTTGATTTTGATTGCCATTTTGAAAATTGTTTTGATTATACTGGCCTTGATTTTGGTTCGGGTTTTGGAAATTTGAGTTTTGACCTTGGTTAAAATTCTGATTTGAGTTACGGTTTTGATTTTGGTGAAAACCGGGAGGTCCGAGAAAATTGTTGGAACGATAGCTTAGGAGATTACGGTCCCCTTGCGGTTGGTAAGAATTACCCCCCGTATTGTAGGAACCGTGAGCAGCATAAACATTCTCTTGAGGAAAGCCAGCAGTAGCTGGACACTCGGAATACAGATGAGGGCCCCCACAAGTTTCACAACTTCGAGCCACGGCTTTCACTTGTTGATTTTGAACCTGATTTTGCATCGTTTGGTTCATTCTCAACACAGCCGTAGAAATGTCATCCATCTTTTTGGTAAGAGCAATTATTTCAGGAGATGATGATGAAGGAGTAACTGAATGACATGACGCATCCCTCTCCGCAGAGGAATCCCAAAATTATGGTGGGCAGTCATGTTCTCAATCAAGTCATAGCACTCTTCGGGACGCCTTTTCATAAAGGTCCCACCAGCAGCAGCAGCATTGAGAATATCCCGGTGCCTCAATGTCAGACCATTATAGAAGGTATCTATGATGGTAACTTGCAACATATTGTGGTTAGGGCACCGATCAATAGCTAGCTTATAACGTTCCCAAGCCTCAAAAAGAGACTCATCGGGACGTTGCCGGAAGTTGCTGATATCATTTCGTAACTTGGTAACCATGGAAGGTAGAAAATATTTTGCAAAAAACTTGGTTACCATTTCATCAAAGGTACGAATAGAATTTCTTGGAAGTCGGTCAAACCATGCAGTGGCATGATGAGTGAGAAAATAGGGGAAGAGGTACAGCCGGAGGGCATCATCGGTGACACCATGCTGTTTTATGCTTTGGGTGACCGTGAGATATTTGTCAAGATGCTTGTTGGCATCGTCACCTGGTAATCCGTGAAATTGACACGAATTCTGGACTTGTTGGATCATGTGGTGCTTGAGGCCAAAGTCCGTAGCCTCAATAGATAGTGGTGCAATAGGCCCACCCCGCCCTTGCATGGTAGACTGGCACAGCTCCTCCATCGTTCGGAGATCGGGAGCTGGCACATCCCTGGGAGGGTCAGGGGGTGGTAATGGTGGTGGTGGCCCAGCGGCCATTTTGGTCTTTGGTTCTTGTGTATCAGAACGTAGCTCGGGTACGTTTTTCTGATTTTTACGTTTTGTTTGTGACCGAGTGCGCATGCACTAAAAACAATTTTTCAAAACAAGATCGAGGCAAAACCACAGTGAACTTAAACCAATTATCACAAGTGAATGGCTTCTTTAAAAAAGGTACACCACTCACAGGGATATAAAGGCAAGTTTTAATCTTAAGTTTGGGAACTTATTATGTCCACACCCCCAGTTGGTAGGTGTTCAGCCTTGGTTTGCGGTGGTAAGATTTTATGTATTTATAAATTTGAAAAACTGCTTTAGGCTTATGGGTGTGTGTGCAGAAAACTTGGGAAATATTTTTGGAACTGATTCGTTAACCGAAATCGTTCTTTTAAGATTACTCGCAGGCTGGCGGGAGGAAGTAAATAGGTTTCCTCTTCAGTTCGCAATTTAATGTCAGAACTTACCTTAAACCAACTGTTTCAGGTTGTAATCTTAAAGAAAACGAAGTAATTTAACTTCACAGTTTGTTTTGTTGTTTTTGATTTTTTTGGTGTTTTTAACACTTTAGAAAAAGTGTTAATGAACTTTTTTTATATGATTATGTTTTTACAAAAACTTTTTATATTTGTGTGAAATTTGTACAGGGAGGGTTTTGAAAACCACTAAACTTAAAACGATTTTTTTAAAACACGCAACAACCTCCCCGGCAGTGGCGCCAAATTTTGATTGGGTCTAAACCGTCAGATATTATTGACCAAGGTCAACTAGTCAAAAACAGCTTATCCCAATACTCCGTGGATAGTATAGTCTGTCCCCGGGTCGTTAAAGTCCCAGCGAGATTGAAATGGTGTCGTTTGAAATCGTTTATGAGTGAGTGGCACTGAGGACAGTAGCCCAGATGATATGGAATTGCTTTTGCTACTGTTATTTTGGTATTTTTACACAGATATAATATTCACAAAAATCAGATATACATGTATATGCACAAATTCACAATTAAGATCACGTAACAGACTAGAAAAGTGGGATTTGGTGAATTACAAACTACAGGGGGTGCTTTTGAAACTTTTGAAACTTGAAATTTAAAAAGAAATTAGAAAATGAAAATGAAATTGTAAAAGTGATTATTTTAATATTTAAATATTATTTAATTAATTTAAACTAATTAAAATCTAATTTAAATCTAATTTAAATTAACTAATAATTATAAATATTACAAAATAACCTAAAAACTTGCAAAAATAATTTCTAAACTTAAATTAGAACTTGAAGAAAGTATAAAAATTAAAAATAAATATTTTTGTCTTTTTATGGGTTTTTTATTAATTGAAAACTATTTAACTTAATTAAACTACTTTAAATTACTATTAATACTAAATTAACTTAGAAAATTAAGAGAAAATTTATAAAATTATTTAACCATCAAAGGAATCCTAAAAAATTATAAAAACTTCTAAAAATTATGTTTAAGGCTAATCCACTAATTAATTACCTTTTAATTAACTTAAATCTAGTTTAAATAATTAAAATAAGAAAAATAGAAAATGAACAGTAGAAACTAAAACTTTATTTTCTAAAAGTCTATTATATTATATTAGAGCTAGGAAAAATATAAAAACTAGGTTATGCTTTATAAAAACTTAATATGTTATTTAAAACTTAATATTAATTAATAATTAAGAAAACTAGTATTAAATCTAATAAATACTAAATGGCAGAATAAAAATCTGAAAAATTTACTAAAATTACTTTACTATATAAGGTAATTAATAAAAATATAAAAATACTAAGTACTTAATAAAAATCTAAATATGAAAAATAAAATTTAAATTGAATTAAATAGAAACTATCACTTAATTTAAATTTGGATTTTCTTGGTTTTTCTTTTACAAGCCTACTTAACTACTGAAAATAGAAAACTTTTATCAAAACACTTTTGAAATTAGCTTATAAATAAGCAGTAAGCACCCCCTAAACTTAATTAGTTGACTTATGTTGACTGAGCAAGCAAATTAGCACAAATGACTTTGGGTGGGGTCCACAATGATGGAAATGGGTACAAATAAGCTATACTAACTCAAATAAGCCAGAAACAACAATTAGTGATCACAAATAAGCTGTGTGGAACCAAATAAGCACTTGAGCAATTTGAAACTGAGGACAGGTTGGGGACAGACTTAATGGTGGATTCCAGGTGGGGTCCACTTGATTCTAGGTCAAACAAATGGTCAAGCCTTGTTCCCTGGTAGGAGGGGGTTGTCCAAACCAAAAATGAACCTCTGGGGCCCACTGGGTTGGCCAGAAATCACCACCAAAGTGGTGGTGATGGACTGAAGTCTGTTGGTGCAGGGGAAGTTGCAGCCCTGCAACCTACTTTGGGTTTGTGTGGGAACTAGCAGAAAAATCCCAAAAATAACACAACTATGGGAAACTAAAGCTGAGGTGGGGGGCTTTGAGCACAAGAAATTTCAAACCTTGATTCCTAACCCTAAATTCATGAAAAATCTTCCAAGTTTTGATTTTTTTTTACCAAGGCAAATTTTGACTTTTGAGATTTCCACCTAAGTTGACTAAAATGAGATTTGGATGATCCTAGCTGCTTATATAAGATATAATAAACTTAGATTAAGCTAATTTAGACTAGAGGAATTACTTATAAGCTAAAGTGAGGGTTTTTAGACCTCAAAATTCCACACAGTGGACTGTGGATGTGATTACAAGGTATTTTGACTAACTTTCCAAAAGTCCAACTGTTTTTATGCTTTGCTTGACTTAATATGGCCTAAGGAATGATGTCTAAACCACTATTGACCTGTGAAACTTACAGCAACACAGCTGAGCATGCTAATCCAAACACCCCTATATATGGACTGGTTTTGGTTTTTTCAAAGCAACACGCTGAGTAAACTTTAGAAACAGATTTAAGGCAACCTAAATAGATCTAATAATCATAAATAAGCATATATAAATAGTTAATAAGCTTAGATTCTAAAAATTATGAAAAATTGAAAGTGTGGCTTACTTCGTGCCATCCAAGCCCAGCAATGCAAGAACTAGAACCACCTATAGAGTCTCCACAGACTCACTAATACCCCATTTCATTCCTTGCTTCCATCTTCTTCTGCTACTTTTTATTTTAATTTTTATTTTTCTTTGTATTTTTCCCTTTTTTTTTTACTTTTTCTGAGTTTTGCTTTTTTTGTTTCCAAATAACTTTTAACAAGAGTAAAGATTCAATCTGAGATTAAATAAGTTGCTTGTGAAACAAATAACAAGAAATTTAAATTTTTAACTAAAATTCGAATTTCATAAAACTTGAACAAAGCTTACATTAACTTGAAAACTAAAGAGTACACTGAGATTTTAAGTCTATTTTTACTAAAATTGCAAGAAAGAAAATGAAAACAGAGATGCCTTTTTTGGCTTACATGAATTGGTTATTTATACTAATTTCCTAAAAACTTCCTTCCTTGATTGCTTCTTTTGTGAGATAAGAAATGGCCCACTAGCTTCCCTCTGACCTTCTGCTTAAATCCCAACCATCAATTGTGAGGTGGAGTGATCCTGGCTCTTGATTGGATTTTGGCGCAAAAATGATTTCTGCAAATGGTTCTGATAATCAGACAAGGGGGTGGTGCATTTATTGTGGTGGGATAGTTAGGTGTAGTGGGTTGGTTTGGGCGGTGGAACAAGTGGGAGAGGGTGGTGGTGATGGGACTGAGTTGCAGTCAAGTGGGAGGGAAAAGGAAGTACGGGGTGATGGTTGTTTGACCGAGAGGGTCAAACCATTTGACCCTGGTTTATTAGATGGGTGGTGGGCTGTTGTGTTTTGGGCCCAAGCAAAAAAGGAAATGGGTGGGCTAGGGAATGGATTGGACTTGGGTTTTGTTTTAGGGGTAATAGTTTAGGTCCGGATTTGGTTTGTATTATTACAAGGACTAGATTTGCAATTTTTTGAATTTTAAGGGTGGAAAGTGTAAACTTCTCAAAGATATAAAAGGGATTATTCTTGCCATCTTTGAGTAACCAAAGGACTATAATTCCCATTTTTCACTTTTGACCATCCAGGGACTAAATATGCAAATTCTACAAACTCCAGGGACCAATCATGTAATTTTCCAAAACTTCACACCAAGGACCATTCCTGCAAAAGATTAGTAGCACAAGGACCAAAATTTGTTTTTCTCAAAGTTTTAATATCCCAGGGACCATTTTTGACAATTTTCCAAACTTCAGGGACTAAACTTGAAATTTTGTGAAACTTTGCACCAAAGGACTAATTTTGTAACTTTATGATTTAAAAGGACCTTTGGTGACTTTTTCAAGTTTTTAGAACAACCAGGGACTAGATTTGACAACTTTTGAAAGTTGAGGGACTGAAACTGCCAATTTTGCAAACTTTGTGCGTTTTTCATCTGTTTTTGATTATTTTGCATTTGAAACATGTAAAACACTTTCCTGGGATATTTTCACTATTTTGATACAATATTGAGTGTTTTTAGATGTTTTGGCAGCTCAGAAAAGGTAAAAATGATGAGTATTTACACACTCATCATTCACCAAAAGATTCATCGTATTTTTGAGTTAACTTGGTGATTTCGTTCTTAAGACTCGTGGTCTTTGAAGGTAGGAAGAATTCATTCACAAATTTTTTCACAAGATCTTCCCATGTCTCAATAGATTTAGGAGGTTGTTTTTCAAGCCAAATCCGGGCTTGTCCCTCCAGGGAGAATGGGAAGAGAAGAAGTTTTATTGCTTCACAAGGGACATTCTTGTACTTGATGGTCAAAGTGATTTTATTGAACCATCGAATGTGACCATGAGGATCGTCCCTCTCAAAACCGTAGAATTGACTTGAGGTTACAAGATTGAGTAACCCAGTTTTGAGCTTGAAGTTATCAGCCACGATTGCTGGAACAACAATGGCATCTCCGTAACCCTCGATGGGTGCTTGGAGAAGCTCACACATGGGGCGGTCTTCCGCCATGGTGACAGTGGGTGTGGCAACAGTACGGATCTCAGATCCGACTGTTGGTGCAGAACGTCTACGAGGTCTTCGAGGTTTCCGGACAAGCTCACGTAATGGGCTAGTGAACCTTGAAGAACGAGTGCGCATGCACTAGGGATAAAAACTTTTTGGACAATATTTTTGGTATCGTCCCGTAATCTAAAATCGTTTTTCTTTAAGAATCACCTTAAAAGAAAACCGAATCAGAAAACGTTACGATATGTTTTGTTGTTTTCAATTTTATTTTTTATTTTTTTTGGTGTTTTAACACTTTAGGAAAAGTGTTAATGACTTTTTTTGGTGTTTTGATTTCAAAATTTACACAAGTGGTGATATTTGTACAGTGATTCAGGTGAGATAACACTAATCTCAAAAGACGCTGCAGAAACGCGCACACCTCCCCGGCAGCGGCGTCAAAAATTGATTGGTGCTAAACCGTCAACTTATATTGACCAAGGAATGGTCAACAAAGTCAAATAGCCTAGAGTCAATCTCCGGGTAATATAAGGTATCACCAGGTCGTTAAATCCCGACAAGGTGTGAATTGTAACTGAGCGTGCTTTGTGATCGGGTGATTATTCACAGAAAAGGTTGGTTATGAGAATTATTTAGAAATTATTAACAGAAATAGCTTAGGAAAGCTATGTGATTGATTACTGGAACTAAGATTGAGAAGAAATTACTTAAAACTTAAAAACCGTACGTTTGCTGAAAACGCGAACAAACGTACGAGAAATAAAAGTGAACGAGGTGATCTGAAAAGGCTACTGGTATGAAAATAGTATTTTTACAAACCTAATAATTAAAGAAAATTTTTGGAAATTTAAAATTAATTTTTACACTATTTTTATAATTACTATTAATTAAATACTAATTTCCTAATTACTTTTAATTAATTAAATTAACCTTAATTACAAATAATTATGAAATAAACCTAGAAAAATAAAATTTAAACTTAGAAAAATCTAAAATACTATAAAACTAATTTTAGAAATGAAAATATATTTTTAAGACTTTTTAATTATTTATTACTAATTATTAATTACTTTTTAATTATTTAAATTATCCTAAATTCTAACTAATTATTAAATTACACTAGAAAATTGAAAATAAAATTTAGAAAAATTAAAAATAACTAAAAACTAATTTTAAAATTTAATTTATATTTTTCTGATTTTCTAATTAATTATTATTAATTATTAACTATTTAATATTTGTTAAAAAATAAATTAAATTAAGAAAAATACTAAATGATGCAAGAAAAATCTAAAAAAATTACAAAAATTATTTTTATATACCAGAAGCCTAGGAAAAATATAAAAATGAAAATTGCTTATGAATAAGCTGAAGATTAAGCCAATTGGCTTAAATAGAAGCTATCACTTTTATTAAGTTGGGCTTTTTTGGAATTTTCTTTTTCAAAACTGCTTATTAGATGATTTTAAGCAACTTTTGTGAAGTGAGTTTGGCTGAGACCAAGTGAATAAGCACTTCAAGTGCTTATTGCCTTGGCAGTTGACTTTCTTTGACCAAAGGTGAGAATAAGCACAAATGGCCAAGTGTGGAGTCCACAATGGTTAAAACTGATTCAACTAAGTTATTTGGACAAGTATAAGCAAGTTTCAATCAATGAAGACAACTGAATAAGCTAAAAATCCATAATAAGCACTTTGCTTGTTTTGGTTCTGAGACAGAAAAGGGACAACCTTTTGGGGCAATTCCAGGTGGGGTCCACAGGTCCTATGGTCAAACAAATGGTCAAAACCTCAACCCTGGTAGGAGGGCGTTGTATGAAACCAAATTGGGTCAGTGCGACCCACTGAGGTGGTCACAATAAGCCACCAAAGGTGTGGTGATGGAGAGGGTCTGCTGATACAAAGCAAGGCCTTGCCTTGCACCTCAGTTTGAGCTTAAGCACAAGCTTGAGAAAAAATCACTAAAATAAGACAACCATGGGGTTTTGTAGCTCTACTGATACTCTATCAACACAACAAATTTCAAAGTCTAAAACCTAGTACAAAAATCTAGATAAATCTTGCAAGAAAAGGAATTTTTTGCTCAATGTACTTTTGACTTTTTGCAAACTTTGAGTATTTGACTTTGATGAACTTCAAACACTGATTTTATGATTAAAGATGTTTAGTTAAGTTATTATAAAGCTAATGTGAGTTACTTTTCCTAAAAATGAGATGTTGTGAAGCTTTGTACAACTCAAATCCACACCGATTGATTCTGAGATGTGCTTTTGCTTGATTTTGACTTTGAAACTAATTTGTACTAAAAACTTGCTTGAAAAAGGTCTAATATGATACTGAGTATGATGTGTAAGCAATATTGGATCACTGCAACCAACTGAAGCATTCAATACAGACAAATCCAAACACCCCTACTAACACAGATGAAAATGAAACTTTGAATAAAAAAGAACCAAGCTACAATCCACTTAATGTAACTTATCTATTAAGTAGTTAATAAGCAAATTAGGTACAGAAAAACAACTAGTATGCACAAATAAGTAGAAACACAAATTTTTTGAGAAAAACTCTTACATAAGCCTTCCAAGCTATCCTTCCATGAACCAGGACCAAACTACACTACCTAATGGCTCCCACAAGCCCCTAACCCAAGGCCATCCAGTATGCACCTTGCTCCTTGCTTCCTTCAATCTTTGTTCTTTTTTTTTATTTTTTATTATTATTTTTTTTTTAATTTATTTTTGGCTATTTTTCTTAAACTTGGATAAAAACCATTCCACAACTTGAAAACTTATTTAAAACAGATTCATGAAGGTTTATATGAGTGAACAAACAAGTATATATCACTAATAAGCTTTGAACAATGGATTGAAATTTCTAAATAAACTTGAAAAATTGCAACTGTGAGTAAACTTAAAACTGATATTTCATTAACTTAAAAATAGATTACAGAGGTACAATTAGCTACTACAACAACATAAACTACATACTACACACCACTAAAGGCTCATATGAGCTACAATATATATATCGAAACAAAAATAAGTCCTATCTCTTCCCACATGGCTTCACTTTGAAATCTGAGTGTCCCACTAGTGTTTGCTTTGACCTCTGACCAAATCCTCACCATCCAATTGCAATATGATCAATCCTAGCCCTTGATTGATGTTTTCCCGCCAAAATGAGATAGGGCAAACTAAGTGTTATGGTTGGGGTGTATTTATTGTGGTGGTGGGGGTTGGTGTGGGTTGGTGATATCATTAATTGTGGGGGGGCTATGGGTGAAAAGGGTGAGAGGATGGGGGGACATAGGGCCTGGTTTTACGTTTGTATGTTGGGGGAAGAAGACGGGTCAAAGGTGGTTTGACCCTTTGACCGTTTGACCCTGGCTTTAATATAAAAGGGAGATTGGGCCTGGGTGGAATGGGCTTTGGTTTTGGTTTTGGGTTGGATTTAGTTTTGGTTTGATTTGTATAATAAAAACAAGGGTCCGGTTGGTTAAGTATAGCACAAGGACCAATTTTGTAATTTTGCAAACCTTAAGGACTGAGAAAATGTAATTTTCCCACTTTTGCTACCAAGGACCAATCATGCCACAATTCCAAAGTCCAAGAACCATTTTGCATTTTTCACTTTTTCAAAATTCCCAGGGACTTATTTTGCCATTTTTGAAATCTCAGGGACCAAACATGTAATTTTGGAAAACTTATGACCCAAGTGTAATATTTTGTGAATTTTGACTTTCAAAAGCTTGGGTTGACTTTTCCTTTCAAAATAAATGAAGAGGGACTATTTTTGACAAGTTTTGAAACTTGGGGGACTGAAACTACCAATATTGCAAACTTTATACGTTTTTCCTTTGTTTTTGCTCATTTTGCTTTTAAAACATATAAAACACAATCCCTGGGATAATTTAAGTATTTTTATAACTTTTTTGATTGTTTTTGTATGTTTTGGCAGTTTAAATACGACAAAAATGATGAGTGTTTGAGCACTCATCAATGGTCATCCAACAACTTAATTTGGAGCCACTAGATAGCCTCAATGGTCATCCAACAACTTAATTTGGAGCCACTGGAAGTCTCAATGGTCATCCAACAACTTAATTTGGAGCCACTGGAAGTCTCACAATTAAGTATAACGCAGTTAAGTATAACACAATCATGTATATATATGAAATCAAGTATAATGCGATCAAGTATAATACAATCAAGTATAAAACAATCAAGTATAATACAATCAAGTATAAATGTTTTGAGTATTTGTACAAGTAAGCAAGTAGTTGAGCATGTATCCCCCCCAAAGAGTTAAGACAAGTATAAAAAGAGTAGGGGCTATGACTCACCTTAAGCTTATGTAATGAGAAATAAAAGTGGTAGTTGAATCGCGAAAGTCTCTAAGAGCAGCCTATAATAGAACGTTGCGACTTAGGTTTGGAGTAACGTCTAAGAATACGTAGAATTGCCTATATATGTCTTGCATAATGTTCATGATGTAGTACTTAGTATATAGTGTAAGTCTTTGAATATAAATGGTTTATGAAACATGTATAGGTTGTATATCTCTTACTACCGTTCGGGCCACATAATTCAGAAGTCATGGAGTAAACGTTCGAGGAGCCAGGACACTTTAATTTGTAAATCCACAACTCATCCCGACGGCTTACTTAATAAACTCCTCACATGAGGCTCCCTACTATTGTAGTATTTGATAACATATATATAAGTTTTGATCCGAAAAGTTACATGTCCAATATTTGAATAAACTTAGGAAAGTTTATTTTTACATGAAGATTGTTATTAGGGTAAGTTTCTTAAGTCTTGTATGACAATTACTTGTAAGATCTCATGGTTCTTTAGATGAAGTAGATCCAAATTGTATGCTTAAGTTATCGCCAACTCTTTAGCTCATGTTTTCGCCTAAGTAAGTTTATATGGTCATTTAGTCATGGCCTTGCCATGACATTTGGTCATTGTTCCATGGTCTTGAGACTCAACCTTGGCTCTAGCCATGGTTGTGGTCTTGAATCTAGGTCATTAGACCTCTTGGTCTTTTTAAACAATAACAATTATATAGTGACTTATATATATAAAATAGCTGTTAAGAAACTGAAGAAAATCTCATTCGTTATTGGTTTTCTGGAGACGTGCTCCTGAGTTTTTGTAGAAAACGTGATTCCGGACAACTTTCGTGCTTTAACTTTTTCATGAAACGGACCATAAGGGCCTCTTTTTGCGTGTTTTATGTTCTGTCACAGAAAGTATTTGGCAGTTTTGCCGTAAAGTTTTGGTAATTTCAAATGGTCATAACTTTTGACTCGGGTACTCGTTTTGGGTGATTCAAATTGCTATGTTTTCCTTGTTAAGTCCTCTTTAACAGTAAGTAAGTTTCAAATATCATAGTTATACTATTTTGGTCGTGGTTCTCCATAAAAGTCACTAGTTTACTTGTTTAAATATCATAAGTTAACATATATATACCATAACTTGTTTTTACCAATTTTTATATATCATGAACATAATAACAAGACAATATATAGTAAGAATGAAATATAAATAGCATGAAAATGATATTTAGCAAGAAAGTATGTTAGGGTTTTGCTTACAACTTGAGGCTTTCTAAAAGAAAGGTAAGTAACTAGTAAGGTAAGGACTTTGATTGAATATCTTCTCTTCACTTTAGCAACCCTTCTACTCTTGTATTCTTGAAGGATTTGTGAAGAAGATTGAGGTGACTTGAGTGGATCTAAACTCAATAGAATCACCAATAATTTCTAGGGTTTGGAAGTAGTTTGATGAATCAAAACCAAGCTAGGGTTTCTATGTTGTTGTAACACTTGAATCTTGCTTGAAACTAGGAGTAAATTAGCTAATGAAAGGGTGATGGGGTGTGTGTTATGGGACGACAAGGAGGGGAGGGGAGGGCTTATATAGGGTCTTGAGGAGGTTACATGAAAGACTGGTCAAAGCTTGGAGAGAAAGTTTGTACAAATGTAATAATCTTAAGGCTTATGGCATGAGATCAAGCCACATGGTGACCCCCCCCCCCTTGAGGTGGTTTACAAAGGATAAGGGGGAGTGACTTGGTTTTTGATGGTATTATCCTACTTATGTGACTAGTTTTGACTCTGTAAATTGCTAACGGTAAGTTGTTAAGCCACGAAACGTAAAACCGGGTATCGTAAAAATGTGAAACTTGAAAGGATGACTAAACTTGTCAATATACTCCATAATAAAATATAAAATGAGTGGTAGATTCTACTGGGGTGCTAAAACCCTGCTAAAACTGGAAACACGGGTCTAAAACGCGTAATACGTAAAACGTACAAATATTGTGTAAAATTGAGAAAAGTAAAATGTTACTTTTCTAATACGATAATAATGATTTAAAATGACCTATAATGTCTAGGTTGGGCTCAGTCTAGTGTCGGTTGGTTTATAATGTCTTTAAACTTAAAACCGTAAGCCTAAAAATCAAGGAATGATTTTTGGTCAAAGGAGGAGGGAAAAATATGTTGACTTTTTCCAAAAATGTGAAAACTCAAATCGTCTTAGAAACGCGGTGCAGGTATAGGCTAAGGTTACGGCTAAGTAAAAGTGCTTAAAAACGAAAATTCCTGTTTCTCACGGCCGAGGTTTATTTGGTCATATTTTTCTCAGTCATGATTAATTCTCAAATAAATCATGAGTGTATCAAACATTTTTCTGATGTGGGGAAAATTAACACGGTCGAGTGTCGTTGTGCGTAGGATTTTTGAATGATGTTTTACCCTAAAACGTGCATTTCCTTAATAACTTTCGCGAAAATGATCTGATGAGTGTCAAACTTTTATTTTACTATAGAAATGATTTATCATACAAGAATATGAAATAAAAATCAAATTTCGGAAAAGTGAATAGTAAAAATGAATAGTAAAGTGAATAGTAAAAATGAATAGTAAAATTTTCAGGAATAGAAATTAATCTGAAAATGCGAATTGTTACAGTCTCTACCCCTTAAGGAAAATTCGTCCTCAAGTTTAGTGTGTCTAGGTCTCTTATCTTAATAGCGGCATAATAAAGCTAGATTTTGAACTAGAATAAAATAATATGGTAGGATAAGGTGCGTACCCGTTACGCATTGCGGGCTTCCTTAGTACCCAAATAGTATGCTCGACCCCGAGGTGGACTAACATTGTACCCACGGTTTGGGTTATTTTCTTCAAGCATTACGGCTAGAGTCGGGTTATCTAGCACTTGTCTCTGTGCCCTATTTAACTTAGGACAAGTATCTCGGAAGTGGTTTAGGCTGTTGCACTCATAGCATGTCTTTTGGTTGTTTCTTATATTGCCCGCAATCACCGGTGTTACTTGCCTTGCCGTTTCTTTACACTGATTTGTAAAATGGCTCTTCTGATTGCAATTAGTACACATTCGACAGGGCTCCGACCTCTGATGAAGATAAGCACATTTATTACACTTAGGATGTGGACCTTCATACTTTTTATGATCATAAACTGTTGCCGCAAATCCTCTTGCTCTCTTATTATCAACCATTGTACTCATTTGCTCGCCCGATTCACATGCTCCCTTCCTTTTATCACTATTCTTCAAAGTTCCATTCCTAACCATCTCATCTGTTAGGGTCCCTGCTCTCAATATTGCACTTTGAATTGTGGGAGGTTCGGTTGTTTTCACTGTCCCATGAATCTCAGGAACAAGGCCATAGATGTACCTCTCAATCCTTTTGGATTCAGGGGTAACCAGATGAGGAACTAGTTTAGCTAGTTCATGAAACCGATCTGTGTAGGTTGCATGACCAGCCCCTACCATAGAGTGATGCCAAAACTCGTCCTCTAGTTTTTGCATTTCATTACCCGGGCAATACTCTTCCTTCAGTAGTCCCTTAAAGTCGTCCCATGTCATGCCTACAGCTGCTTCTCTATTCTTGCTTGAATCTGCATGTTCCACCATGTCAATGCCTTCTCTGATAGCAAGCATGCAGAATATTTCACTCTCTGGTGGATTGCACAGTTACTGATGTCGATCACTGACTCCATCTTCTCGACCCATCGTGTATATGCCAATGCACCTCCTTTACCATTAAACTCAATTGGCTTGCATGACGTAAATTCCTTATACGTACATCCAGTCCTATGGTGGTTGTTGTTGTTGTTGTTGTTGTTGTTGTTGTTGTTGTTGTTGTTGTTGTTGTTGTTGTTGTTGTTGTTGTTACCATTCCTTCCTCCATCATTTGTAGCGTCATTTATGCTTCCGTGGTTTCCCGAATTGTTCATGTGATTGCCAACTTGTGTGACTATAGTGGGAAGTAGGTTTTGTAGTTGTTGGGCAATAATGGTGGAGACATCTGGATTTCCACCATCGTTACTAGGTTACTAGTGTCGTGAGCATCTCCTCTACCTCCACGTCCACCAGTTCTTCCACCATCATTACTAGGGTTACTAGTGTCGTGAGCAGCTCCTCTACCTCCACGTCCACCAGTTCTTCCACCCCTTGGTGTTGCACCACCTCGGCTAGTGCTACGAGTTACTCTCTTTGGTGCCATGATATCTACAAGGAGGGACATTTTGTCGACGTCAGATATGAGGTGATATTCCTAGACTACTTAGTCTTAAATCTTGTCAATTTGAGTCAATCGTTGATTAATGTAAGCATGGTCACATATGTCTACGCGAGTCGTGACGCATTTATAATTATGTTGGCCACCATAATTATAATTGCTTCCTTTCACACATATACATATTACCAGGCACACATATCTCAAAAATTGATACTACATAGTTGGGTAGACTTTCTATCATTTGCTCTTAAGTTGTGAAAGGGTAACGTAGTGTGGGTATCTAGAGAAGGTGATATGACGAAAAGGACTAGTCGCGCTTGTAGAAAGGTTTGAGTGTCGTACTAGGACATATGAATCACTTCTAAGTATTAGGATCATATAAAGTAAGTATAGGGTAAATCATCAAATCTCTACAGGAAACTAATAACCTTTATTTAACTTAATCTTATGTCTTATCAATAAAGAACTGTCACAAGATTAAGTTAAATAAATAATTATTACTTAGCTCTAAATTTTTGATGACTTGACCATCGTCTGGGGTTTCTCCTAAACAAAAAATTAGAAATAAGCATATGCGCATAAAGTGTGTGTAAGGCAAAATAAAGAGGAGAGTCTTAATGTTTATAGCAGTTATAGTCTAGGTAGTATATGCAACCTAGTTCTCTATAACCAAGGCTCTGGTACCAATCTGTCCAAAATATCGCAGCGGAAGACTGTGTCATTGGGGGTGATACTTCATAATACAAAGTACAAGGTATAGAAAACGACCTCTAAATGAGACGTTTTGAAAAGTTACCATTCGATTAATAAATTCCGAGTTACAAACTTGAGTTCCATAATACAATACATAAGAGTTTTAAGACATATCGAATGGTAAAGATAAAAGCATAAGTCTTCAAAACATGCCAAGCGACTCTATGCTCCATGCAACAGCTATCACCATACAGACCTGAGACAAACATGCTAAAGTGTCAACACAATGGTTGGTGAGTTCATAGAGTTTGTCATAAAATAGTTGAAAAGTCTATAAAGAATGTTCACACAGCAAAGGCATTGTGAATCCACCCAGTTGCAAGTCCCGCCCATAACAACACTTGCAACCTGTGTGTTCACAACCCACTGCTAAATATATAGTATGATTAAGACATGTATAAGTTCATCACAACAATTAAGCAATTAGTCGTAAGTCTCTACTTCATCTCCGAAGACCTCACTTTTATGATGTATCCAACATTCGTAAATGTTAGGATGTATCAAAGCTAATGGTCATCCAACAACTTAATTTGGAGCCACTAGATAGCCTCAATGGTCATCCAACAACTTAATTTGGAGCCACTGGAAGTCTCACAATTAAGTATAACGCAGTTAAGTATAACACAATCATGTATATATGAAATCAAGTATAATGCGATCAAGTATAGTACAATCAAGTATAAAACAATCAAGTATAATACAATCAAGTATAAATGTTTTGAGTATTTGTACAAGTAAGCAAGTAGTTGAGCATGTATCTCCCCCAAAGAGTTAAGACAAGTATAAAAAGAGTAGGGGCTATGACTCACCTTAAGCTTATGTAATGAGAAATGAAAGTGGTAGTTGAATCGCGAAAGTCTCTAAGAGCAGCCTATAATAGAACGTTGCGACTTAGGTTTGGAGTAACGTCTAAGAATACGAAGAATTGCCTATATATGTCTTGCATAATGTTCATGATGTAGTACTTAGTATATAGTGTAAGTCTTTGAATATAAATGGTTTATGTAACATGTATAGGCTGTATATCTCTTACTACCGTTCGGGCCGACATAATTCAGAAGTCATGGAGTAAACATTCGAGGAGCCAGGACACTTTAATTCGTAAATCCACAACTCATCCCGACGGCTTACTTAATGAACTCCTCACATGAGGCTCTCTACTATTGTAGTATTTGATAACATATATATAAGTTTTGATCCGAAAAGTTACATGTCCAATATTTGAATAAACTTAGGAAAGTTTATTTTTACATGAAGATTGTTATTATGGTAAGTTTCTTAAGTCTTGTATGACAATTACTTGTAAGATCTCATGGTTCTTTAGATGAAGTAGATCCAAATTGTATGTTTAAGTTATCACCAACTCTTTAGCTCATGTTTTCGCCTAAGTAAGTTTATATGGCCATTTAGTCATGGCCTTTCCATGACATTTGGTCATTGTTCCAAGGTCTTGAGACTCAACCTTGGCTCAGCCATGGTTGTGGTCTTGAATCTAGGTCATTAGATCTCTTGGTCTTTTTAAACAATAACAATTATATAGTGACTTATATATATAAAATAGGTGTTAAGAAACTGAAGAAAATCTCATTCGTTATTGGTTTTCTGGAGACGTGCTCCTGAGTTTTTGTAGAAAACGTGATTCCGGACAACTTTCGTGCTTTAACTTTTTCATGAAACGGACCATAAGGGCCTCTTTTTGCGTGTTTTATGTTCTGTCACAGAAAGTATTTGGCAGTTTTGCCGTAAAGTTTTGGTAATTTCAAATGGTCATAACTTTTGACTCGGGTACTCGTTTTGGGTGATTCAAATTGCTATGTTTTCCTTGTTAAGTCCTCTTTAACAGTAAGTAAGTTTCAAATATCATAGTTATACTATTTTGGTCGTGGTTCTCCATAAAAGTCACTAGTTTACTTGTTTAAATATCATAAGTTAACATATATATATACCATAACTTGTTTTTACCAATTTTTATATATCATGAACATAATAACAAGACAATATATAGTAAGAATGAAATATAAATAGCATGAAAATGATATTTAGCAAGAAAGTATGTTAGGGTTTCGCTTACAACTTGAGGCTTTCTAAAAGAAAGGTAAGTAACTAGTAAGGTAAGGACTTTGATTGAATATCTTCTCTTCACTTTAGCAACCCTTCTACTCTTGTATTCTTGAAGGATTTGTGAAGAAGATTGAGGTGACTTGAGTGGATCTAAACTCAATAGAATCACCAATAATTTCTAGGGTTTGGAAGTAGTTTGATGAATCAAAACCAAGCTAGGGTTTCTATGTTGTTGTAACACTTGAATCTTGCTTGAAACTAGGAGTAAATTAGCTAATGAAAGGGTGATGGGGTGTGTGTTATGGGACGACAAGGAGGGGAGGGGAGGGCTTATATCGGGTCTTGAGGAGGTTACATGAAAGACTGGTCAAAGCTTGGAGAGAAAGTTTGTACAAATGTAATAATCTTAAGGCTTATGGCATGAGATCAAGCCACATGGTGACCCCCCCCCCTTGAGGTGGTTTACAAAGGATAAGGGGGAGTGACTTGGTTTTTGATGGTATTATCCTACTTATGTGACTATTTTTGACTCTGTAAATTGCTAACGGTAAGTTGTTAAGCCACGAAACGTAAAACCGGGTATCGTAAAAATGTGAAACTTGAAAGGATGACTAAACTTGTCAATATACTCCATAATAAAATATAAAATGAGTGGTAGATTCTACTGGGGTGCTAAAACCCTGCTAAAACTGGAAACACGGGTCTAAAACGCGTAATACGTAAAACGTACAAATATTGTGTAAAATTGAGAAAAGTAAAATGTTACTTTTCTAATACGATAATAATGATTTAAAATGACCTATAATGTCTAGGCTGGGCTCAGTCTAGTGTCGGTTGGTTTATAATGTCTTTAAACTTAAAACCGTAAGCCTAAAAATCAAGGAATGATTTATAAAATCAAGGAATGATTTTTGGTCAAAGGAGGAGGGAAAAATATGTTGACTTTTTCCAAAAATGTGAAAACTCAAATTGTCTTAGAAACGCGGTGCAGGTATAGGCTAAGGTTACGGCTAAGTAAAAGTGCTTAAAAACGAAAATTCCTGTTTCTCACGACCGAGGTTTATTTGGTCATATTTTTCTCAGTCATGATTAATTCTCAAATAAATCATGAGTGTATCAAACATTTTTCTGATGTGAGGAAAATTAACGCGGTCGAGTTTCGTTGTGCGTAGGATTTTTGAATGACGTTTTACCCTAAAACGTGCATTTCCTTAATAACTTTCGCGAAAATGATCTAATGAGTGTCAAACTTTTATTTTGCAATGGAAATGATTTAGCATACGAGAATATGAAATAAAAATCAAATTTCGGAAAACTGAATAGTAAAAATGAATAGTGAAAGTGAATAGTAAAAATGAATAGTAAAATTTTCAGGAATAGAAATTAATCTGAAAATGCGAATTGTCACACTTATTATTGATGGGAAAGTATCAGAAGCCTACCCTGGTCTATAAAAGTCAAGAAGAAAAATTATTAGTTAGTGTAGAATTAGTTAATTAGAGTAGAATCATGTCGTTGTAGTGTAATTTTTATGTTCAAGTGTAATTTTTAGTTTAAAATCACTGTATTAATTATTCTCAGTGCACTTGTAATCCATTTCAACTATTAAATTCAAGTTTTAAGTTTTAAATTCTCAAAATTGCAATTTCAAGTCAAAAATCCCATTTTATTGCTTATGCAGTAAAAGTTGTTGTTTTATGGTTATTGTAGCTCATATAAATCACAAATAAGCTTTTACAAGTTCCCTTAGCTTTTTAAATCAGTTTCCTTCCATATACTGAAAAATACCTAAAAATAGCTAATAAATAAAAAAATAAGTGTGGGAGATGATTGAAGCAAAAAAGCCTCGTGTATTTTTGGATTTTCCTGGTTTAGAAGTCTCATGGGAGACAGTAGGTGTGTTTCTGATCCTTGGTACTTGGTTCTCAGCATTGGGTCAGTTGTAACCTTTATTTGCCATTGTTAGTCATATACTGTAAGCATTGTTCCTATTTGATGTCTCACTGAGATTCTGTGTTTTTGTTATGTGTTGAGCTGATTTAATGCTTAAGTTTGCCTAATTGTTTAATTAATTTCATTTCTTTACTTAAGTGCTTACTTAACTGTCTCATGTTGCACAAGTAGTAATAATCTAGCATAGGTATTGTCTTTGCATAAAACTAGTCTAAACAAGTTTAATTTAGCTCATTTGAACAAACTGTACCAATATTATAGGTTATTTCATTTGGAATCATTGAGAGTCCTAGACTGTCAGTGAGTTAAGGGGTGTTTGGATTTGCACATTTGATGAATTCTTGTTGCTGTTTGGTTGTTGTTTTAGCATTATTAGATTGCATCAGTTCATATTAGGTCAAGAAAAGTCTAAAAATCAAGCCTCATTTACAAAAAAATCAAAATCACAAGAATCCCACCACCACAGTTAATTGTGATGGTCATTAAGGTTCATAAACCACCATTTCATTGCATAAGTTGATATTGTAGCCTATTATAGTTTATTTATAGCTTAATATAGCTTATCAAATCAGTAGATTAGAATTGATATTCATAAAAGTCAACTTATCAAGTTTTCACAAAAAGTCAAAATGCATATGTCTCAGATTTTCCATTTTTTCCAAGAATTATGTAGAATTTTGTGTTAGGTTTTATGCTTTGAGCTTTTTAGGAATCATAGCCCCCCAGCTCAACTTTGTAATCCCATAGTCATCTGATTTTTGTGATTTTTCTAGTGGGCCCCACATTGGATCAAACACACCTGCAGGGGAAGGAAACCCCCTGCTGCAGCAGTTTTGTCCCACAACCACCACCTTTGGTGGTCCTTTCTGGCCACCATAGTGGGTCCCACAGACCCCAAGTGGTTTCTTTCAACCCCCTGGTTGTCTCAACATTCCAGCAAATCATTTGAGCTTAATCTCCATGGGACCCACTTGAATTCACCCATAAACCTTGTCCTATTTTTCTGTGTTCAAATAAGAAAGTGAAGTGCTTATTGTGGTTCATGGGCTTAACCTGTGAGCTTATTGGTTATATTTTTGCTTAAACATGTCCAAAAAACTCATTTGAACTAGAATCACCCTTTGTGGACCCCACATAAGCTAATTTGGGCTTATTTTCTTGTTTGGTCAACTAAAGTCAAACTGTGGTGCAAATAAGCATCCACAATGCTTATCTTTCAGTTCCAAAAAAGTTGTTTTTGTAAAAGTTTCATGTTTTAAGTATTTTAAGAGTGTTGTAAAATAAAATCCAAAAAAAATCAAGTTTTAAAGTAAGTGATAGTTTCTATTTAATGTAATTTAGCTTTTTAATTTTCCTTTTTAGATTTTTATTAAGTACTTAGCATTTTTATATTTTTCTTAATTTCGTTTTATGTTAAGGTAATTTTAGTAATTTTCTCAGATTTTTATATTATCATTTGGTATTTATTATATTTAATATTAGTTTTATTAATTATTAATTAATATTTAAATATTAAATAGCATAATTAGTTTTTATTAAGTAAACCCTAGTTTTTATATTTTTTCTAGCTTTTACAAGTAATAAAATAATTTTAGGAATTTTCTTATAATTTCTACTGTTCATATTTTAGTTTTTATAATTTAAATAGTTTAATTAGTAATTAATTAATATTTAATATAATAATTAGTAAATTAGCCTAAATATAATTTTTAGAAACTTTTTATATTTTTCTAGGATTCCTGTGATGGTTAATTAGATATATAAAATTTTCATAATTATCTAAGTCTTTTTAGTATTTTTAATAATTTAAATTAGTTTAATTAGGTAATTAATATTTAATTAGTAATTAATTAATATAAAAATCCACAAAAAGACAAAGAGACATATTTTTAGTTTTAAAATTTGTTTTTAGTTATTTTATAATTTTAGAAATTTAATTTTTATTTTTCTAAATATTAAATTAATATGATATTGTATTTAAGTTATTTAAATATTAATAATTAGTATTAAATAGTATTTAATTAATATTAAATAAGTAATTAGTGTAAAAATTTATTTTCTTTTTCTTAAAATTTTCTTTTATCCTTTAGTTTGTAAAAAAGTCATTTTCACCCCCTGTGGGTTTTCAGATTTCAGTTTTCACTTTTTATTTTGTACGTTTACATTATTTAAAATGTAAACGTACGCGTTTTTAGATATTAAACGTTTTTATGTATCTAACTTTCACGGAATCACTCTCATAGCTTATTTAAGCTATTTCATTGTATAAATCAGTAGTGTAATCATTCACAAACCTTTTCTTGTCCAAATTCACCCGATCACAAACCCGTTTGATAACAATTCACACCTCGTCGGGACATAACGACCCGGGGAAACCCTATATTACCCGGAGATTGACTCTAGGCTATTTGACTTTGTTGACCATTCACCTGGTCAATTAGGTTGACCGTTTGGAGCCAATCAAAATTTGGCGCCGCTGCCGGGGAGGTTATGCGCATATTTTAAACAGTTTTTCTGGTTAGTGATTTTGAAATTCATTCCATTGTATGTTTACCCACCCTTGTTCATATTATCTTCTTATTTTCATATAAAAACAAAACTGTTCCCAAATACATTTTAAAATCAGTTTTCAACGAACACAAAAAACCCAAAAATATTTTCTTTCTTATTTGTATATAAAATGTATTTACAAAAATCCAAAAGTGTTCATCTTTGCCCTCCTACCCTTTTGATTATTCATTCTTTACCCTCCCAAACCTTTTGATTCTTTCTATGTCTCATCCACACCTTCTGATTTGCCAGTGGTGTGGTAGTTCTTATAATGGTGGTAATTGCCCCAGTTGTGGCATGGTAGAGTCAGGAAACGGGTCTGTCTTTAACCAAGATCCCTATTCCTACCATGACACGACTGATTTATTCCACCAGCTACCACACCATGTTACTCAGCAGTTTTACTGTTGTGAGTACTGTGGTGGTTCACACTACAGTTCTGATTGTCAATCGGGAAACACGCTTGTCTATGACCAGTTTCCTGATAACAATTATGACTCTAGCATATACGACTCACAGCCACATCAGTTTTACTGTTGTGATTACTGTGGAGGTCCACACTTCAGTTCCGATTGTCAAACAAGGAATCCATTTCCTTGTAACAATTTTGACACATCGTATTATGACGAACCTCCACCTCAGCCAATTCCTCAAAGTCTTCTCCTCGATCATTTGGATTTAGTGAAAGATTTGAAAGGAATCACACATACCCCAGATAATCCAAATCAAAAATCGATGGAAGAATTGTTAGTTGAAGAACAGGCTGCTAAAATAAATTCCCAAGATGCCTATGAAAGATCTATTAGGGAATCAATTGAAAAAGAAAAAGCAGCCAGATCTAGCTCTCGATTTCGTTTCATTCCTGATGACAGAGATGATGAAGATACACTTGATATTCTTCAATTTTATAAAGATTCATCAGATGAAATTCCATCAGTTGAGATTCCATCTCAACCGACTTGTTATCACACCCGAGGTTCCCACTCATTCTCTGAGCATGGGGGACGAGCATCTTGACATTGTTCCTAAAAAGGAATCGGACGAATTCATAAAGTCTAGTGTTGAGAACCTTGTCCCAATCCCAAGAGAGTCACAGGGAATTCTTGATCACATGTGTGATATCCCTCCTCCTTTTGTCTTCCCGACTGATCATGTTGAGATGTTCTCCGATTCTACTGATGACGATTCGTTATCTTGTGGAGACATCGTTTTTATGGAAGAATTACCTTCTAAGCTAGTTAGCTTAGAAGAAGAGAATGATGAGATTGACACTGAAATTGATGAGGCGAAAAATGAACCATTTTTAGGGGGTCATTTAAGCCCGGAATTGAATTTATTTGATCAAATATTGCCCTAAATCATTCCTTTTGTGATTTTAGGTACTTTGGGAGTGAATTCTGGAAAATGAAGCATTTTGGACGTTTTTGGAGCATAAAAGTGAAGAAAACGGCAAAGACTTAATTTTCCATGCTGAGAATAGTACCTGACGGTGTCAAGAAGAAAAATGTGACGGCGTCAAGAGTAAAATCCGTGACGACCCAGTGAAAACCTGAAGGCGTCAAGAGAAGGGCGTCAAGAGTATTTTTGGTGACGGCCTACATAAGGAGTACACATGACGGCGTCAAACCCAGATCTAGGCAGTCCGCGAAATTATTTGGCGGCGAGATGACGGCGTCAGTAATTTGTTTTTGACGACGTCACCTCTCATAATCTATATATAGTTTTCTATTTTTCATTCATTAAGGGAGGAACTTGGGTGGAGAATTCTAGGGTCGAACCTAATAAACCCTAGGTCGTTTTTTACTGTATTTTCAAGGGTTTTCACCCCTTGAAACCTTTCATGTTCAATTGAGATAAGTCCTCTTTCAATTCATTCAATAGGTCTATGTGTTGTTTGAATATATCTTATGCTTGTCTTGATTTCAACATGCTAGGCTAGATCTATCATGTGTTTGCTTAGATATAATGAAACCTAGATGTTAATTATAGGTTGATTGCTTGTTTATAGTTGTATTGGATGAATGATTTCAATGTTAGGCTTAAGAAAACTGGCAGATCTCCATTGTGTAACATGCTTGAACATCTTAAGAAATATGAACCAATGTGTACTAGGTTTTATTGGTTGTATTTAATGCATGAGCAAATTCTAGTGATCCCATGTTAGGAACTTCTTAGCCGGCTCGACATAGGAGTGAAGTAGGCGCTTATAGGATTGGGGAAGTAAGTACGCCACCCCATGAATGGTATTAAGGAATACAACCCGTCATCCACGCAACTGTAACAAGTAATTAACCTGTAAAAGATATCTAGGGAGTATTAAAATCTAAGTAAACACAATTCTCCCATATATTGCTCACACCAATAGTTGTTTATTTTCATTTCTAGTATTTTATTTTGATTGCATCTTTAGTTATTGGGTTAGTTGACTAGCAACTAATTCCGCCCAACTCCTTCAAAACCGAGATTTTTATTTGCTTTTATAAAAAACTAAAAAAATATAAAAAGAATCATCCCTCATCTCTAGACCTAGTCTTTAGGTTTTCTAATCCTAGCGACACTATTCCTAGCTGAACGATCAATCCCCCGGTACTTGTCATTATACTATACTACATCGATCAGGTACACTGCCTGGTGGGGGTTGTAAGCTTCTCGAGATCCCTCGAGAGGTAAAGCCTGGTGCAATCCCTACGCTACCAGAAATCAAGGATGAAGAACTTCGTGCAACATTATTGAATGTCGATCTCCTCATTTCTAAAATCGAAGCTTTCAAAGAGAAACCTATTTCGTCTCCTATCCCCATTAAGGATAGTGACATTTTCTTCGATGATCCTATTCCGGAGTTTGAAGCCTTTACCTTTGATCATATGGGAGAGAAGATTAGTGGCAGTACCACTTCTCATTCTCAAATTTCTCTCCGCGAGTATGATTCATTCACCTTTGAGGAGTTCTCCGGTGAACTCACTCATATCATATCTCCACCGGAGTATGATAACTTTTACTTTCATCTAGACAAAGATAATCTTTGTGTTCCGGAGGGAAATATTCTCAACCTTGAGAATTTGATTGATATCAAAATCCCAACCCTCCCACCCATAATATGTCTAGATCATATGAGCTTAAACGATGAGATTCATGATATACCAATTATGGATTCTCTTTCTGATGATGATGACTTTATCTTGATTGTCATCAAGATCTTTCTCCCATTCTTCACCTACCGGGTGACTTCTCCTGTTCTTCACTCCTTCGGGAATGAAGACATTATCTTTGACCCCGGCATCACCGCTTATAGTTTATACTATTTTAAGCCAGGGTCAGTATATCTCATCGGTGTGGAACTTTCACGTGCTTCAAATGTTTGTCCAAACACCTTGAATGAAAGTCCGATGGAGATTATTTCCTCCACATCATGCTTCCCCAAGAACAAATGAATTCGGGGTCGAGTCAAGCTAGCGACTCGGTAAACAAAAATAGTAGCATGTACTTAGGGTTTTCACCCTAAGTGTGGGGGAGTTACCCCTGTTGTGGTTACAAATACAGTGAAAAGAAAATGGTGTTTCCACATTTAGATTGTAATGTTACCCTTTTACGTTCCAAGAGTTGGCATAATAGCCGGGACTTTGAATATTGAGGACAATATTCATTCTAAGTATGGGGGGTATTCTAGCGAATTTTATCACACTTTACTATCTAGTACCCCCGTTTTTGGCCAAAATCTCAAAAATTTTAATTTTTTTTCACTTGTGCTTCAAAATTTTTGTGGTTATCAGTCCGCCTTGTCTAAACAACAAAAGGATTGGCTAATCCAGGAGCAAACGGCTCTTGGTAAAGATACATCAAATCCGTTGACGGCTTTCAATTTGCCCAAAAATTGTATGGTATCTCAACTCGCCATATCCTAAAAAGTGAAAGAGTTGGCTAGCCCGCAAGATTATGGCTTGTGGTAAAGGCAATGGAAAAACCATAATTGGTAATCAGCTCACCAAGATGTTGACTATTCCATCAAGAGTTGACTAGTCCAGAAGCAAACGGCTTTTGGTAAAGACAAATCAAATCCGTTGACAGCTGGTGGTTTGCTCAAAATCACATGGTTATCAAGTGGACCATAGTTCTTACTTGAACTGATACATTTGGCTACTCCAGAAGTAATGGCTTTTGGTAAAGAGATTAAAATCCATTAAGTTTTCAAAACAGTTTATTGCTAGGGACTAGCAATAGTTTAGTGTGGGGGATTGATGAGTGCTCAAACACTCATCATTTTTGGTCAAATCTGAACTGCAAAACATACAAAAACACTCAGAAATGCATCAAAATACTAAAAATATTCCAAAATTGTGTTTTATATGTTTTAGATGCAAAATGAGTAAAAACAAATGAAAAACGTACAAAGTTTGCATAATTGGCAGTTTCAGTCCCCCAACTTTCATGAAATGTCAAAACTAGTCCCTGGTCATTCAAAATATGGAAAATTATCACCAAAGGTCCTTTTAAAATCATAAGTTGTCATATTTAGTCCTTTGGTGTAAAATCTCAAAAGTTTTGGAAATTTACAATTTTAGTCCATGGAGTTTAAAAATTGGAAAACTTGGTCCTTGGTGGGATATTTTTGAAAGAAAAATCATTTTGGGTCCTTGGGAAATCACAAATATCAATTTTAGTCCTTGGGTATGAAGTTTGGAGAAATGTCAGTTTTGGCCCCTCAAGTTTGGCAACTTGTCAGATTTGGTCCCCGGGTGTTTTAAAGTGGAAAAATTCATAAATGGTCCTTGGGTTAATGAATTTTGGTATCTATGGTCCTTGTGAATACTTTGGCGGAATTTCAGTTTCAACCCCTCAACTTTTGGAATTTTACTCAAATGGCCCTTGTGATATAACTTAACCAAATGGACCCTTTGTTATTACCCATCCCAAACACAACCTGATAACAAACACCCCAAGCCCAACAACCCTTAAAGCCCAATCCCATTTTTAAACAAAAACCACACCCTGGTCAAACCCCCGTTGACCCATCTTCCCTCCCACTTGACCACCATCAACGCCCCTAATTACCAGGGATTCTGTCTTCCCCCTCCTCCATTCTTTTCACCAAACCACCAAACCCAATTAATACTCTCACCAAAACCACCCTTCCTTATTTATTACACCCCAACTCCTCACCAACTCCACTCAATCCTGCCCAATTTTCCTTTCCCGCCAAAAATGAAACAAATGGCTAGGATGAAAAGAAGAGATCCAAAGGTCCTTATTATTGATGGGAAAGTATCAGAAGCCCACACTGGTCTATAAAAGTGAAGAAGAAAAATTATTAGTTAGTGTAGAATTAGTTAATTAGAGTAGAATCATGTCGTTGTAGTGTACTTTTCATGTTCAAGTGTAATTTTTAGTTTAAAATCACTGTATTAATTATTCTCAGTGCACTTGTAATCCATTTCAACTATTAAATTCAAGTTTTCAGTTTTAAATTCTCAAAATTGCAATTTCAAGTCAAAAATCCCATTTTATTGCTTATGCAGTAAAAGTTGTTGTTTTATGGTTATTGTAGCTCATATAAGTCACAAATAAGCTTTTACAAGTCCCTTAGCTTTTTAAATCAGTTTCCTTCCATATACTGAAAAATACCTAAAAATAGCTAATAAATAAAATATAAGTGTGGGAGATGATTGAAGCAAAGAAGCCTGGTGTATTTTTGGATTTTCCTGGCTTAGAAGTCTCATGGGAGACAGTAGGTGTGTTTCTGATCCTTGGTACTTGGTTCTCAGCATTGGGTCAGTTGTAACCTTTATTTCCCATTGTTAGTCATATACTGTAAGCATTGTTCCAATTTGATGTCTCACTGAGATTCTGTGTTTTTGTTATGTGTTGAGCTGATTTAATGCTTAAGTTTGCCTAATTGTTTAATTAATCTCATTTCTTAACTTAAGTGCTTACTTAACTGTCTCATGTTGCACAAGTAGTAATAATCTAGCATAGGTCTTGTCTTTGCATAAAACTAGTCTAAACAAGTTTAATTTAGCTCATTTGAACAAACTTTACCAATATTATAGGTTATTTCATTTGGAATCATTGAGAGTCCTAGACTGTCAATGAGTTAAAGGGTGTTTGGATTTGCACATTTGATGAATTCTTGTTGCTGTTTGGTTGTTGTTTTAGCATTAGTAGATTGCATCAGTTCATATTAGGTCAAGAAAAGTCTCAAAATCAAGTCTCATTTACAAAAAAATCAAAATCACAAGAATCCCACCACCACAGTGGTTCATAAACCTCCATTTCATTGCATAAGTTGATATTGTAGCCTATTATAGTTTATTTATAGCTTAATATATCTTATCAAATCAGTAGATTAGAATTGATATTCATAAAAGTCAACTAATCAAGTTTTCACAAAAAGTCAAAATGCATATGTCTCAGATTTTCCATTTTTTCCAAGAATTATGTAGAATTTTGTGTTAGGTTTTATGCTTTGATATTGTAGCCTATTATAGTTTATTTATAGCTTAATATATCTTATCAAATCAGTAGATTAGAATTGATATTCATAAAAGTCAACTAATCAAGTTTTCACAAAAAGTCAAAATGCATATGTCTCAGATTTTCCATTTTTTCCAAGAATTATGTAGAATTTTGTGTTAGGTTTTATGCTTTGAGCCTTTTAGGAATCATAGCCCCCCAGCTCAACTTTGTAATCCCATAGTCATCTGATTTTTGTGATTTTTCTAGTGGGCCCCACATTGGATCAAACACACCTGCAGGGGAAGGAAACCCCCTGCTTCAGCAGTTCTGTCCCACAACCACCACCTTTGGTGGTCCTTTCTGGCCACCACAGTGGGTCCCACAGACCCCAAGTGGTTTCTTTCAACCCCCTGGTTGTCTCAACATTCCAGCAAATCATTTGAGCTTAATCTCCATGGGACCCACTTGAATTCACCCATAAACCTTGTCCCATTTTTCTGTGTTCAAATAAGAAAGTGAAGTGCTTATTGTGGTTCATGGGCTTAACACGTGAGCTTATTGGTTATATTTTTGCTTAAACATGTCCAAAAAAACTCATTTGAACTAGAATCACCCTTTGTGGACCCCACATAAGCTAATTTGGGCTTATTTTCTTGTTTGGTCAACTAAAGTCAAACTGTGGTGCAAATAAGCATCCACAGTGCTTATCTTTCAGTTCCAAAAAAGTTGTTTTTGTAAAAGTTTCATGTTTTAAGTATTTTAAGAGTGTTGTAAAATAAAATCCAAAAAAATTCAAGTTTTAAAGTAAGTGATAGTTTCTATTTAATGTAATTTAGCTTTTTAATTTTCCTTTTTAGATTTTTATTAAGTACTTAGCATTTTTATATTTTTCTTAATTTCGTTTTATGTTAAGGTAATTTTAGTAATTTTCTCAGATTTTTATATTATCATTTGGTATTTGTTAGATTTAATATTAGTTTTATTAATTATTAATTAATATTTAAATATTAAATAGCATAATTAGTTTTATTAAGTAAACCCTAGTTTTTATATTTTTTCTAGCTTTTACAAGTAATAAAATAATTTTAGGAATTTTCTTATAATTTCTACTGTTCATATTTTAGTTTTTATAATTTAAATAGTTTAATTAGTAATTAATTAATATTTAATATAATAATTAGTAAACTAGCCTAAATATAATTTTTAGAAACTTTTTATATTTTTCTAGGATTCCTGTGATGGTTAATTAGATATATAAAATTTTCATAATTATCTAAGTCTTTTTAGTATTTTTAATAATTTAAATTAGTTTAATTAGGTAATTAATATTTAATTAGTAATTAATTAATATAAAAGTCCACAAAAAGACAAAGAGACATATTTTTAGTTTTAAAATTTGTTTTTAGTTATTTTATAATTTTAGAAATTTAATTTTTATTTTTCTAAGTATTAAATTAATATGATATTGTATTTAAGTTATTTAAATATTAATAATTAGTATTAAATAGTATTTAATTAATATTAAATAAGTAATTAGGGTAAAAATTTATTTTCTTTTTCTTAAAATTTTCTTCTATACTTTAGTTTGTAAAAAAGTCATTTTCACCCCCTGTGGGTTTTCAGATTTCAGTTTTCACGTTTTATTTTGTACTTTTTCATTATTTAAAATGTAAACGTACGCGTTTTTAGATATTAAATGTTTTTAAGTATCTAACTTTCACGTAATCACTCTCATAGCTTATTTAAGCTATTTCATTGTATAAATCAGTAGTTTAATCATTCACAAACCTTTTCCTGTCCAAATTCACCCGATCACAAACCCGTTTGATAACAATTCACACCTCGTCGGGACATAACGACCCGGGGAAACCCTATATTACTCGGAAATTGACTCTAGGCTATTTGACTTTGTTGACCATTCACTTGGTCAATTAGGTTGACCGTTTGGAGCCAATTAATTGGTATCATCTCCGAAACACGAAAACTAGGGTAGTCAATGTTATCCTGGTCAACATGACCATTAATCGTAAAGACGTCATCGTCTTTATTAATCCTATTGTCTTACTTGCATCTTCCTAAAGATGTAATTATATGTCAAAACTACTAATGTGACCACATTGGTCGGTGGGGTGTTGCTAGAGCGACTAATGATGTAATCATCGACTTAGAATGTGGAATAATCAAACTTGATAATAAAGGGAGAGTTGTGATGAGTTCCATTATGATGGTATAACACCGTTCAAAGCATCTTGTTGGTTCATTGTGTCATGGAGGTATAAGTCGATCATATCTAAGATAGTATAGAGTCCTTGCGATGAATGCCACCCTTAGGCGATTTGTTGTTGCTCTTGTTGTGTTTGTGGGTGTTGAGGTATTATTCGGAGTGTATCGTCCAAACAATTGTGTGTAATCTCAAATAATTAGAGGTCATCATCTGACGATGAAAAGTTGTAGGTTGTCTAGTAGTAGAGGCTCGTGAACTCTCACCAACCTCAATCCTGTAAGGTGATGTAATGTGTGGTAGATGGTAATGATATGTCAAATAGTGGGCCCTTCTTAAGCGGCAAGTCATATATGGGTGTAGGGTCTCTGAGGTGTGATGGTTCTGGTGGTGCCCTAGATGATGAGAATGAAATTGATGACGACGAAATCCTAGGGGTGAGTTAGGAGATGATGGTGATAATAGTGAATGGAATACTACCCTCTTTCGCACTATCTCGCGACGTCTAAAAGGTAAAACTGAAGCATGCACTATAGGACGACCAATAGTGTTATAAGTAGCTGTTGGTGGTGGTAGATACAACTTTGCCCTCCTAAAAGGGTTCAGTCTCAGCATTGGATGATATGAGTGATGAGTGTGGAGTAGGCTCCAATGATGATAGTGTGATGGTAAGTGGTGATGAGACAACTGACTCTAGTACAATGGAGGGTAGTGAGGAAGTCTCGTCTGACTCAGAGTCTGATGAGAGGTCAATAGGATGCGAGTTCGAATACATCTCTGTGACAATCAATGTGAAATGAAGTGAATATCCCGTATAATAAATATATATGAATAACATGGATAATGAATATGCACTTATGATGTAATGATGTGGTGCTTATGCAGGTGTAGTTATAGTATAGGGTCAATGATGCAACCTAGTTCTCTATAACCATTGCTCTGATGCCAATCTGTCATACCCCCAACTACATGATTTGCAGCGGAATGGAATACCTGGGGCGTGACAGTCCTAGCACCACAATTACAGTTATATTGAACGACCTAAAGTGTCACTTTGAAAATACATCGTTTGATTAACTTAAAAACATTCAGAGTTACAAAACATAGGTCCCAAAAGGTTGATAAGTTTGCGGAAATAAGTTTAGTACAATCAAACGATATTATATAAGTGCATAAAAATCCAAAATGAGACGCGTCAACTTCGCTACTCAATGAGATGACTCCATGCATGTCATGAAGGATATGTCTTAGTTACCTGAAAATACATTGCTAAAACAGTCAACAATAATGTTGGTGAGAAATCATAGGTTTATGAATTAAATCATATGTACAATAGCCACAAGTATAAAGTGAGGTGACAAAATGTCAAAATGATGCTACATTGGCTCTTAAGCTCATGACCCCGAAGCTAGACATGATATGAAATGGCTCCAACCGAGTGTTTACCAGGCACTCAAATATGATTCAAATGAAATGCGTCCATATGACACGTTGGTGCTACCAACTCGGACTTGGAGTCACCCCCAATAGATCTATCCACTCACTCTCGCTTACACATAATTAACGGTTCATGATAATAAGGGGACTTGATATGGTAATGAGGTAACTTAAGCTATGTATGGAATTTGATATTTTGGCACGTACAAAAATAAATGGCGCAATGTATTCTCCCCCGAGAGTTTTGAAATGAAATAAGTAATTGAAAACGGGGCTATGAAAACTCACTTGATATGATAGCAACAAAGATAATAGTGAATACGATGAAATGAGGCTTGGTCTCTAACCGCGACCTATTATGAATGATATGATCTATGATAAGTAATGATACAATGCTATACATGCAAATACTTACGTTATCGATACCACTTGTTAACTTTGAAAATAACGTTTATCGTCGACAAATACATTTTTAACGTCTCGTTAAGTCATAAACTACTTTTCATGTAAGTATGTTGAAACGATACTCCACGATCCTCATTTTCCGTTCTATCGGTAAATATAGTGTTTTCGTCTTAGTTTAATATTTTTCTTAACTTGGAAAAATATGTCCAATTTGGTCTTGCGAAACTAGTCGTGAAATATTGTGCGTTAAGTCTTGCGAAGCTGATTTTTTTTAAAAGACAGCTTGTTGAGAGCATACGATTTCTCTCTAAGGTGTGGGCGATTTTTTGCGAAACCCTAACAACCCTCATTGTTCAATCGTTGTTTCCTATATTCGATCCTAGAACATGTTTTTCTGTTACTGATTTGATATTAATTCGTGTTTAACATTCATGTTTACACTTATTACTCAGATCTTAACCTTAAATCTGGTCTAGTTGATTTGGGTGATACGTATTATATTTGGGTTTCCAAAAAATAATCCCCTATTTATCTAATCGTTTCCTTGTTTCTACTTATAATTCTTAGTCGGTTTAATTGTTCTTTTGATAGTTAAATCTTTTCTATATCCCTTGGGTCGATCAGTGGGTTTTTATTCGACATATGTGATTATTTTTATATATTAGGTCGGTTTGGGATCGCTTTCTGATTGATGCAACATATTCTTGATGATTTATTATAAATCGTTTACTACTATATTGGGGCGATCTGTGGAATGGTGGGGTTTGATCGATCATATGCTTAGGGTTTATTTGTTGGTCGATCTTCTCTGTATTGGGGGATGGTATTAACGCGTTAATCAAAACTTTTGGTTTTGATTCATTATCGAATTGGTGAGTGCTTGGCTGTTTGTGATTATGATTCTGCTAGTGGATATTACATGATCCTTATCGTGTTGTGTGTCAACTGCTGGTGCTACTATAGCTGTTCGTATGATTGAAGTGGGTTTTAGAGAGATGTAAGTTGAGAGATGCAAGTCAAGTTTGAAGGCAACTTGTTCAAAAACCTTTCTTTTCTTTCACTAATCTGTTTTCGATGCCTACTCTCGTTGGTCATGTGATTGATATTTGGGAAGTTAGGGTTTATCCCTAGGTGTTGGTTGTAATCGTATTACTATGTGACTTCAAATATTGGATTGCTTTATGTTGTGAGGTCTGTAATATGATGCTATGGGAAGTTAGGGTTTATTATGAACCCTAGTTTGATTATGATCATGATACTACTGTTATCTTCTAGTTGTGAAGTGTGACGGATGTGCTATGGTGATTTTGGAAGTATGTGCTACATGCTGATGGTAGGGAACATTTCATTGTCCCTATGGTTCTTGATTGCTACATGGTTCAGCCTTATGAGCGCCTTTGTGTTTTGATGATCAGAAATACACTTGTCTTACTTGTGTTTTGATGATCCAACTTGATGTAAGTTAGGGTTTTCAACACCTTAGGGTTTGTCTTTGGCAGATTGTGTTCACTTTGGTTTGCATTCCTATTCTATGGGAGTATAGCTACATATGGTTAACAGAATCGTGTCAAGGTGTTTGTCTATGTCTCAAGTTGTGGGACAATGAAGATGATTGGAAGTTCTACGATGACTAGGTGTTATATTAATGAAGCAAGCTTTTAATTTCATATATTTATTCACTTGTATAGTCATTGAAGGTTGTTTGTTTAATTTGTAAGTTATAAGAATGGCATGCATTCTTATATAGTGGTTCTTGTAAGTGTCCTACGGGACTGAGATGAGGGGCACACCCTCATTCGTTGTACTTCAATGTTTTTTGGATAATATATTTTACCAGGGTGCAGGATTACTCCCCTTTACACACAAAAAAAACTCGCCGTTTTTGAAAACCTTGCAAGAATATATAATTGTTGTGTTAGTTAACTTTTGATCATACGCGCCTCGATGGGTAAGAAATACGGCTCTTCATTGTTGTTACTTGAAAAATATAGTTTTTAACACTTAGAATATATTTCATATAGTGGCTGTCAAAAATATAAGGTTCGTCGGGTTTCAAACGCGTATATCTTGGTCATTATAAGCTTGTTTTCTACATTTTTTTTTATATCCACGACTTCGTATTAACATGTACTAACATGTTTTCAGTAGGTCGCTCCTCTAGATCACGTCTAACGCCTCGTTTTGTCCGTCGAATCTTGGCATACAGCACGTATTATTTTCATAAAATAGTTTTTCGTCGTTAAACTTAGAAAAATCATAACTTTCTCGTCGTAAGTAGGTTTTTACCCGTTCAAAAGGCCACGGCTTCGTTTTTGAAAGTATTTTCTGAATCTTTGGTCAAAATTACCCCTGAGCCCCTGATTTTTCTGGATATTGCAAATATGGACAGTAGGTTTTAGTATAGAGTTTAACCTCATTTTTAAGGTTCCAAACTTAACCAAATCACTTTCAAGCACCACCAAAATAATCTATTCCTACCATACACCTTCTTAGGGTGTCATGGGATCCTAGTCTTCACCAAAATTACTTGAACTTGAAAAATTAATGGTTTCCTTCTTGGTTCTCTTGGCCGATCATATGCAATGGGGAGGAAGAAAGAGGAGTTTTCTTTTAGTTACTTGTAATATTATTAGTAAAAGGGTAGATATTTTTAAGCCTTAGTCTTGGTCTAAAGTAATCAAGTATCTCTTGGACTAGGGAGGGAGCATGTGGCGTGAAATGGGGGGATAGGTGGGAAAGTTGGGGCTAATTAAAGCCCTTGTCTACTAAGGGCAAGTATTAGTTAGTTTTTGTTGGGTATTAGGTGTTACCGGGTACCGAGTTAACTTGAAATAAATCGTGACGAGATGAAATAAAATATGACGAAGTTGTAAAAGTTGAAAAATCATATTACTAGCAAGAATTGGGTGTTAGAATAGTTATCGGGTTGAAATATCGAAAACCGGCGGAGTTATAAGCTCCTAACGAAAAATGTAGCAGTAAATATGAAAACACCGGGTAACTTAATAATATAATTTTTATATCATTAGAGTATGAAAATACGTTAGGATCATAGTCGGGAGTGTCAGGTATATGTTAGTAGTAAAAATTGAGTGGTAACGTTAACTAGATATTTAAACCTACGTTAATGAAAATTACACAAACCCGCGCATGACCTAATACACTGATGATGTTACTAATGATATGTAGACTACTCTAGTCTATATGATGTGTCTTTACTGATGTTGCTTGACTTCGCGGCTAAACCACACTGGTTACGCGAATTTAAATACCTGTAAACTAGGTTTACGTAAAGATGAATGCTGATCATGAATAGTGTTTTCCTTCCAGAAATGAATAGTGTCACATGAATAGTAAAATTTTGAAACACTTCTCAAAATCTCAAACTGACTCCGAAAACGATGAATAGTGAAATGATGAATAGTGATAGATGAATAGTAAATGATGAATAGTAACTTGTGAATAGTAAATTGTCGAGGTTTGGAAAACGACCTGAAATTGTGATTTGTGACACCTGACGCCGTCAGAACGCTGCTTCTAGTGTTTCTTCTTGTGCAAGCCAACCTTCTGACGTCATCACGTATTAAAACTTCTGGGCAGTCTCTTGTTAAGTTATTACCAGATGGCCTACTCCGAAATACACCTGACGCCGTAAGGTGTAAATCTTCCAAAGGTTCACTGGAGCGTCATTTGTAATATTTTCTAGCTCTTTGATCATCAAGTGACGGCGTCAGCTAGTAATGCTTGACGCCGTCAGGTGCAATTTCCTGACAGGTTTTCTTGACTTTGTTGTTTTCTTCACTTTTCAGCCAAAAATGTTCAAAATGCTCCAATTTCTAGAATTCACGTCCCAAGTACCTAAAATGAGTAAATAAATGATTTGAGGCAATATTTGACCTTATTTTACGATTTAAGGCTTAAATGACCCCTTAAAAACGTAACAAATAAATCCTTATCAAGTCCCACTAAACTATGTATGATTTTGATGAAAACAAATAGAATATATGGTCTTTTGGATAATTGTAGTTACTTGTTTTTTATGTTGGTTCGTAATTGTGTTACCCAATAGTCACTTTGACATGTGACAAAAGTAGTGCTACTGAATGATTTTATAAAAGTCATTTATAATTAAATGTATTCAAGTAGTAGTATTTTTCCCTTTCAAGGATAAAGTTTTACTCCTTTGTATTTATTTATTTTTTCAAGCCATATGGTTGTCAGATATTTACAAGATAATTTGTTTATATTATTTTATAATCTTAGACCCTCTGTTGGTTCTTCTAGTTCATTCGCAAGTTTGTGCATAATATATTTTATTTACTAACCTGGATATACATGAGGTGTCCCCATGATTAGTATATAAACTATAGGTTTACCACATGTAACAAGGTGGCTTTTACCTTGCTACGTGTTTTAAGAATCTTTTCTCATTCTTCATATATATATATATATATATATATATATATATATATATATATATATATATATATATATATATATATATATATATATATATACATATATATATATATGAGAAATATTAGCTACAATTAATTATAGCCAATTGTCTACAATTTTGTGCTATAAATGTGGTTCCCTGATTTATTTTGTGGGTCCTGATTTTTTCTGTGGGTCCCTGATTCAATGCTAGTGTATTTTTTATGAAGGATTGTAGCTAATTGGCTACAAATATATATATATATATATATATATATATATATATATATATATATATATATATATATATATATATATATATATATATATATATATATATATATATATATATATATATATATATATATATATATATATATATATGCCTTGAGCTAGTTTTCACTGCATATATCACACTTACATAAAGGTTTACGAGAATGGAGCCTGAAGAGTTTAGCAAATTCAACTTTTCATGGGAGGTCAGTGAGAATGTCGTGATAACCGTTGATGGTAACTTTCTCCACTCCTTTATCAATCACTTTGACTGCATATAATAGCCATTGTGCTAAATGATACTAAAATAGCTTTAGTATAGTTATTAATGTCTTGCGTGAGCTTTTAGCCTGCAAGTATTAGGAGTGGCAATCGAGTTGTGTTCAGGTTGACCTATTCGGGTTTGCCGGTTGACGGGTCACTATAACCTTAACCCAAACATGACCCATTTATTAATCGTCTTAAGAAACTCAACCCTAACCCAAACCTGCATAACATGTGCAACCCATTTGTGACCCGTTTAACCTGTTTAAGTATATAGGTCAAGTGGCGAATAAGGTTGATGTTTGTCAATTTAACAAGTTTAAATAACATACAAATAACTATACGACAATTTCAATGATATGTGAGTTATAATCGTAATTCACTCATATTAAGTACATATCAAAGTACATTTAATCCAAATCTAACATAAATCTAAGTTATATAGTAGTATTTATTTTTAGAACTTTATATACTTAAACGGGTTCACGTGTTGACCTGTTTAATACTTACTCAACACAAACACGACCCGTTTATGAAACGGATTAGACGGGTTGACATGTGTTTGACCCAAACCTTTTTATCCTCAACCCAAACCTGTTTAATTTCGTGTCGGGTTCGTGTCGTTTATCGTGTCACATCGAGAATTGCCACCCCTAGCAAGTATGCATCAATAGTGTAGACCACCCATTAAAATTAAGCTTTAAAAGTGGTATGTGAATTTGTCGCGATATGTTGAGAGCAAGTTGTTGTTCGTCTACACCAGCTATTCTTTTAGCTATTCTTTTGAATGATTATAAAAGGCTATTTGTTGGATTTGTTTATTTATGGGTTGTTGATATTTGTTGTATAGGTGCAACACTGAAAGTAGTTCTAAGCGCATGATCACTAAGGCCACGAAGAGGTTTCCTATGTCGAGAGGTTCAGGAGGTTACCTTCCAGAAGTAGGAACTTTTGATGGCGACATTATACTCGAGGAGCTTGCTATTGATGACCCGAATTTTGAGAATCCTCTGTTGCTTCAAGATGATAACAAAAGTGTTGTTGAGCCAGAAGAGAGCATGCCCGAGTTACTAACTCATGGTATGGGCTTAAGTGATGTTGACAGTGATTACCAGATGGTTCCTTATGAGTCGAGCGAAGGGATGAACTCTAACCTTGGTCCAATAGTGGGTATGGTGCAACCTTCTTTGTATGAGGATCTTTACCTTTCGTTGCTTTCATCAAACCAGGATTTGAGTGTTGTAGTGGAAGAGCTAAAGCGTGAAAGAAACGGGGCGTCTATGTAACGAACTTAACGGAATGTTGGAGGCTCGTGATAGCGATAATGCATTATACCGTCTCGAGATTGATCGTTTTGTGATTGAGAACAGGGAGCTGAGGGCTCAAATCGGGGTGTTGGATTCCGAGGTTACCCGTCTCCGTAGGAGGCGTGGTTACTACTGAGATGTCGCGGTTGTTATGAAGGTTGTTAGTTTTTACTCATAGCCGATTTTTCTTGTATAGTATGGCTACTAACTCGGATATGTATGTTTTTACTTCGTCGTATGCAAGCTTATCAAGGTGTAAGTAGGTTGATAATGTACCTTCATCGTCTGTGTATCTCTACACCCTGAATAAAGACGATTATCACTAGTATGGCTTTAAAATGTTTGTTTATACACAATATAACAGCTTGTTATTAGATGCATAGTCGTTGTTAGTGCAAACGTTACGACGTTTAATCTATACAAAGTTTTCATGTTCTAATGATGACAAACACGTAACTTTTAATACATAACGTAAAGTGCACAAGTTATTCGTTCACACATCAACGTCTCTTGACATCACTTCAGATTGGGCCAAGCATGCATATGGACTTAGCTTAATGGACCGGGCCAAGCAAACAAACAAGCCCATTTGGGGCCCAATAGTAACCGGCCCAACAAGGCCCATCAAGACCACCTAGAAGCTTCTAGAACATGGAGGGAAAATGGAAAATTCAAAATTCAAATTTTGAATTTAGGAGGGAAATGGATGGAATATTCTTTGGCATATTCCTTATGCTATGAAATATTCTTTGGCATATTCCTTATGCTATGAAATATTCTTTGGTATATTCCATACTTGGTCTCCAAGGTTCGGGCCTATAAATAGCAAGCACCCTCCATTCTTGGGCGCGGGTTTTTCAAGCATCAAAAACACATACAAAGATTATTTCATCATGTAATTAGACTAAGACAATGTAAGTCTTGAGTCTCAATTGTAATAGGGATGATCGGGACGATGTGTAAGTCCGTGGATAATTGTGTAGATTAGGACGGTGTGTACGTCCGTAGGTGATTGTGTGTAGATTAGGACTTTGTGTATGTTAGAGTGTCGGTGCGTGAAGACTTGGACTCATGTGTGAGTTCAAGAAGTGAAGACTTGGACTCAAGTGTGAGTTCAAGAAGTGAAGACTTGGACTTAGTGGAGTTCTAGTGTGAAGGCTTGGATTGGGTGAAGATCCAAGTGTGTCTTAATGTGAAGATTCAAGTGAAAGGGAGTGCTCGTTCGTGTGAAGGCTTGGATCGTGTGTCGATCTAAGTGGGACAAGAGTGCTTGTTCGTGTGGCCATGTGGGCCTTTGTGTAGATTGGTTCTAGCTAGGATTAGGACTCTACATTCCGCTTAGTGTCGTTAAACTTGGTGTAAGCTTATGTACGGTTTGTTCCACCATAAAGGAGCGTGTTGATTAGTGAAGTAACTCTCGAGTGTGGGACTCGGGGAGTGGAGTAGGACGAAGAGGTGCTTTGTGCCGAACCACTATAAATCATCGTGTCCGGTTTGCATTTTCTCTTCCTTGCTCTTTACTTTCTATGTTTGCATTACATTTATGTTTGTGTGACTTATTGTGTATATGCGTGTGATATCAACTAGTCAACTTAGAAACATAAAACAAAAGAATACTTAATCAGATGAAATGGACACGCCCATTGGTGGCGGTCCCTTATACAGGGACAGTCCTCAAACATTTAAGGGACCGTCAGTGTATTTAAAGGACCGTCCACAGTGAAATCAAGATTGGCTAAAAACGTTTAAACCTCACATTATGTTTAAGTCTATGTGATTGTTTGCATACTTGTTATTAAGTGACATATATGTTTGTTATGAATGACATAACCACTATTCATATTTAGTCACACTTGATCGGGAATTTGATACGAAACATTTTAAGTTTTAAAGAGGAACGTATTCACCCCCTCCCTCTACGTTTCTACAATTGGTATTAGAGCCACATCGCTCTAGTTTTCAAAACAAATGGTTTTTAAAATAGAGTACGGTCTGCGTATCAAATTTCTCATTAAGACGAATTAAATATGAAAAGTGTTTAGTTGCTAAATTCGTGCTAAATGCTTTGATTCGTACTAGTTTTGTTGGTTAAATGCACTTCGTATCATAGCTTGAAGAAAATGAATTTTTACACGAAAATGTGTTTTTGGCTTACTGGTGGCGGTCCCTTATCTCTGGGCGGTCCTTTATCACTAAGGGACCGTCTGGTATTTAAGGGACCTCCACCAGAATAGTGTCAAACTTTGAAAGTTCATATAAAATCAATCGTAAGTCTGTAGGAGTCGTGCCACCCGCCATTTTAAAGGTAATTGAAAGTACTTTCATTTCAAAATACTTGCAAGGATTAATTCCAAACTTATTTATGTAATAAATGCAAGATAATACATAGTGGTCAAAACCTTTCGTTGTGTTTTAACGTAAAACTTGCATTCTACTCTTACTTTCGAGTCGGACACTTCTAGTTAATGAATGTTGGAAAAATTGAGTCTTCATCTTTTCAAAATATCAATATTAACTAATCTTTTAAAAGGGGAGGAAACTATTTCGGCTTATAACACAATCAAGCTATGTATACATTATCGTATCTAACATACAAAATGATTACGAATATCTTTGTGTGTGCTATGTTAAATGATTATGTGTTTTTTTATGCTTGCTTATGTTATAATGTTTTAGTAAGTCACTTAGATATGTAGACTAAGTTGAGTAATCATGTTTGTCGAAAACAATTGTGTTACACAATTATCTTTCCAAAGACGCAAGTGCTAAAATAAGTCATCTTAAAATATGTAACACTTCTTCAACATGATTTCTAAAACATTGCATGCACTTATCTTGGTTGGCCATGGGTTGTCTAATCAAGATAAAGGTTTATTACAATACATTAGTATTTAAGTAAAAGAAAATGTATTCTTTAACCTTGCATGCATTTGAACACACACTAATTGTTTCAAACATGTAGTCATAAACTATTTTTACATAAGTTGTGTATTGTATAAAAATGGTTAGCGTAATTATTTTTATACTATGTAATGTCAAAAACTATGCATATTATACGTAATAATAAATAGTTTTCACACACAAAATAAATGACAATTTTGAATCATTAAGTTAATATGTCATTATTAGTAACCTCACACATATAACAAGTATTATATTTGATGGAGCACATTCCATAAATCTTTACTAATTTTCTTTAATAAAAAGAGTGATTATGAGGTCAAGAAAGATTTCGAACTTATATCGATTCATTATTCAAATTATGATTAATATAATTATCTAATCTAATTGACAAGATTTTGAGTGTGGACATGAAATTGGATTCATTATTTGTTTAGCTTCAAGATATAACAAAACATATCATCTTGAACCTATATACTCAATCACACTTGATTGGTATGAAAATAATGACATCCTACTCGAGACAAAAATTATATGCATCGGATCATAACTCACACTTGTGTTGATGATGTCATATTAAGTCTAATTGTCCAATGGTTGTGTTCCAAACATTAAACTAATATGTTTAAAAGATGATTAAAAGACACACCGAAGTAGGATTGACGACTTAGATGTTTCATCCTAAATATTCAACTAATTTACATTGCAATGCAATTCGTAAATGTGTCATTTCCGAAAACCCAAACACGAGCAAACAAACAACATATGTAGACTTTGCTCGTGAATGAGTCTAGACTCAAAATCACATGTCAAGTAAAAATATTACATATAATACATCATCAATCTTCAAGAAGATAACATGTATCAAAAAAGGAAAATTTATACAACGTGTGTCACTACATAAACAAGTAAAATTTATAAATCACATTATAACTAAAAATACTTGTTTTCATTAGTAACTAATAAGAGTGAAAAGGTGTTTCTCTTAAATAAGCATGTTTGTCAAATGATACAATATGTTTTCTCTCAATAATACAAAGTAAAAGATTACACGATCAATTAAGGTAAGTAATCCTTATTAGACTCTCTTTCTCAAGATTTATTATGGAGTATTCTTGAAACCAAAACAGGTGATTTAAATACCGCACTTGCCTTTGTTAGGATGTTGTGTAAGACATGTCATTTTCATTAACGGACTTTTTATATATTGATAGTTGAGTTATATTAGGATATGTTCTAGCAGTATTGGCCAATATCATCTTTGGAAAACCTCGATGGGAAAGTATATGAATTCCAATTTTTCTAATATGAAAATGGCTACTGGAGAACCTATTGCACTAGAAACTCAATTTTACCTAACGGTTGAATTGCTTTTGGAGAGAAGTTGGGTTTGTGGTAAACCCGTAAAAATGGTCGTGTTTAGCCTTAATTGAGCACCGCTAGTAATAGTCTCATACCCATTCGCTAACATGAAAAATTGCCTTTCCTATATTTAACTAAAGACATTTTACATCGATGATCTTCATCTCCCGTTAAGATTGGACTTTAAACAAGTAATAATTAGGATACTTCTTGACAACCTAGATTACTTGCATATATGTGTTTAATATGTGTAAACAACATATAGCTCTTGTATAATATGAATAAATGTCTTCATGACTCCTTAAATGCTCAATGCCTACTTGCTTAATTATTGAATGCATGTTCATTAGAAAGATCTTGCTTTGATTTAGATTTTCTAATGTCATATTCTTGATATATGTCCATGATACATGCTCTTATGTGCTAAATGTCAACATGTGTTACTTAATGCTTGTCCTTATAGTAATCATGTTTTGTATGCATCTGTCTACATGGCTTACATGTTATTTGTGCACCCAAACTATGTTGGACTAGGTATGCCTTTGATGATACCTTATAGATGTCATATAGTCTTACATGCTAATATCCTTGATTGTTATGTAATGCATTTTAAATGACTTATATGCTTAAATCTTTGATTCTTATGGAACTAGGCTTATTTCTCCTCGCACTAGATCATAATCTTCCTTTAGGGTCTCCTTTGTCACAATCTCGCCTTCTTCCAAATAATTCATTCTTTTGTCTAGGAAAGAGTACTCCCACACTACTCTACAATCTTTACTTATTAGCTAAACCATTCCTTAATCATTATTGCCCAATTCTTATCTTTCTTAATGGCAATATGATTTTCCCATAATCAATCCTTTGATTATTCATATCATCTTAATCATTATTGCCCAATTCTTTTCTTTCTTAAAGGCAATATGATTTTCCCATAATCAATCCTTTGATTATTACCATCAACATCATCATCATTGTTGCCCAATTCTTTTCTCTCTTAATGGAAAAATGATTCCTACATGATCATTCCTTTGATTACTCCTATCCTTTAATCTGGGAAAAACAGAAAACTGGAGAGACTCTGCACCTCACTGACGGCGGTCCCTTATTGCATTGGTGGTCCCTTATCTTTAAAGGATCGTTCGATGATCTAAAGGACCATCCCCAGTGAGGTGTCACGAACTGGTTCACTGTTTTTCCTCTTCTGCAATACTTTGAACCTTCCTACATCATGCCTTGTCAAAAAATCACAAAGAAGCATCTTCCTCATAACCTTTCATCACAATAACCTCAAACCACCAATGTGAAATGAAAAACCGAGTTATCATTTGTTCTACCAATATTGAGTCATCCGCCATGTAACCAAACAAGTAAGTCATCACCACCTCATTTCACATATCCACCTTCGGTCGTCAACCAACAAAACACCTTAAAATTCCATGATTTCCAATCATCCATTATCCTAACCTCAAATCCTCTAGAACACTCATTGTCACCAACATATCCACCTCCAATGATAAATCCAATATAGTTGATACCACCCATGAGAATTCCTTCAGAAACTCCTTCGTAAGAGTCCATAGTATCATCCATCTTCCTTTGTCACATTTACATCTTTGATGTCTCTCATTCCGTCGATCTCTTTCCTCTCTCCAACATTGACGATACCCTATTAAGGATGATAATATTCCGTTGATCTCTTTCCTCTCTCCAACATCGACGATGCCCTCTTAAGGATGCTTGTATTCCGTTGAATTTATTCCTCACTCGTTGTAAGTGCAAACGTTCCTTTCATTATCTCCCCACACACACATATTTTCTCATTCTCTTCAACATAAGCCTTAATTGAACCACCAACTTCAAATATGAAGTCTCATATCTTCCTTCTCATCTTCACACCATCCTTGCCAAACTTTGGCTCAAAACATCCTCTCTTTATTTCGGTCCATCCTTTCCCACTTCTCCACTTTAGAGAGTCATCTTCATCCTCATCTAGGAGCATATCATCCTCACCCATATCACCTAGACCCTAGACACTTATTTTGGAAGATGTTAGAGAATGGTGGGTCAATCAAATATCATATATGTTTAGTTTCAATCCCTTTCATGCCATGCTTTAGAATAATCATAATTGAGTCATGCATGTATTAATCTTTGATAATGTCATTATATATATATATATATATATATATATATATATCATCATTATTATATATGTGCACTTGTCTACTAACTTTGTTTTGTAGCATTACTTCATTGCTCGATTCTTTGGTAGCCAAAACTAGTTTTGAGCAAACACCAATGGGGAGCATTTGCAAGTGTTGGCGCATCTACATACTTTCTTGCTTGAAACTAACCCTTGATGTAGGTTAAGAAGGATGCAATGAGCTAGGGGGAGCTCATGGATATGCTAAAGTCAATAAGGATGCAATAAGCTAGGGGGAGCTCGGAAGTAGTTGGGTAAATGGTTCGGAGTTGGTTAAATCATGGCGGTAGGAGCAAGGCTTCACTAGGATGACGCACGCTCAATTCATTTAATGATGGGGTTCGGGATTTTCTAATACATTGGGGGATCATCTTTCATTCTATATGCTCAAGATTGTCTTCTCAAGTTATCTTCTCAAGTTGTCCTCTCAAGCTCATGCCGATTTTATTTCTATCTCTACATTGGTGTCACCTTTTTGCTTTGATAAAAAGGGGAGAGAGGGAGTGTAAACTAGTAACTTCTACACTTTACTATGAATTACGGTTTGCATATTTGTCATCATCAAAAAAGGAGAGATTGTTAGTGCAAACGTTACGACGTTTAATCTATACAACGTTTTCATGTTTCAATGATGACAAACACGTAACTTGTAATACATAACGTAAAGTGCACAAGTTACTCGTTCACACATCAACGTCTCTTGACATCACTTCAGATTGGGCCAAGCATGCATATGGATTTAGCTTAATGGACCGGGCCAAGCAAACAAACAAGCCCATTTGGGGCCCAATAGTAACCGACCCAACAAAATTTGAATTTAGGAGGGAAATGGATGGAATATTCTTTGGCATATTCCTTATGCTATGGAATATTCTTTGGCATATTCCTTACTTGGTCTTTAAGGTTCGGGCATACAAATAGCAAGCATCCTCCATTCTTAGGCGCGAGTTTTTCAAGCATCAAAAACACATACAAAGATTATTTCATCATGTAATTAGACTAGGACAATGTAAGTCTTGAGTGTCAATTGTAATAGGGATAATCCGAACGATGTGTAAGTCCGTGGATAATTGTGTAGATTAGGACGGTGTGTACATCCGTAGGTGATTGTGTGTAGATTAGGACTTTGTGTATGTTAGAGTAATGGTGCGTGAAGACTTGGACTCATGTGTGAGTTCAAGAAGTGATGACTTGGACTCAAGTGTGAGTTCAAGAAGTGAAGACTAGGACTTAGTGGAGTTGTAACACCCCAACCCGATAAGGGTAGAAGTATTACATTACAGTGACATATCAGAACAAACACAAGCATATAATTCATACATACAAAAGATATTCAGGGCTTACAAATGGAACATCTAAAACTACAAGGTTACAAAGAAAATAAATACTATGTCTAATAAACTGAAACTCCATCTAATCGTCTCTAGTCCAAAGCATAGTCTTCTAAGTCCAGTCACACTCTCTTCCCATAACCCAGCTTCCTACTAAAACCTGCCGCAGGAAAAGGAAATGCGGCTGAGCTTAAAAAGCTCAGTGAACAGATATGTAAACAAAGTAATGATAATGAAACAGAACAGAAGTATAGTGCATTGGGGAAATATCATAGGGAATAAGCAATAAGAGTAATAGAAATGAAAAGAATAGGATAGTCATCCGCCACGAGCCCAAAACTCAAAGTCATAACTCAACATCATAATCTCAAAGTCATAAGCCGTCAATTCATAATCTCACAATCAGAGGGGATACCTCTCAGGCAACCAGATAATATGAGGGGTGTCCTCATGTATCATAAATGTGGAGTAGCTAGCTCCCAGAAATTGTGAAAGGCGTGTATTGCACACAGCACCAGTCACCTCAAAGTCAACTCAAAGTCATAGTTAAATCCACTAAACAGATCAGATCTAGGATTGCAATCCATACGCCCCTTACTCAAAGTCAATCTCAAAGTCATATACTCAAAGTCATAATGGCCATAATAGTAATCATAAAAAGGGACGGCGTGAGAAATCACTCACCCACACATGAGTCATGCCAGTGGTGCATCACAGACATGCCTATGGTACCTCCATAGGTAGGAGAAACATAAATGGCTCGGGTATCAAACTAAGAGTCAGGTCTCAAAGTCATGCAAAAGGTCATATAGCAAAGGTTTATCTCAAAGTCATCTCAAAATCATATCAGGGTTCAATCAAAAGGGAACATAGCAGTTCATAACAAAGGGTTCATATCAGAAATCGTATTCAAGGTCCAATCAGAGTTTATCAGGTCAAGGTTCATATTCAAAAATCAATTCATGGTTCAGTTCAAAAGTCCGTTTCAAAAGTTTCTATTAAAAGTCCAATTTAAATAATCTTTTAAAACAGTTTTCATAAAAATGGTCTTTCAAAATATAGGGTTCATGAAAGTTAAATAACCTTTCTTTTAAAAAGAAATTTAGCATCATTTATAAACATCTTTTCAAATCGGTTCTTCTCAAAACATTTCCATGGCATATTTAAAAGGTTTTCATAGCATGGTTTCATAACGGAGGTCATATCAAGTGGGATCAACAGAGAAGGTTCAAGTAAAGGGGATCATAGCAATGGCATCAATTCGGGAACTAACGGATCAGAATATGAAAGAGATCATGAGAAACCTTTTGAGAAAGGTCAGAATATCTGTACCTTATTCGCAAGCACAGAAATAGAAACAGATCAGAAATAGAAGTGGCTCAGGATCTCTCCTTCTTCACACCTAGAGGAGAAGAGGGGGAATCATAATTCATTCTCAAATTCATGCCTTTCCATTTTAAGTAACTTTCCCTTTTTAGCAGGTTTCTATAAATAGTAGTTTCCACTTTTAGAAAATTTCCATATTTAGAAAGTTGAATCATTATTAATGGTAATAAGATATCTTTTAACATAATTACACCTTTGGTCCTTGGGGTTTCATAACTTTACATTTTACACCCTTATATTTCCAAAATTACACTTTAAACCTTTTAGTATTCAAAGTTACACTTTAAACCCTTAACTTATCCATTTTACATAATGAGCACTTATTTTATTAAGTTATTCGAATGGATTTTCAATTATTTATAATTTACACTTTAAGTCCTTCAAGTTATCAAAGTTACATATTTAACCCTTTAACTTATAATTTCAACTTTTAATTATTCATAATTACATATCATGCCCTTAAGTTATCAAAATGACACATAACCCCCTGAATATATTAAATTACTCAAAACAGCTCCAAGTTTCCAGAAATTACATGTTTAGTCCCTCTCTTTTAATTATTTTCAAAACAAACCCTAATTAGTTTTAAAATACATTTTACCCCTTTAAAATATAAAAATTACATATGGTACCCTTAGGTTACATTTTATTCGAATAGTACACAGCCCAAAATAAGTTCTAAAAATAACCCTTGAGTTTTAAAAGTTACAAAACTCACCCAAAACCTTTATATCAAATCGTACAAACATAAAATACCAAGATTAAAAACCCTAACCAACTCTAATTCATTTTTAATCATCACCTCATCATTAAATGTCATTTAATATCACAAAACAAACCCTAGATCCAAAACCCTAAGTCACACGATTTATTTTCTTTTTCTTTTATACGATTTAAATCAAAACCCAATAAATCAAAATAAATTCGAAATACATGATTTAGGCCATGACAATTCTTTCCAACATTTTTCCAGATCATATTACATCATAATAAGTGTATAATAATTTTATTAATAATTATTCTGGATCGGAGCATATATTTCACAATTAAACATGTTTTTAGGGTTTTAAATCACGAAAATGATGTAGAGCATGCATGGATCGAATCAACCATTTTATTTGATGTTTATATGATGTAAGGGACGTGAGAAAAATACCAGACCAGATCTGGAACAAATAGAATAGGCTGGACTAATTATAGCACACGCGTAGAGCCAAAACGATCCAAAAATCACCACGACTTCACCAATGATCTTCCAACCTTGAAACCAATTTTCGTGGGTCTTATATGATGTAAGGAACATCAGAAAAATAAGAAATCATTTTTATAGATGTCGTATTAGGCACAACGAAATTACCTTTGTTTTAGGGCTCGACAAAAGAAAAACAATGTTACGATCGTATAGGGCTTCCACAATTCGAATGGGATTTTTCTTGGCTTCTTAGAATAATGTATAATCACAGAAAAATGCTTGAGAGGTGTGTGTGAGTCGAATGGAGGCCAAAGGGATTTGTGTGTGTATTATTTAATCGGTTTTAGGGTTTTTGGGTGAAAAGTGATATGGTTTGACTAAAATAAAAAGGAATTCCGTGTGGGGGAGGGTTAAGGGACCAGAAATTTCGACAATATGGTTTGGGAGAATATTTCTTAATAATTATCTTCAATATTTTCCATATATATATCAAATTAACTCAATTTAAATCACTTAATTTAAGTTTTATCACAATCGGCCATTATGGGGGTATTTTAGTAATTTTACCACTTGTACAAATGTGTAATGAAGTTGTTAAAAATATCTTGGATCATAACTTATGCCTTGTTAGGAGTTTGGGATTTATTTGGAGACTTAATAAGCTTTTAATTAAATTTCAAATTTGTAAGGGCAATTTGGTCTTTTCACATGTTTTAGAATTTTAGGTGTTACAACTTCTTCCCCTCTAAAAAGAAAAATTTCGTCCTCGAAATTTGAAGTCGCAAAGTTAGACGAAGTCGTAGTAAACCGTAACAGGTCGTCACAACCATTCTCACGCTCGGGGAGGTTCTTCCAAAAGATCTTTGGACCCAAATGGTTTCTCATGACTCGTAACTCTTGTCAAAACAGTTTCAGATTTCTCAGAAGGGCATATCATACTGAATTTGAATCAAAAGGATAATGTATCAAACATAACGAATGATAAACGAATTCTCCAGGAAGAGGTGTAAAAATACATAGGATTTTCATCGAATTGATTAGGCGAATCAGATGAGAATACATTGAATTTTAGCAAACATGGGGTGATTTAAGGTTTAACTCTTCAGCTTCTCAGATAGTCTCGGCTTTTAGATAACCTTCCAAAGGTATTCTCATAAACAAACAGGTCTCATTTCCTCAAAGTCCGCAATCACATATTTTACTCATAGCAGATCATAACGAACAACTTCACGAATGCGAATCGTATACGGACAGAAAGCATATCGTTAGATATCGTCAACGGCAGAAATTTCATAATGGAACCTAAGATCCTTATCAGAAGTTGCAAAGATCAGCAAAACACGTGTCGAGAGTCCAAACGTTTCGAATCGTATATCAAGGACAACAGATTAAACGTATAGGTAGAATGAACCTAAAGTCTCACTAAACTCAGATGATCTTGATCAGATGTCAGAATTCTAAAGCTTCTAAGGCACTCCTCGAAATATCACATGCCCACCATAAGTGCACGTTATATGATGTAAGTATTATCACGTTGGCCAGGCGTCATAATACTGGCATCATATACATATGCCCTCATGCTGGTCATACTTTATCTCAAGTCGTGAACCACACAAACTTATCTAAATCCACTTAGTCCACCTACATTCTCAGAGGTCCAAAATCAAACAACATAACTAAGAGAACGAAATTACTCGAAGAGTAACGGAAATCCGAGAATGTCATTCAAAATTAAGGTACGTCATCAATAGCGTCAATCCTTTACAGAATCATCTCGTCTAAACACAACGTCCGCTTCAAAATCCGTCCACTCAATTTCAGATTTCCAAATTTCCTCCAAGTTGGGGTAGCCTGTTTACTCTTGTCCATCTTACCTCATGGTTAAAAGAATTTAAAACTCGAGTCTGGTTCCTCCGGTCTTCAGCAGCTCCTCTTGGTAGTGTGGTATCGTAACGGCAGTCTCTGACGCGATTACTGTGCATCCCTCCATCTGCAGGTCTGCTTCTGCTCTCAATTCATCTTAGTACAACTAAAATGAATAGAGAAACACGACTGCGTGTCTTCGACAGGTCTTCTAACATAGCTCCAGGTTTTAAGGTACATGATGTTGTTGTCGACTCCAGGTTGTGTGTTGAATGGTTCGTCTTCTTTGGTCTGGTTGTCTTGGTGCCCAAACTGAAATCTTCACGTGTTGCATGATGTATGATTGAGCACTATCCCAGTTCCTCACTTCTTCTTGTATGCTTCTTCCATGGTAATGCTTGTCGCAACCATCTTCTACGACTCTTCCACCAAGTTTCTAACTCCGATAACGATCTTCGATCTTGGTCCTTCTTGTGAAAGCTCTGTCTTTACATTATGCAGGGTAGTGTTGTCTATTATGCTTTCTGAACGTCAATCAAATTTCTCTTCCAGAACAAAGGGTCGTCTCACCAATTAATCTCTATGTTCATACTATGACAAATTGTCCAAAACACGCGAAAAACATGATTATTCTAGCCAACACCATTGGCATCATTCAAGTTCATAAATGTTATAACGAGTGCAAAGGCAACTTCAGAAATCATCTCAGGGAGTTTTCACATCGCCTTCTTTCTTCTTCAAGAACTGAAATACTTCACAAAGGTTACTCTCGGTTAGTTAACTCTCTTCTTAGAAGTTCTTGTGGTTGCTTCTTTAGTGATTCAAATCTAAAATGGTGAAATCAGATGCGGAGTTTCAAAGGAAGGCCAAATTAATTATTGATACTCGGAAATAGATAATGATTAGTGATAGTGGTACGTTTAAGTTCACGATAGTCGATACATCATTGCATACTTCTCTTGTTCTTCTTCATAAACAAACAAGAGTATCCAAAGAGAATCACAAAGGGTTAACAAAAATCATACTCCATCAGCTCCTTCAATCTCTCAACTTCTATGGCACCATGGTTTCTTCAACTGAGATCAGTTCAAAGGAGTACCAAAAAGGTTCATCAGAGAATACCGAAAAATCTTCGTACAACAAAATATTTTCCAATAGTCGAACTTTCTAAGGGTTGATAATAATGGTTTTCAGGACAACTTGGTAATCACATGAGTTTGGGGTAGGTGTTTCCATAGTGACAGAAATTTTAGCAGATGTAGAGAGTCATCATAATGGAATAGGGTGAAGCAGATTTTTAAGGTCACATTTCAGATATGGTAGTCTATGGTATCTTCACGAATAGCTATTCAGTCCAAAAGACCGTACAATCAGACATCTCAAAGTCAAAGGATTCATAGAGTGAATACAGTCGTCAAATCATACAGATAGTTCATATATCAGAGTCGAGTACATGATTCAACAAAAGTGTTGGGATGGATAAACGAACAGTTCAATGTGTGGGAATTCGTTTAGTTTCTTAGCATAAGCGACAGGTAGGATGTGTATCATTGGTAACACGAACATCGTATAATTGTCAATTGTGCGATGTACAGAATCTCAGTTATCAGCATCATCATGCTTAGTTAACAGATCCATACAGAGATAGTATTTACATCATACCCTTCCAAAGGAAACGGTTGGCAGAACAAGGTTCATCATTCAAAGAGAGGAAACAAAACTTCTCATATTCGTGGTTCATAATTACCAGAATTCTCATAGGAGTAGTAATAGATCATACAGAGTTAAGTAGTATCGGGTGATACATTCATACCTAACATAAGTAATGAATTCACAGAATGTGTCGAACACATTATGGTTGAATGACCTACGATGTGGTCGAAAAGGTGTCAAACAGCTTATCAAACAAATCGGAGGCGGAGATCAAAATCTGAAGGTGAAACTTAAATGTGTAAGGTATCCAGGTAGCTTTCTGAGGTATTCCAAACTTGCTCGGTTATTAAGCTTAAGTTGCAAAACTTCTAACTTCTGAAACAAAGGTCCTTATAAGGCTTATCTAAGAGCAAAGGCACGATCAGAGTGATGCGGAAGCAAATGATACTTACATAAATGTCTTAGTCTACCCATTCCTCACTGGTAATAACTTAGGTTCCTATGGGGAATCCTAAGGTAAAGTTCCAAAGGTTGTCTTATGAGTGCCTACAGGGAAACTTAGGGGTCCAAACTTCACAGGTCAAGGGTAAATGTATTACGAATCGCAGCCTGTCTCTGATACCATAATTGTAACACCCCAACCCGATAAGGGTAGAAGTATTACATTACAGTGACATATCAGAACAAACACAAGCATATAATTCATACATACAAAAGATATTCAGGGCTTACAAATGGAACATCTAAAACTACAAGGTTACAAAGAAAATAAATACTATGTCTAATAAACTGAAACTCCATCTAATCGTCTCTAGTCCAAAGCATAGTCTTCTAAGTCCAGTCACACTCTCTTCCCATAACCCAGCTTCCTACTAAAACCTGCCGCAGGAAAAGGAAATGCGGCTGAGCTTAAAAAGCTCAGTGAACAGATATGTAAACAAAGTAATGATAATGAAACAGAACAGAAGTATAGTGCATTGGGGAAATATCATAGGGAATAAGCAATAAGAGTAATAGAAATGAAAAGAATAGGATAGTCATCCGCCACGAGCCCAAAACTCAAAGTCATAACTCAACATCATAATCTCAAAGTCATAAGCCGTCAATTCATAATCTCACAATCAGAGGGGATACCTCTCAGGCAACCAGATAATATGAGGGGTGTCCTCATGTATCATAAATGTGGAGTAGCTAGCTCCCAGAAATTGTGAAAGGCGTGTATTGCACACAGCACCAGTCACCTCAAAGTCAACTCAAAGTCATAGTTAAATCCACTAAACAGATCAGATCTAGGATTGCAATCCATACGCCCCTTACTCAAAGTCAATCTCAAAGTCATATACTCAAAGTCATAATGGCCATAATAGTAATCATAAAAAGGGACGGCGTGAGAAATCACTCACCCACACATGAGTCATGCCAGTGGTGCATCACAGACATGCCTATGGTACCTCCATAGGTAGGAGAAACATAAATGGCTCGGGTATCAAACTAAGAGTCAGGTCTCAAAGTCATGCAAAAGGTCATATAGCAAAGGTTTATCTCAAAGTCATCTCAAAATCATATCAGGGTTCAATCAAAAGGGAACATAGCAGTTCATAACAAAGGGTTCATATCAGAAATCGTATTCAAGGTCCAATCAGAGTTTATCAGGTCAAGGTTCATATTCAAAAATCAATTCATGGTTCAGTTCAAAAGTCCGTTTCAAAAGTTTCTATTAAAAGTCCAATTTAAATAATCTTTTAAAACAGTTTTCATAAAAATGGTCTTTCAAAATATAGGGTTCATGAAAGTTAAATAACCTTTCTTTTAAAAAGAAATTTAGCATCATTTATAAACATCTTTTCAAATCGGTTCTTCTCAAAACATTTCCATGGCATATTTAAAAGGTTTTCATAGCATGGTTTCATAACGGAGGTCATATCAAGTGGGATCAACAGAGAAGGTTCAAGTAAAGGGGATCATAGCAATGGCATCAATTCGGGAACTAACGGATCAGAATATGAAAGAGATCATGAGAAACCTTTTGAGAAAGGTCAGAATATCTGTACCTTATTCGCAAGCACAGAAATAGAAACAGATCAGAAATAGAAGTGGCTCAGGATCTCTCCTTCTTCACACCTAGAGGAGAAGAGGGGGAATCATAATTCATTCTCAAATTCATGCCTTTCCATTTTAAGTAACTTTCCCTTTTTAGCAGGTTTCTATAAATAGTAGTTTCCACTTTTAGAAAATTTCCATATTTAGAAAGTTGAATCATTATTAATGGTAATAAGATATCTTTTAACATAATTACACCTTTGGTCCTTGGGGTTTCATAACTTTACATTTTACACCCTTATATTTCCAAAATTACACTTTAAACCTTTTAGTATTCAAAGTTACACTTTAAACCCTTAACTTATCCATTTTACATAATGAGCACTTATTTTATTAAGTTATTCGAATGGATTTTCAATTATTTATAATTTACACTTTAAGTCCTTCAAGTTATCAAAGTTACATATTTAACCCTTTAACTTATAATTTCAACTTTTAATTATTCATAATTACATATCATGCCCTTAAGTTATCAAAATGACACATAACCCCCTGAATATATTAAATTACTCAAAACAGCTCCAAGTTTCCAGAAATTACATGTTTAGTCCCTCTCTTTTAATTATTTTCAAAACAAACCCTAATTAGTTTTAAAATACATTTTACCCCTTTAAAATATAAAAATTACATATGGTACCCTTAGGTTACATTTTATTCGAATAGTACACAGCCCAAAATAAGTTCTAAAAATAACCCTTGAGTTTTAAAAGTTACAAAACTCACCCAAAACCTTTATATCAAATCGTACAAACATAAAATACCAAGATTAAAAACCCTAACCAACTCTAATTCATTTTTAATCATCACCTCATCATTAAATGTCATTTAATATCACAAAACAAACCCTAGATCCAAAACCCTAAGTCACACGATTTATTTTCTTTTTCTTTTATACGATTTAAATCAAAACCCAATAAATCAAAATAAATTCGAAATACATGATTTAGGCCATGACAATTCTTTCCAACATTTTTCCAGATCATATTACATCATAATAAGTGTATAATAATTTTATTAATAATTATTCTGGATCGGAGCATATATTTCACAATTAAACATGTTTTTAGGGTTTTAAATCACGAAAATGATGTAGAGCATGCATGGATCGAATCAACCATTTTATTTGATGTTTATATGATGTAAGGGACGTGAGAAAAATACCAGACCAGATCTGGAACAAATAGAATAGGCTGGACTAATTATAGCACACGCGTAGAGCCAAAACGATCCAAAAATCACCACGACTTCACCAATGATCTTCCAACCTTGAAACCAATTTTCGTGGGTCTTATATGATGTAAGGAACATCAGAAAAATAAGAAATCATTTTTATAGATGTCGTATTAGGCACAACGAAATTACCTTTGTTTTAGGGCTCGACAAAAGAAAAACAATGTTACGATCGTATAGGGCTTCCACAATTCGAATGGGATTTTTCTTGGCTTCTTAGAATAATGTATAATCACAGAAAAATGCTTGAGAGGTGTGTGTGAGTCGAATGGAGGCCAAAGGGATTTGTGTGTGTATTATTTAATCGGTTTTAGGGTTTTTGGGTGAAAAGTGATATGGTTTGACTAAAATAAAAAGGAATTCCGTGTGGGGGAGGGTTAAGGGACCAGAAATTTCGACAATATGGTTTGGGAGAATATTTCTTAATAATTATCTTCAATATTTTCCATATATATATCAAATTAACTCAATTTAAATCACTTAATTTAAGTTTTATCACAATCGGCCATTATGGGGGTATTTTAGTAATTTTACCACTTGTACAAATGTGTAATGAAGTTGTTAAAAATATCTTGGATCATAACTTATGCCTTGTTAGGAGTTTGGGATTTATTTGGAGACTTAATAAGCTTTTAATTAAATTTCAAATTTGTAAGGGCAATTTGGTCTTTTCACATGTTTTAGAATTTTAGGTGTTACAGGAGTTCTAGTGTGAAGGCTTGGATTGGGTGAAGATCCAAGTGTGTCTTAGTGTGAAGATTCAAGTGAACGGGAGTGCTCGTTCGTGTGAAGACTTGGATCGTGTGTCGATCTAAGTGGGACAAGAGTGCTTGTTCGTGTGGCCATGTGGGCCTTTGTGTAGATTGGTTCTAGCTAGGATTAGGACTCGATATTCCGATTAGTGTCGTTAAACTTGGTGTAAGCTTGTATACGGTTTGTTCCACCATAAAGGAGCGTGTTGATTAGTGAAGTAACTCTCGAGTGTGGGACTCGGGGAGTGGAGTAGGACGAAGAGGTGCTTCGTACCGAACCACTATAAATCATCGTGTCCGGTTTGCGTTTTCTCTCCCTTGCTCTTTACTTTCTATGTTTGCATTACATTTATGTTTGTGTGACTTGGTGTGTATATGCTTGTGATATCAACTAGTCAACTTAGAAACATAAAACATAAGAAAACTTAATCAGATGAAATGGACACGCCCACTGGTGGCGGTCCCTTATACAGGGACGGTCCCCAAACATTTAAGGGACCTTCGGTGTATTTAAAGGACCGTCCACAGTGAAATCAAAATTGGCTAAAAAACATTTAAACCTCACGTTATGTTTAAGTCTATGTGATTTCTTGCATACTTGTTATTAAGTGACATATATGTTTGTTATGAATGACATAACCACTATTCATATTTAGTCACACTTGATCGGGAATTTGATACGAAACATTTTAAGTTTTAAAGAGGAACGTATTCAACCCCCCCCCCCCTCACTACATTTCTACAGTCATAATTTGGTATATTTACTGGTATGGATTAAAAACATGGCGCAATGCACATGACGTGAGAAAAATGTGTATTGATGACCTTCATCTCTTTTTGCTATTTTTTAAAAAATAGCTAAAACACCATTATATGTAATATAATGTTTTTGGGTAAGTAGAATACTAAAAGTATTTTCATACGTTCATGGACTTTAATATCATTTTTGATAAAAGTACTTTTGCATGTATATAGTTGTACATGTGTGTGCCATATTGTAAACTCATGTGAGATATTAGTTAGACCACATGCTTTTTTGGTGTAGTTCATGGTTGGTTATAGCAAATCTCTTTCACGCGCTGAGTGCATACACTTTTGAGATTTCTTTTAGTCAGTTTCTTTTGAGGCTACCCATGCTGGGTTTATAAACAATTCTAAAATTATTCTTTTCTTGAAACAGTTGGAATGATTAGTTGACTCCAAACTATTTTGTATATATTATTCTTTTGTGTGAATATGTCATAATTTTCTTTTGTTTGATCCTGTATTACTGTTGATCTCGATTCTTTTGTGTGAGTATTTCACACATTTTATCTGTTTCATCTTGTGCCACTGTTGAGCTTGATCTTCTTAAGGTAGAAATTTTCAAGTATTCACATATTAGATTAAAGTAATATGTTTTTTATGACGTCTTTTAAACTACGTCGTTTTGTTTTTTGTGTATCACAGACATATACATTTTCGATGTATATAATATATTCCTCTAATGTCGGAATGGTGATGCATCAAATTATTTATTATATTGATAATTTACAAACGAGTCGTACTCGCATTTTGAGGTTTACATTCACATTACTCTTATATTCAAGGGTACTTTTCTTTATTGTCTTGGTAAATAAAGAGCACATATTTGCACGACAATGTATACTATACACATAGAGCAAATGTGTTGATTTAGAGGCTAAATGACCCCTTAAAAGCTTATGAAATTACACCTCATCAAATATACATGAGTTTAAAAGCTAAATGATCCCTTAAAACGTATGAAATTACACCTTATAAATACCCAAAATTGTTCTCCCTGAAAGGGAGAGGAATCGGTTATTCCTGCTATCTGGGTTAGAGAGCCAGTCGGGGTAGTACACTTCGCGCATGATGCATGCGTCTACGAGTTTATGTACTTCTTCCAGAATAGCTTTTGCACGATCTGGGGCCTGGCCACGCTTCTTCTGTCGTATTGGGGGATATCCTTGTCGGATTTGTAGCTTATGCTCTGTGATGGAGCGTGGCTCTCCTGTCATGTGTTTTGGTTCCCATGCGAAGATGTCCAGGTTCTTTTGCAAGAGTGCGCACACGACTGCTTTACCTTTGTCAGATAAAGATCCACCAATCGAAACTTGTTGGTCCGGGTAATCGGGATGAATAGCGACCTTTAGGTTTGGTGTTTTTTCTGTGCGCTGTTCTGGAATATCCTCTACTTCAGTTGTTACTGCGTTGCATTCCTTTGGTGGTACTGTTGTGTTATAGAGGGTGACAACTCCTCCTTCCACTGGAAATTTAAGCATTCCGTGCGCTGTGGATGGTACGGCGCGCATGGATGATATTCCAGGTCTCCCAATGATGTCGTTGTATGGTGAGGGAGACTTTATTACCATGAAATTTATCCATGTTGCGGTTGAGTGTTGTTCATCTCTTACGACCACCAGCAAGCGTAACTGCCCCATGGGCCAAATCTTTTCTCCTGTAAATCCAGTCAATGACGTTGTTGCTGGTATCAATTGACTTTGGATTTCAGGTCGCAGTCTTTTGAAACAATGATCATACATGATGTCTGCGGACGCTCCTCCATCAATGTACATGCGGTGGATATCATGTCCCCCCGTGTGTATTTCAATAGTTAGAGGTTCTACAACTGCGTTGTCCGCAGCTAGAGTAGGGAAAGATATTTCTTTTTCTGGAGAGAATTTTTGGCTGACTTTTTGCTTTATCTTACGCTGCCATGACTGTATCATGTATATGGTATCAGCTTTTTCTTTGGGGGGTTCTTTCTTACCCCCGTTCCTTTGTTTGTCTTTTCCCTCTTTGATGTTTTTTACAAGGTGGTCCATTTTGCCTTCCCTTACTAATTTTTCAATTAGTTGTCTTAGCTGGATGCACTCGTTAGTTGTATGGCCTTTTTGACCATGGTACTCGCAGTATCCATTCCCTACGCGCTTTTCCTCTGCGGTGCGCATTGGTGGAGGTTTTGGAAAGTTTGCACCTTCTGTTACAAATATTTCCCTCGGAGTTTTTGTGAGAGGGGTATACTTGTCATTGTCTCTTCCGCTGCGGTAATTCCTGCTGCGATTGTTATTCTGATCGTTGGATTGTCTCCTAGGCTGTTCTTGCTGTCTATAGTTCGAATAACCCTTTTTGCTGTCCGCAGCAGCTGCTTCTCCTTGTATGAAGGATCTGATGCGCTTTGTTAGCTCATCGAAAGTCAGGGGAACTTTGTCATTTAGCTTTCGGATAAGTTCTGGGTTATTAATCCCATTCATGAACCCTGAAATTTTTAGAATTTCAGGACATGCTTTGACTTGTATGCACTCATCCTTGAAGCGTTCCATAAAAGCACTGGTTGATTCCCCTTGGCGTTGTTTTACTCTTGCTAGTTCAACAGGATTTTTAGCGCATTTCTTTCTCTGGGTAAAGTTAAGACGGAATGCTTTTCGTAATTCCTCGAACCCATCGATGCTCCTACGCGGGAGTTTGCTAAACCATGTGCGCGCGTTCCCTACCAACGTAGAATTAAACTTATGGCACCACACAGGCTGTGGCCAGTTTTCGATAGTGGCGGCTGATTCGAAAACTTTTAGATGATCATCTGGATCACCTGTTCCATCATATGTTTTCACATTAGTGGGCATGCGCCTGCGTTTATGGTCGGAGTAATCGCTGATGCGTCGTGTAAACGCATCAACTTTCTGGCGACGCCATGGAAGAGACATATCTTCATTCTCTTCTTCGCGACGTCTTCCTCTTGACTTTCAGTGTCCTGTTTCTTTATCCTCGTTGTCCGAGGAGTCACTGGAGGAAGAGTAGTTTCTTTTTCGGCGCTTGCGCCGGCTTCTTTCAGAAGAAGAGCTTGAGGGGCTTTCACTTGGGGACATTCTTTTTCCCAACCTGTCATGAATTCTCCTGCTCCCAGATTTGGAGGACCCTTGGCTTGGTGAATGCTGAGGTCCTAATCGGTCTTGTATCCCTCGACTGCCAAGTCTGGAGTGAATATTAGTGCGCCTCTCGCTGTCTTCTGAGTACTGTGAATCAGATTTCGTACCCAGCCTATCGTGGATATTAGTACGTTCAGTGCGTCTTCCTCGTGGGTGGCGCAGTGGTGATGGTTCGCGTTCAGGACCAAAATTGAGTCGAGCTTGTAGGCTCGTGCTTGCCCTTCTCCTTGCTTCTTCTTGCATGAGGGCAGTTAAGGTTTCATAATTTTGGGATACAAAATTTCCCAACGTTAGATTGGGTGTGTCCTCAGTTGCTGCAAGAATGTCTGCCTCAGTGTTAGGCACCCTGTCTCGGTTAGGCGCGCCTGGTGGCACAGTGTTGTTCACTGTGGGTACAGTTTGATGAGGAGTAGTGAAGAGGGTGCGCTGGAGTTCCTCACCCTTGGGACCACTATGGTGGTTTGGGTAGTGCTCACAGGCAGTTCTACCGCTGGAAGAGGTTGGGTTGTCCCTGCCTCTTGGTGACCAGGTGCGCTGGTTGTCCCAGCAACCTGCCTAGGGGTCGAATCTTGTTGATTCTTCCTCTAGGGGTCACATTTTTCTGGCTGCGGAGTCCGCTGGCTTGAATTTTTATTCTTTGTCATTCTAGTTCTTAGTTCTTAGTAGGGTCCCACGGATGGCGCCACTTGTTGATACAAAAGTTGGCCGTTCCTGATTATGGGCTCTTGCTCTCGTACCAATCAGCTTCTTAGCACTTGTAACCTGCGCGCTAAGAAAATAAACAACACTGTTAGGCTTATCGTGGGATTGTCTCCCACGATTAGACTCCGGCGTGAGAGTAAGTAATCGATTTAGGGTTCTCATAAAGAGTTTAGGGTTTTTGTGAATCGTACCTTGAGTGAGAGTTATGTCATTCTTTATATAGGCGCAGAATCCTAGTAGGGTTCGTGCTCCTTACGTTTCGTACGCGTGGTACTTATCCGGGTTAAGGATATCTATTCCATAGATAGATGATCCTTATCTATACCGTGTATAGTTTAATTGGGTTTGGGCTTACGTGAGCCTATCCCCATTATTGATGCGGCCCAAGTTATAATAGCCCACGTATGGTGGCTTTGGGCCTTAGTAATGTTTATCATTTGGGCTCGTGGCCCATATATAGACTATACGTCATCAGCTGTGGTTATGAGTCTCAGGACCGAAAAAATAAATATTTGATATTTGATCTTTTATGGAAGACTGAGATGGTTTAATGTTGTTGAGAGGTGATGAGACGAAAAATGTTACGCTCTTAAGGGGTCATTTAAGCCTTAAGTCGTGATAATATGACCAAATATTGCCTTAAATCGTTCCTTTTGTCATTTTAGGTACTTTTGGGAGGAATTCTGGAAAACATAGCATTTTGGACGTTTTTGGAGCATAAAAGTGAAGAAAACGACAAAGTCAAGAATTCAAGCTAGAACAGTACCTGACGGCGTCAAAAGCTACAAGGTAACGCCGTCACTTGTTGATAAAGAAGTGGATATTTACTTTGCACTTGACGGGCCAGAAAGATTTTGTGGCATTTACACGTGACGGCGTCGCGTGTTATTTCACCAAGGTGGTCACGTTTTAAGTTAAAGAGAGACGGCCCAGAACCTTTCCAACCAGACGGCGTCAGAAGTAGATCTAAGCAGTCAAGGAAACCCTAACACGGCGAGATGACGGAGTCACATCCTAAAAGGTGACGCCGTAAAGTTGTAAAATCTATATACACTCTTCTATTTTTCATTCATAAAGGGAGGACTTTTGGTAGGAACTTAGGGTACAAACCCTAGTCGACTTTTGAAGCTTTTTTGAGATTTCAAAGCCTCTTTTCTTCCATGATTAATTGAAGATAAGTAATCTATCAATCATTCAATATGTCTATGTGTTGTTTGATTTTATATTACGCTTGTCTTACTTTAAACATGCTAGGCTAGGTTTGTTTGTGTTTGCTTAGGTCTAATGAAACCTAGTTATTAATTATTTGTTGAATGGTTTGTTATTAATTGTTATGGGTGGATGTTTATCGATGTTAGGCTTAAGAAAACTGGCTAATATCCTATTTGGTAACATGCTTGAATGTCTTAAGAAACATGAATCATATGTGTACTACGGTTATTTGGTTGTATTTAATGCATGAGCAACTGTTTATAATCCCTAGGATTGGGTGCTTAACGTGTCGTCTTAGGAGGAGATAAAAGCTTATAGAGTTGGGGAAGATCGTAGACACCCCCACGAATGGTATTAAGGAATACAACCCGGAATCCACGCAATTGTAACAAACCTATCAATCAGTAAAAGATAACTAGGGAGTAGTGAAACCTAAGTAAACACGTTTGTCTCCTTATTAGAAGTCTCTCACCTTTATTTTCAGTTATTTTATTTTTATTTGCATTTGTAGTATTTGGGTTAGTTGACTAGTAACTAATTCCGCCCACTCTTCCAAAACCCGAGAATTTTACTTGCTTTCCATAAAATATAAAAATACAAAAGAATCATCCTTCACCTTTAGACCTAATTGACTTAGTTTTCAATCCTAACAACACTATTCCCCGAGAGAACGATCAATCCCCCGATACTTGCCACTCACTATACTACATCGGTCAAGTACACTGCCTGGTGGGGATTGCAAGCTTCTCAAGATCCCTTGAGAAGTAAAACCTTTTGCAAGGTTGCAAAACCACGCATCAAGAGGAAAATATAAAGTACGTTGTATTCATTACCCGTGGGAAATGACGGGTTTCTGCTTGGCACAATATAACAACCCACAAAAACTCATCACTATCATTTCCACTACAAATACCTATGCCAGGTATTTCATAGGTAAATTTTTGCTTTTTATGTGTATTCATTACCTACATGACTTTCTAGACTTGCTCACGTATCTACATAAGCCAAATATCTCTACTCACACATCCTATAAACCTCTGGTATGTCAAGCATAAGATCACAACAACTCCACAATAAGTAATCCACCAACCTAACACACTAAACATATCACAATATCATAATAAACCCTAATCTAACCCTAATTAAGCCCTAATCAGACCTATGTGTTTACAAAACCCTAATTGCTCATCTAAACCAATTTAAAAGTGTTCAAGGCTTATGTATGAGTTACCTTTGGAACAATAGGATATCTTAGCACCCTTAGACCCTAGTACAACCCCTTAGAACTTAGGTACAAGTCTCTTAAGCACAAAACCATAATTAGGTCATAACTTCCCGGAATTAGGTCTAAACTATCCCAAAACTTTAGGATAAGCTACCACCACTTAGTATAAGCTTCTTAAGACCTAGTATTAGTCACTAAGTACCCATAGGACCCTAATCTAGGCATTAAACCCTAAGTTAAACCCTAATCACTCACTAAGCAAGATTAGGTCTAAACTAAACCTAAATTAGTTAAAACCTAAACATAAGCACCTCAAGCACCTAGCCTAGCACCTTAGTCACCCTAAGCACACACCCTAACACCTCACAAGCTAGCACACAAGTAGGTGCATCACCTACTTGTGTCCTCCTTGTGCCGCGGCTTCATCTCCTCCACACAAACCCTAGAACCGCCTCTCCAGCCCCCTAGCTAGAAAATAGCAGACCTTAGTCACCATATAGACCCGCCACATCACCCCTAGCCACCATGACACGACCTCCCCCCTCCTCGACACCTAGCACCCTTGTTTGACACCTACACCCTTCGTTAACCTATAAACTCCCACCATTTCAAACCACACCTCCCCTCTCTTCCCTATCTAACCTATAGTATAAGTCCCATAATAGCTTTAGGAATCGAGTGGTATAGCTTGGAATCCTTGTCGTGTTTAGTTTTGCCCTAGAAAACCCTAAAACCCTCGTTAAGGCCTAGCTGGTCAAGTAAGCCTTATACTCTTGTTCTATTAGATTTATTACAGTACTAGGATAGTTATAGGTTGCCTTAGATCACATTAGAACCTTTCCCTAAGCCTTGATCACTAAAAACTAGCACTTTACATTTTAAAACCCTAAATATAGACTAATTATTAATTATATGCTATAATACCTTATAATAAGCTATAAGCTAGTTTAAGTAACTTAGTTAAGCTAATATTAGTTAACCATAAGCTAGGAAACCTTTTTTTTTTTATAAAAATATGATTTGCATGGAATTAGGACTAGTTTTGCAAAGTTTTCCATGCATAGGGGTATATATGGTAACTTTCTGAAAATATTAAGTTGAGGGACTATTTTTGATATTACTTAGAAGTTATAAGTGTAAGGACCCTTTTTGCAAAGTTATATAACCTTAGGATAAAAAGATAAGTAGTTATAAACTAATAAGGACTAGTTTTGCAAAAGTTATAAAGTAAAGGGTATAAATGGTAATTTTTTAAAACTTATAAGTCCAAGGGTCATTTCTGCCATTTTCCTAAAATATAGAAGTATAGGGACTAATTTTGCTGAGTTTAGATAGTTAATAATATAAGTATATAAGTCTAGGGTAGATTTTGTAAATATATAAACGATAAGGGTATAAAGTAAAAGTATTTTTATAAATATAAAAACCTAATTTAAGTTAGAAGCATAACACAATACTAGGGAGCTTTATGTGAGGAGTATCATGTGGATATTTCGTTTTGACGAGTTTGCTGGTTTTACAAATTAAAGTGCCCTGGCTCCTCAAACGATTATTGCATGTACTTCTGAATTATGATGGCCCGAACGGTGTTATGTTATAACTAAACTTAATAACAACATAGCTCAATAGTAGGGAGCTTCATGTGAGGAGTCTTATACTTCTGGATTGTGATGGCCCGAACGGTGTTATGTTATATCTAAAACACTAACAACCCTAAGAATGATTACTTAAGAAACTTAAACAAGATAACTAAAGCTTGATATACATCCACACCCACAATACCACCAGGATACGTGAGTAGGTAGTCTAGTTTCCGAGTTACTTTTCACATCAATTAGATTTCCCAAAGCCCTGGTGAGTTTTCATAGCCTCACTTTTAAATGCTTTACAACCATGTAAGGGGGATATGTGCTTTAAATCGAATACAAGTCTTTTTCTTTGGTTGTTGCACGAGTAAACTATCTGCCACTCCTACATAACAAAATTAATGAATCTAATCGCTTGTGATATTTAATACAAGTGAACGCGGATATAATTGATAGATCTATTGGAGTTTGACAACTCCTGCTGGTACTACCTTTCACTGGAGGGTACCAATAAGTATTATATTTGAACCTTCTAAAGGATTAACTTTGGCAAGTTATCCTTTCCGTCCCATCATGGATTGGTCTGCAGACCCTATGATCTGGACTGTTAACGTGTGGTTCATGAGTTTAGTGCAACAGACCAACTGACCAACTCTTGATAATTGTACATGCATTGCAATTATCACACACACTACATTTTCCTTGAAGGGTGTAACAACTAAACCCTAAGGAACTTGTATTCACTAACACTTAAACCTATGACTCTCACTCAACACCTAGTGCTGACTTTTTAAGCATGTACCCTAGGTAACGGAGCTCTGTGGAAATTATGGTATGGAGTGGTACGAGACTTGAAAGACTTTCTATTTGGTTATCATTCAAACATAACATCTCACACTTAGATTCATGGGACCTCATCTTATAAAACTCTGATAATTTTAATGAATGATAACTCATTTTTATAACATGTCTCTTTTCGAGTCATTTTCTATTACTGTATCTGTGATCCATGAGGTAATACCCCAAACACTTAATCCGTTGAGATCAGTGAAAAATGGGGGTGTTACACACAAAGCTATGTCGCTGTGAAGTCCTAAAAAATTTGCCTTGTATCTCTACAAAAAGTATGTCGTTTTAGCCCTTTCCAGAACTTTTCCAAAAAAATGTGTCGTTTGCGTACTGCCCTGCAAATGTATTCTTCTGCATCCGCATTTACGAATGAAATGTTCTTCATTCTTAGTCACATCTTGACCCACTTGAACACCCTAACCCATCAACATTTCCGTAAAGTGGTTGGTGCTTGACTAGACGTTATTTTTAGAACTATTCTATTTTTAGTTCTAAGCAAACCAAAAGCTACGTGTATTGTGTTGGCAAGGTGGACGAGCTAGAAAGCTATTACACGTTAGTGAAGCCACTTGAAATGTTAGTAATAGATGTTATGAGCACAAGTAGTATAGTTGTTATGAGTACAAGTAGTGGATATGAGTGACATGTTGAGTGATTTGACCAACCTCTAATAGCTTTCTAGCTCGGCTATCTTTCTAATGTTTCCATTAACTAAAAACATATATGTATTGTATTTATATATAAACAAGATGAGCTTATATTTGTTTTTGAGTGAAATCAAACTTTTTATGTTTTCTTCATCGCTTAAGGTTAGTGTACATTGTTTTATTCAAGTGACACCGGTTTGTCAAAATCATGTATACCAAGTGTTAAATTGTTATACTGTTCTGTAAGTAAATACAACCATTAACGAATGCAACTTTTAGTGTTACATAAGGATAGTGTAAGAGCAAAAATGAGATTCTTTGGTACTATGAAACTTATTTTTTCCTTTCTCACAAAAAGATAATACGAGTCTCTATGACATAACCCTTTTCCTAAACAACCTTTTCGGACAATAACATAATCATTGTTTTCATACTGTGTGTTTTAAAAAAATATGTATGCAAAACAAGAAAAAAAATAATTTGCAGTAAATTTTAAATTTAAACCAGCTCCGTCACAACACGCGACAACTAAATTAGCTAGGGATGAGCATTTCGACCCGAATCTTGAAATCGAACTGGAACCGTACCGATTCTCAATATACGGTACGGTATCAGGACTACGAAATAAGGTGAAAAAAAATCATGACTACTAATTCGGTACGGGACCGGTACCAAATCGGGAAATTCCAAAAAAAACGAGAAAAACCCGATTTCCCGATACTGATACCGGTATCGGTATCCGAATTCGGTACAAAATTGGTACCGTGCTAATCCCAAAAATTAGCCATACCTATTTGACCTGGTAAAACCTACCCCATATGTTATCAAACAAATGAAGTACTATAAACTTGATTTAAACTCTCAATCAATGATTTATAAGTAAAACAAAATGACCACATATTTATCTATCTTCACTATGTCCCACCACCATCACCAACCGCTGACTCCTCTTACCCTTGTCCAAAATAGCTGTTAACCAATTCCTTTCATTTCACTTCCCTTAAAATCAACCAGTACCACCAACCGCCACCAACCGTCACCAAATTAGGGTTTCATATACAATAAAAAATGCACAACACACAACCACCACCACAATCACCACCACAACCACCAGGTCAACCACCATCATTCACCATGGACCTAATTGACGATCCATCATCTTCAATCTGGGACTGGAGTCAATTCCTCGATTTCAACGTCGATGATCACTTACCTTTACCATCCGAACACTCCCCAATCATTCAAATCGATAATCCACCACTCGAACACTTCGAACCGGTGTCCGAGGCGCTCGAAACGGTCGAAACGGTGTCCGAACAGCTTGATACGGTTCCGGTTAACCTTAGGGTGAGAAAACGTGATCCCAGGATGGCGTGTTCGAATTTTCTAGCGGGAAGGATACCGTGTGCGTGTCCGGAGCTTGACGCGCAATTGGCGGCTGAGGAAGCGGAAGCGAAGGCGCCAGGAAAGAAGAAGACGAGGACCGGGGGCGGGACGGGGAGTGGGAGAGTGGGGGTGGGGAGGTGTCAGGTGCCGGGGTGTGAAGTGGATATAAGTGAGTTGAAAGGGTATCATAAACGCCATAGAGTGTGTTTGAGGTGTGCCAATGCGGGGAGTGTCGTGCTTGATGGTTGTGATAAGCGATACTGTCAGCAGTGTGGGAAGTAAGCCCTCGTCGTTTTTTTTTAGTTTAATTTAGTATAATCGTTAGCCAAAGTTACACTAGTATGTTAATTTGCGTGGTGCATAAACACGAAACATTATTCTTAGAACCGTGCTAAATGGGTTTTGTTCTAGGGGTTAGACTCGTATGTTATTTATGTTTGAGAAATAGGGATGTTTTGATTAAGCTAATACAACAAAATCCACATGATGTATGTCAACTACTATGAATGACGAACACCGGGAACCATCTGAAATAATATCACTAGAACCAATGTAGAGAAACCACACAACACTATATTTTAGCCCCCTTAGCTTCATGTATAGGGCATGCTGATTGCTGAGTCTATGTTGGATTATTTAACTTCGGTCAGTAGTATACATAACTCATAAGTACTGTAAAGCTCAAGCATTGGATTTCTTTTTTATACAACTGTGACATTACCTGTACAAGGTTAAAACATTGACTATGGTCGTATTTTGACGATACTCTAGCTAATGGTATATTGATAGATGGGTTTCTGAAATGCTGTACTATAAAACTTTATACAGCCACTTATGCAAACAAATATTTGGGTTCTGGATCCTATTCTTCAAGGTCTTTAGAACTTTTGCTATATGACACGAGACAACTTGTTTGATTCTTGCCTATCTCTTAACCAAATCTGGATACATGTGTTAGATTTAAATAAAGACTTCCCTACTCCTGCTAGGAATCAGTATACTTTACCAAGAGATATTTAATATAAATTTGCACGGCTTTGCACGTTTGAAGCTGGTCCTTTTAGTATATATTGAATGCTGGAAAATGAAGACCATGGCATTCCTCTGTTGGAATAACATGTAAACCCTATGCCTATTTAGAATTTAAAGGATCAGGGAACACCCATACGGACTAATTAGATGCATACCAATACCTTCTAAAGAAATGAACCAGCTTATATAAAAAACAAATTAATCTCCAGAAAAGTTATTAACACTTTGATGCTTCTGAATCAGAGGGTGACCTTTAAGAAAATTGTTTCAAGTAGCGCATATGATGATGTAATATCATGACAAAGTTCTGTTATGATTCTGTGATTGCGATCCCTTCTACTGAATGGATTGTGAATATCGGTGATATCCTCATTTGGAATCGATTTATGGACGCATCAAGTTCCATATATAAATTTCTTTATGCTTATACTTATTTTGAAAATTTTATTTTCTCACTCTGACAATGAAAAAAGAATTATGCGAGCTTCTGTATGAGATTTTCATTTTAAGCATGTTCACATAAGTTTGGATAGTCTTCCATTAACTTTTTTTAATCTGTTTTTTTAATGTAATTCTTTCATCGTAAATTTTCGTCAGTAGTGGACTAGTAATTTCTTGGAACTGGAAATGAATAAGAAAACTAGCGCGTCATGATAACAGGCATCGAAGAAAACCCTCAGATTTTGACAAACTCACCGTGTTGCAGGTTTCATGTGCTGTCAGATTTTGATGAAGGTAAACGTAGTTGCCGAAGAAAACTAGAACGTCATAATAACAGGCGTAGAAGAAAACCCTCGGACTCCAAGGGATCTGGAGTTAACTCAGCAGATTATGATGATGGTTACGATGAAGCTGGAAAAGGTGACAATTACAATTTCTGCGTCTGATTAAATTAATAAAGGGTCAAATCGTCCGTTTTAGATAATCAGTACCAGCTGCTACAGAACTGATCATCTAAGTTAATATATAAAACATAATCTATTTATTTTTTCTTTTAACCTAATTTGACAGACTTATACTGCACAAAAATGTCTTTTTGGGCACTTTTTATCAATGGATTCCTTCCATAAACGAAGTTGGCTTAACATTTAAACTTCTTATAATCTTATTGTTACAACACAGTAAAAGCATATCCAAACACTATTTATGTGCCTGATCTATTACAAATGATATTCTGATTCCGATGATTTAATATCAAGCAGTCACTTTCTAAACCGAAATCCATACACCCTCGTATTTTAATTCTAAAAGAAACTCACGTAACAATAAGCATAGAAATACGTTTACACGAGTATATTTTTTAAGTCTTTCTTTGGTGACATTGTTTGGGAATCTAAACTATTGTTGACATAGGTGCCAATTCCGTAAGTAGTGAAGTAGCAGGAGATAAATCACTTTTAGCAGGTGAAGGGCCTAATAACATACCTAGCTCCACTCATGCCCAAACTATTCACAATGATAGCGTTCCATCTGTAGCTGTATCCGGGGAAACTCAAACGGATGAAGAGAAAGAAAAAGGCACTCAGTCTCCATCCTATGGTGATGATAAGAGTGCTTTCTCCTCTATGGTAGGGTTTTCTTCATGCTAGAGCTTGCTGTTATATGCTTAATCTATCTGAATCTTCTCACCGTGTTAATTTATTGTAGTGCACAACTGGTCGGATCTCATTCAAGCTTTATGATTGGAATCCAGCAGAGTTCCCTCGGCGACTTAGACATCAAGTACTATAGTGATTACTATTAACTAACATCTGGATTAAAGGTGGCAAAAATGGGGAGGTTGGGTAATGGGTTGGGACCAAAACGGGTAAAGGTTTTGTTATTGTGTTTACTCAAAACTCATATCAGCCAAGCTTTAAAATCATATATATCAAATAATTAGTGCGTCAAATTTGATTATGAAAATTGTATTGTAATAATAGCCTAAATTTATATAAAATAACTTGCATTGTTTAATGCACTATAAGTACACTTTCGAACTGTATTCTGTTAAGCTATAATTTTATCTATCCTTTTTGACCCGTTTTGAAATAAACTATAGCCCAACATATATATCGGTCAAAAATTTGCTACCTCCATTTTAAATTCTTTACCAGGTGAGTGACAATGTGACATACGTTTATGCTTCAGATATTTCAATGGTTGGCCAGCATGCCCGTGGAGTTGGAAGGATATATTCGGCCTGGATGCACAATTTTGACCATTTTTATTGCAATGCCAAGGTTTATGTGGTTGAAGGTGATGCTCTTTTTAAACTTTTGATTTAACTATTTTTATTAACTGTTTAAAAAGGCGTAGAAGTTAGAACATTAAATTCAGTTGTGATTGTATTATCTGCTGTATGAAAGCCATTAGCCTATCTAGTTTTTGTGGAGAGCGTAATCTATGGAGTATGGAGGTGTAAAGATTAAGATAAAATGTAATACCACTAGCAAGGGAGAAATGAAATTATATGGAGTACACTGCCAACTTATCATCAAATAAGAGGCATAAGTCTGAACTTGAGATGCAGATCTGTGAAAATTACTTAGAATCTCATCCACTTATTTTGGATTTATCTCTCTACATATCTGTCTAAGTATGTACTTATGTATTCTAAGCTGCATCTACATTATCTAACTTGAGATAATTTTCTTGAGCAGTTAGATGAAGATCCCGTTGTATGTATACATGACTTCCTTGCTTCACCAAAAAACTTGCTTTCTGGACGAGACACATTTTTTGTTAGTTTAAACAACATGATCTTCAGTGTCATGAAAGGTTTGTTGACTTTAATGTCTTCCTTTTACATCATGATTTTTTTTCTTCCTATTATTGGTTTTTTGAACAAAGTCAACAAACTGTCATATCTTCCATGACCACCAAAGTTAAATTGCAAAATCAGTAAATGTGTAGGTTAGAGTAGTTTATTATTGCATATTTGCATTATATTGGATTTTTTAGTCATCTTATTTAGGCCACTTATGTACAATTTTTCTTACGGAATATTGTGAATGCTTTTGTGAAAGACATTGAGAATTATAATATCTATCCATACAGGCAGCAGCTATGCCTAAATGAAAGTATGAAAAGGGAAGTAGAATCAAGGGGGTGTTTGGATTTGCTTTTCGAAACTGGTTATCTTATTATTATGACTTCACAGATCTTCATCTCAAGTTCAGACTTATGCCTCCTATTTGATTAATAAGTAGTTTATTCTAATCACATTGATTAATATTAGTGTTTGGAGAAATGGATTTTTCCTTTGATAATCAGCTTCACAAGGCTGTCGTTGTTGGTCACCTCATGTAATAATTTCATACAGAATCAAGAATTTCCAAACACTCATATTACTAATACGTGATTATTACAACTTAAAACATCAAAGGCATCTCTTAATGCTATCTTTTACAGCCCATTTTATTAATCTGATTATCTCATTCTAAAAGTTGAGAAAGCAGATTATCACTCGCACGACAAGCATAGCGTCCACAATGCAAATTATATATTAATGACCTTTTTTTGTTGCCAAATCACCTTTCATCTATCTTCTACCTATAATGACTAATTTTACTCCAATGCAAAAAAGTCTTTGCAAAGCTTTTCTTGTTATTTTATCATTAACATACTTCAATGGTGTGAGTAGGGGTTTTGCTCAAGTCATTCCTCAAATGACTTGAGGAAAAAAGTTAATCCTCCAATGGGAAAAAAGATTTTCAGTGACTTTTTTTAAGCAATAAAAGTCATTGCTCTACCTCCCATTGGAGATGCCCTTGGATATGCTGAATTTATTACTTTCAACATTGAACTAGGAGAATATTGTATGAGAAGATATATGACATTGTTGTTATCGTATTAGGCATGCAAATTTGGTGATTTGCGAGGTAGTTAATGGCTAATGTCTGGGTCGCCTACTGGCTTGCGTAAAATTAGGGTTGTTGGTGCATTTTGAATATAGAATGGTATAGTCCTCTATGGATTATCAGTTCAGTAAACCACTCTGCAACTGCCTTTGCTGCCACGAAAATACATTGTTTTGTGGTCAAGAAAATACATTGCTATTTTAGGGGAAGAGTCTAATTAGAGAGGGTAATTATGATTATAAATTACGAGTTTGTGGTCAAGAAAATGGAGACTACAAATATTAAGACTATTCGTTCGTTTGAGGCTTCTACTTCTTGGTACTTATGTTTTTATCTTTAGTTATTGCTCTTCTGCTTCTTTGTTTCTATGTCAAAATGTTATACACACAGTCCATGAAATTTTCCCAGCTCACCTCACTTGGTTCTTCTCCTTTTTGTGCCTCTTTCTTAAGGTGTGATGCACGGCTGGTCGCCTTAGTTGCATTGTAGTTCTATAACTAATGGGAAGTGTTGAATAATCACCAAAAGAGTCTTTTTAGCTACAAGTAGTTTCTTATGTTTTATTTTTTTACGCACTTTAGACTGAGCACCACGACCTTTTCTATGGCAAAATTGCAATTTACCTCCTCATGTTAAGTGTTTATGTGCACTAAAGTGTTGTGAATGCAGGTGGAAGATCGGTGATGAAAATTAAAGCAGGGGAAAATGCCCCAAAGCTTCATTATGTTCAGCCTACATGCTTTGAAGCAGGCAAACCCATCGAGTTTTTGGCATGTGGAAGTAATTTGCTTCAGCCCAGACTTAGGTATGTTTATTTTCAATGCTTTTTGACTAAAATCTTATTAAAATTGGATAGTGCATCAATGAAATACTTGATTGGCTTATTATATTAGTTTTGTCTTTTTCTTTATTTTCGTATTATCTTTCATTTGTAATTGGGGTATGGAAATAACTGAATTCAAGGATCATCCATCTTTCTCAATAAATGATTATTAATCCATATGGAATGATATAATAACTGTGTAACAATTGCAGGTTTTTAGTATCCTTTGCTGGCAAGTATATGACAAACAATGTGCGTGTTTCATCATTTCACAACCAAAGTGGGGCTTCTACAACAAACATTGATCGTCAGTTTCTTAATATATGTGTTCCTCGTACCGAGTTGGATGCATTCGGCCCTGGATTTATTGAGGTTTGATTCAGACTGTATTTTGTCTTTTTATACATGCACAGAGATTTTGGAATGTTTTACTACTAGTTGATTGAATATACAGTTTCTAGAAATTGTCGAATGTCTTGACTTTCTTGGAATTATCTTGAGATGGTGAATCATATGAAGTTTTAGTTAGATATGAAAATTTCTACTCATTTACACATTTACTTATAATTGGTCGTTTATATTGCATATCATTTCAAACTTAGGCCAAAAGGGGAACATGTTAAACAGGTTGAGAGTCACCCAAAGTCTAGTTTATTTCATGCATGTATACAGCCATCTAAATCATTTTATTCAGAGATCTAGATTAACATTTATTCTATAATCCTATTAAAACACATTTCAACCTGTACAAAGTTACCCATTTTGATCCATTGCCCAATAAGCACATTTTGGTACCTCTTTTTAGTGACTACTGTATCCTATGTCTTGACTATTGTTCTTTTTTTATCTTTTTTGAAGGTTGAAAATGAATCTGGTCTGTCCAATTTTGTTCCAATTCTAGTTGCAGACCAAGAAGTATGTTCTGAGATCAAAATAATGCAGATGAAATATTATACACGTCATTCAAGAAATTCGGAGTCTACATCTACAACTATGTCGTGTGAGGTTGCCGTTAACAAGTTCTCAGAATTGCTTGTAGATATAGCATGGCTACTTAAACAGCCATTTGTAGAAGACATGGAATGTGCTATGACGTCTTCACAGCTGCCAAGATTTAACTTTGTACTTAGTTTTCTAATTGAATACGAGTCAACGGTAGTTTTGAAGAGAGTATTAAACTGTGTAAAGATGAGAACAGTTGAAAACGGTGGCGTTATTGAAGCCGATAGTGTGCTTCAGGGGACTGTGAATCGTGCTACAGAAGTCCTAAAACTGCGACTGGAGAAAAAGTTAAACCTTGAGTTGCGTCCAAGAGATGTATTTCAAGAGGATGGTGAAAGCTGTAGAGATCAGGTGGTTCCTTTGGTTTCAGCCGTTAATCAGGTACTGAGATTATATGGTTCTTGTCTGATAAAGCCCATGAGATTTAATAAGCTGATTATTAATTTTAGAAGTAGCAACTTCACGCCAAATATGAATGGGTCGATTTGGGCTGTGTTTTATCTCAAATATATCAACAAAAATTAAATGAGAGCGGGTCAAATGGGTCAAAGAAGGTGATAGTTGCTGAAAGTCTATATATAATGCATATAACCTCCTACATCGTTTTATTAAACGAGTTAGATTATTATATGAATGTTTTTTCATAATCATAATTAACAAAATCACTTCCCCCCCCCCCCCCCCCCCCCCCCCCCCCCCCTCTTCATATTATACAAAAGTAAAATAATGGAGAAAAAGTGTTTGCCGCTCGACCCAACTAGAACAACCTTTATCAACCCATGTTTTGACCGGTAAACCTACCCGAGCATCTTGCCATCTTGGCACTTCTAGTAGATTTAGTTGTTATTGTTTCTTACAGGGTCAAACTGGTAAAACAAAAACATAATCAGCTGAAAAGGAAATAGGTCAAATTGGTCAAAGACACTTAAAGTCTCTATTTTGAATGTTTGAAACCTAAATTATTTTATTGAGTTGTATATTAAAAAACTTACTATTACTGTATTATTTTCATATTCGGCATTGTTAAGAATCATTCAAATAAACTCAAGAAAAATGTTACTGAGTAACTCAATCCGCACAATTTTGCATCATTAGTAAGAATTTTTTATTCATAGTAAATGATATAAAAGTTATCAAAACTTGCAGGATATGGTACTCGCAGACAGTATGTGGATTCCAACTGCAGGAGACAATAGTGAACGTGTTGCACTCTTAACTGCTGACTGTGTTATGAGTGTGGCACCCTACAAGGAACCACCAAAGGAACCCTTAAACCAGCTATTTACTTATAAAACCAGCAGACTTTTTACACCCCGCCCTTTGATAGTAACCGTTGCTTTGGTTACTGTATGTTTTGGTATATGTGCAGTTGTTTTCCATCCTCAGAAAGCTACTTCAATTGCCATAACAATACGGAGATGTTTATTTGATGACAACTAGGCGTCTCATCTATTATTCTTGGACCCGTTGAGAGGGTTACTTTTGTAAATTAAATGTTGTATGCTAGACTAACCATAGAATTCGAGTTAGTGGGAAATATTTTTTGGCTTGTTTTATTCTTTGGTCAAAAGATCTTTGTTTCTTCAAGTGAAAGAATGCGATTGGTTGCAGTTGCCCCTAAATTAAAATTTTTAATATGTATAATTACAGTAAAGCAAGGTTATATTGTAGATGGAAGATTTCCTAAGAAAGTGAGTCTTTTATATAAAAGGTGGTATGTCAGTATATGACACTTACCTAACATATTTTGGGTTTGAGACCAACATCAAAATAAACATGTCAAAAAATCTCATACCGGAAATTGGTATGATCTCCAGTAAGCATTTGATGTTGATGTAATTGATATCATCGAGCTTAGCATATGGGGCTATGGGCTGTCTCGCCTTGCGACAAAATTCGAACAGTCTTCGTCTCATGAACTCTTTAGCTTTTCGTACTAGATTACAACTTAATAAGTTGTCCCTATTTGAAAGTAGAAAAGGGTATGAAATACATAATCTCTTTCTTGTAAATCATCATAGTAGTGCATAATAGTTTCGGAACTTGATTACAAGCTTGCATATGCATATGTTACATTTAGTTACACGATTATAGGATGAAACTTTCTTATATGATGTTGATTGCAAAGAAATTGTATAAAAGACTCGCTTTTGATCTTATATGATGTATTGATGTTGATTGCAAAAAAATTGTATAAAAGACTCGCTTTTGATCTTATATGATGTATTGATGTTGATTGCAAAGAAATTGTATAAAAGGCTCGCTTTTGACTCAAATCACGAATTAATTTGAGAGTAAAAAAAGAAAATGAATTACTAATTGTTAGCGGGTTTTAATTTAGAAAATCATTCAATGAATATTCATAACTTTATTTTAAAGGGTAGTTTAGTAATTTCAATGTGATAAATTTTCAATAATTTAACATAGACAAAAATACACCGTTGGTCCCTAAACTTTCCCAAAAACATCGCCTAGCCCCCTAAGTTTGGAAAATCGTCGTCATGTGTCCAAAAATCAAGTTTTTGAGGCCGATTGCGTCCTTTGACCCGTTTTCCGTTAGTCAACGCCCCGTTATATCTCATCAAATCCCATTATTTATGCTAAATTACTATTTTGCCCATATATAACATCTATCTACTCAGATCTCCCACCACTACCACAACACCGCCGCCACCGACAATGATCTCTCTCTCTCTCTCTCTCTCTCTCTCTCTCATCATCATCATCATCATCATCATCATGTACAATTTCAAATTCTCACTCAAATCAATCAATTGTTGATCAAATAAACATAAATTATAAACTTATTTTGTTCTAATTATCAATTCTACATACCTAGGGTTTCAAAATATATATATATATATATATATATATATATATATATATATATATATATATATATATATATATATATATATATATATATATATATTAATAATGTCAGTGACGTCATCATTACGTCAACATCACTTTAACGTAAATCAGCAGAAGAGAATGACGGTTGAAGAGTTTGATCCGCCTCCAGAGAATTTTTCTAATCTAGATTTTACACAAATGCAGGAAGAGGTTATGAAACGACAGGTTGGGCAGTCGTATGGTGTTAAGCTAAGGTTAACTGAACTATTTGCACTCTTCAGATTTACATTATGCATTTAGGCTTTCGTTGTAATTATATTGATTGTAACGTTTTGTTATGGTGATTAATAGTAATTAGCAAGTGACTGAATTGTGGTATAATCGAGATAATGAGATGTTGTAGCTAGTAAGAAAACTACTTTGGTAACAATATATACAATGTATGAATGTGATTCTATATTTCTATTGATGGTAATAAAGAGTGACTGGAAGACAGGAAGTTAGAAATTGTTGTTTTTTAGCTTGGGTATTTAATTGAGTCCTAATTGAGTGACAGAATATGAGATTGGGGTCTATGTTGTGGCATTGGTCTTACGGGTCGTATCTAAATGGGGTATCTAAGCTTAGTGGTGATACATCTAAGATGCAATAGTCAATATTATTTTTTTAGGTAAAAGGTCAACGACCCGGTAAATATATTACTCCAAAAAGCATTTAAGTACAAAGGATATGGATGAATCCCATATCACAGCCCGTTACATAGGCGAAAAGATTACATAACAAAATACTTCCCATCTTCTAAACAAGAAAACAAACCACTAACCACATGGTAACCAAAGACTCTGACAAAAATGTAAACTACTTCCTACGACCTTGGAGATTAAAGCCATAAATGGCATTAAGAGTATCCAAATTCCCTGGAAGATCATAAATTTGCTTCGAATAATCATCATAGTCATCAAACTCATCTTCACGCTCATGACCACCACCAAACAGATTTGCTGATTCGTCGAACGTGTTAAGAACCTCATCATCATCACTATCAGAAACCACAACCTCACCCACCTTATAAAATGGGTTAACCCTCTTAGTAGAAGAGGTAGACGGAGCATGAGAAATACTAATCTTAGGAGACCCATACTGCTCCTTCTCTTTCATATCACTCACAAGAGGATCTTGTGATGTATTACTAGTCTTTAGTGACTCATCCTCATTAACATCCATTGTACGACCAGAAACCACATCCTTGTTGGTGTCATTAGTAGGAATACCAAAAACATCCGTATCATCCATATTAAGAGCATCAAACTGGTTAGATGTAGAAATCTTCGTTCCACTCGAACTAGCCACAACAAAAGTCTTCTTTTTAGTTCCATCCACTCTCTTGGGTTCAGTAGGAGGCACTTTGGGTCTATATTGCATCTTTTTACAAACATTAGGCTTTGTAAAACCTCCGTTATTAGGACCAGATTGGCCACCACTATTGCTCTTCTTCTTAGTATTGACCGTTCGGAAACCATCATAAACACTAGGTGTAGGCTGAGTAGTAGTTGGAACAAATTTAGGACAATCAATCAGAGTATGACCATAAATCTTACACTTATCACAACGAGGTGGTTTCCACTCGTATTCAACCCGTATCTTCTCAATAGTCGAACCCGCATGTCATGTGTCTGTTTTAACAAAGTGAAGTAGGTTTGGATCGATGTTGTCATTATCCCACCTTTCGCTAATGTGAATCATATAATAGGAGAGAGTAGTCAAACACGAGTGAAGACAACTCATACCTAACCAAGTCTTGAAATATAGTGTTGCTATAAACATATCCCACTTGTGAATGTCCAATGTATAAATTTGAGTAATTTGAGAATAGAAGAATAGTAGAAACATGAGGAAGCTGCAATTGCTCAACATGTGGTTTTAGTCTTGTTTTATTTTGATCATGGTGGTTTTCAGACTTGATGTGTGTGTCTTAGTAGAAAGGTCAGAAGTTACAACAGGGGAAGGGGTTTTACGGAAGTGCAACATAAATGTGCAAGTGATCACACAGACACGTCATGACCTCCGACCCATACCTTGACTATAACAAGTTTCACAATAGCAATGAACATATTTTTACGTATATCAAAACTTTTTGTCTATAAGGGCCTACTTTGTGATCATGGCACATGAACTGAACAAAATCTGATACAATTGTTTCCTGTTTATATTTGCAGAATATGGTATCAGAAATTGTTGAGAAATGGACCAATCTTGCAAAAACTAGAGCTATTGGTGTCATTTTCATGGGTTTTGATCTTACTACTGTGATGTTCACATTACAAAATGCCCAAGACACTTTGGAGGTTAGTTTCATTCCTAGTACCTATTTACATTCCACTATCTTTTTGATTGCTCTCTATTCAAACTTGATGAAAATGTAGTAAAAACTTTATCAATGCCACCCGATACAATGACCATGAACCTTTTCTAACTCACATACTCTGGTTAATGTTAGTTTATATTTGTTCTCGTTCAGTTTAAAGACTTTGTGCTGGATCAGCCAGAAGCATATGAAATTAAGATGGAAGATGAATTATTCCGAAGACCAGGAGATCCTCCATTTGAGGATCTTCTAAAAGAACTCCACAAAGGTAAGAAAAAGTATGCTATTTCCTCAGACGATGCTGATAGAAAAACCGAGATTTTATTCTTGACAGAAACTATTGATGAGTTCGAATCAGCATGGGATTTTATTCTTGACAGATATTATCTTAGAAGTGATGATTGGCTGCAAATGTTATATGCTATGTGACAACAGTGGGTCCCTGCATATTTTTGCGGCACCTTTTTTGCTGGAATTTTTCTGAATCAGGGTTTTGAGAGCTCATTTTTTGATGGCTTGTTGAGCTGCTAAAAAGTCACCATCCTTATACACATTATTTTTTTTTTCAAAATTCTTTTGGAACGTGCAAATGTAATGTAATGTATTAAGGCTGTGCAACAAATCCTTTATATGCTGTAGAGAATTATTTGTTTATATGAGTTTTATATGGAAGCAAGAGACGTACATTTTTCATATGTGATATTGAAAGTTTGAAATGTTTACTTTTCGAATTCTATTAGATTCATATTACGTTGGACTCACTTTTATTACCTGTAGTTGTTTTATCGGTTTACACGATTTGAGAATGATGATGGTGTTAATTTTAGAGAGAGAAGCAGAAATTTAGAGAGAAAAACAGGAAAAAAAGATAAACAGAGGGTGGTGGTAATTGTGGTATAACTTTTTGATTAAATACACCGTTCGTCCCTAAGGTTGTACCACCATAATAATTAACCAAAACGATAAAATGACCATTTGCCCTCATGTGCAAGGCACATGGGGGAAAATAAAAGAAGTTGACTAACGGATTACGGTCAGAGGGACGCATTTGGCCTCAGAAACCTGACTTTTGGACTCATGACGACTACTTTCCAAACTTAGGGTGCATGACGATGTTTTTGAGAAAGTTTAAGGACCAACGGTGTATTTTTGTCTTTAACATAGGTTCATGCTTTATATGTAGTATTGATGCATGAATTAATCAATATGACAATATGTTTTTAAAATAACATCTTCATTCTATATGTTTTTAATTTGTTTGATTTCATTCTGATTACAAGACAATTTGGTTAACTTTAACAATAAAGTGTTATGATACATTTTATATATATTTGCTTAGAGGAAATCATCTCTGCAGCAAGCTACAGCAACCATACATGCTGCAAAGGGTAAAAAGTTATGTAAAAAGGGGTTATGTGTTTGTTAGAGTAAAGTATAAGGGTTTAAATTGAAACTTTCAAATTGCATTTTACTCTTTGATGTAGATCATTTTCTATTGCAAATAGCATGAATGTTAAGCTCTTTTGCCTATTAAGCAATCAGAAGTGATATTGTTTATTTTGTGTTTGATGTTTTATATTGATATAAGAAATACATGTCGTTCATTAATACATTGTTGCATCATATTTTGCGGAGCAGTTGCTGTTTATCATTAATCTTTCAGGATAAAAAGTTTGTTTGACAATAAGAAGTAAAAACAATTTTTTTTTTTTTTTTTTTTTTTTTTTTTTTTTTTTTTTCTAAGTATTAACGGTCGTTAGTTATTTAACAGCTGTTAACTAACGACAAAATTGTACGCACTTTGTCCTTCATCTCAGTGGTTCATTGCAAATTTAGTCCTCAAATAATTTACATAAATGGTCCTTCATGTTATACATCAATTGCAAAATCAGTCATAGGTAACTAACTTCACGTTAAGTAGCTAACGGCAACAAAAGAATTCCGCAGCAACGCGCGGGTACCAAACTCGTTAAAACGATTTGTGAGAGTTGTTGTTGTTGGGATGAATGAGAGGAGAAGAGGAGAAAAAAGGATTTGATTCGCTCTATTTATGGCCTTTATTTTTTTTTATTTTTTTGTCATAAACTTAGAATGGTAGTGTATGGTAAAGGTGTATCATTGCGAACCAACCAACTATTCTTCCCCTCTTACGACGTCGTTTGTTTTTTTTCCTTTTCTCGTTTGATTTCTTTCTTTCCTTCTATTTAATTTAGGTAATGGAATGGGGCAATGGGCTCATGTTAATTGTAACCGAATTGGTGATCACGTTTTTTTCATCGGCCTAATTTTTTTTGAAAAAAATGCTTTCATTAAAACAACGCCAAAACGGCCCTCAAAACGGGGACCGTAGGCTCAAACCACTATAAACATATACAAAGGAAAACGATACCAATCCTTCCAAACAATCGTATAACATTTATATCTACTTTTAACCCAAAGGTACGTAAGGGACTTAACTCTTGCCACGATCTTCTCCACATTAGGACGCGTGCCATTGAAAACCATGTCATTTCTAGCGTTCCACAACGACCACATAGTAACCACTATAATCCCGTGCACTATGTTCTTCTTTTTCTTGCAGCCCTGCACTGATTTGTAGACTTCCAATAGATCTTTAACCTCAAAAGCATATATCGGATCTAGCCGGCACCATTTACCAATCCAGTCCCAAACACTTGAAGCAATAATGCAATCCGAGAGGATGTGCATCACCGTCTCATCATTGTCATTACACCAAGTGCAAATTCCATCTGCAATGCTAATGTTCCTACGTAAGAGAGCCATCTTTGTTGGAAGCCTATTCATCTCCGCTCACCAAGCCATAATGGAACATTTCAAAGGAACCCATGAGACCCATTTGAAGTTAAAATTATCCCCAAAATCCGATCTTTGCATCAGCATTTTAGTCGTTGCATTGGTTGAGAATTCCGCATTTGTTGCAGCAGCCCAAACCCATTCGTCATTCCTCGAGCCAGCGTCTATCCCATTTAACATATCGCATAAGTTAACCCATTGGACCAGCTCATCTGCCGAGACCATATTGTCTATCCAATCAGCTGTAACCACTCTTTTATTGTATACCACTGCAGTCCGCTCCGACACCCAACACTTCTTATTGTTCTCTAACCTGTATAGCAGTGGGAATTTATGTTTGAGAGCACAATCTCCAAGCCAAACATCCAGCCAGAACCTGACAGTATTTCCGCACCCCACTTTAGCTCTAATATAAGTGAACAACAAAACGTTACATTTTCTAACACTAGTAGAAAAATTGAATTCTAACCCGATTTTAATAATAATTTAATTATAACTAACTTAGCAAACACTTTTATAAAACATACATCTACCGCTTAAAGCTAATGATTGCTTCGGTTACTAGCCACACATACCGTTGTGGCGTTATCTATTAGAGTAGTGACAGCTTCAAACATCAATATTCATTTCCAAGAAAACGTAATTCTTTTCATCATAAACTACTAGTGTTAATGCCCGTGCACGCACGGGGCTTAGGCATAAAATTTTAGTTAAGTATTAATTTTGCAATTATTATTTTTAAATATATTATGTTTTTTAACTGTACATATATTTTAAATTTAGTTTTAAGAGTATTAGCAAAAGTTTTGAAGTGCAGATTGTTATTTTAAAGTATTTTATGTTTTTTAAACGTCCATATATCTTAAATTTAGTTTAAGAGTATTGGCAAAAGTTTTGTAGTGCAGATGACTCATTCCTGAACGCGACAACTCCTTGGCTGGAACTATTGGAGAGATGCTCAACTGCGATCTCTATAGCCCATCTTCTAGGCTTTGACATAAGTCTCATCAATGGGATTTGAACATAAGTCGCACTAACATGGTTTTAACTTTTAACATAAGTCTAAATAGTTTTGCATCCCCATGCACACACGGGATTTAGTCTAATTTAGTGAATAACTTTTTGATGATACACGTAATAATCCAGAACGTTCAAACCCACGTACAACAAATCCTATGCAATTTCCCGCAATGACAGGAACCTATTTGTTTAAATATTGAACTGTCATTAGATCAGGAATCGCTTGTGCAGAAGTCTTTTCTGTTTGAACAATCTCTAATAGATCAGGACTATTAACATTCCAGAATGCTATTCAGGTCATGTCTAGAAGACTATAGCTAAGAAATAGGTCATGACCAAAGTGTACTTCAATGCGCTGTAAATAGTTGTATTAATAGATTACAATACTTTTTTAGTAACATTTACACTATGAAACAAATCTTATTTCTTCACTGCCACAGTATTTTAATATAAAACAATATATTTGGAATCAAGTGTTTAACAACCCGACCCATTTCGGCTTGCACGAAAGTTGTTTATTTTGACCCTTTACATGAAAGATAAATGTTTAGAATTGTGAATTATAACCTGACATCTTTGCATACTTCCTTCCATTAACTTCCGTGAAGATATGTGTTAACCTGAAAAAAAGAGCGCCCACAAGGCCACATCTCGGGCTTGAGACCTTAGTTTCTCCCCCTACCAAATTCAGGTCAATGGTGGACGTGTCGATTGCCAAAATGAAATGAGCCAGACACACCTTCGTGATCTCACTAAATATATCTTGTTTGAATTGAACTTTCAAATGACGACCTATTATCAAATGTAGCCAAGTAAACAATTATATGCACCAATGTTATAAGTTACATGGGAATCTAAGTGAAGAATGAGTAATTTGTTATCAGAGAAGATACCTCAGTGACTATATCCGCATCCTTGAATTTTGAGTAGTCTAATACCCCTTTAATCATTGAGAATGCTTTTTAAGCTTGGACTGTGCCAACTTTTTCCTTGCAACGAAACCTATATTTTAACTTCACAAAATGACAAACTACTATAAAAAAATAATAATAATAATAATAATAATAATAAAAAAAAAAAAAAAAAAAAAAAAAAAAAAAACTAATACATAATCTTATGTGTTGAAGTTCATTTCATCTGGTTCCTCTGTCGAAACAATAAGTCACAAATTAAAATCACATAATGAACTACACACATATGTCATTACTATTTACATGGTATTTATAAGAGAAGTAAAGTTCCAACAACTACTGGAGGCATCAATGGATGTTTGAGATACTGTTGGTGTTGGTCTGTCTTATACGCGTATTTGTTGGTCATTATTTTGCTTTGCGACATCAAGCTTTTACTGAATTACAAACATAACGAACAAAATAGTATCATCAGACAACTACATAAGATGGTTACCAAAACAAAAGATTAGATCCAACATGTAACATTTAAAATCTTTGACCTATTGTCTGGTACACTTGTTTATGTTTCAGTCAATCGTATCTTCAAATTTGAATAACGAAAGACTAATTTCCTCTCTAACAGTGTTTGGGATTTCTTATTTATTCCTCCTTAATTACTAACTTCGGTAATCAGGTCATGATCTTCTTATTTTCAATAAGTAGTAGTTCATGATATCGTATATTATTAATTACTATGATGGTAAAATATGTTATTCAGAATATATTTTTTATGAATATATTTTACACACTAATCATTTTCCTAAAAAACTTACAGGTTTGTACTATGAAGTGGTTAGGGTCAACCTGGCCCTGCATGTTTCTACCCGCACCAAAAAGTAATCTGTTTTGAACCCAAACCCATTTTGACATGTACCCAACCCTCCCGATATGTCCAGTGGCGTAGCTTCATAGGGGCGGGAGGGGGCGGCCGACCCCCCGAAATTTTTTTTGCGATGTAGGGGTATATAGTTTTCGTGTAGAAAAATTTCGGTATTTTCGGTTTCGCCCCCCCAATTTAATTCGGTTTCGACCCCCCATAGTGTTAGGAAAAAAAAATTTTAGATCCCGACCCCCCACTCGAAAAATCCAAGCTTCGCCACTGGATATGTCAATTTTACCACCTACCATTCTACTATTCCATACTAATCGTAGTATATTCTTCTTAGGAAGAATTTCAAAACGAAATTAACTATCTGCAAGTTTTCCCGTTTTCCAAGGCTAGAATCAGTGCAACTTAATACAGGTAAAGCACTTATGCATTGCAGGTGGAAGATGTACTTGCAGTTGTATCTGATATGAAGCTGCTGCCTCGCACATACAACTGCTAACTTGGGTAAACGTATGATAATGTTTAATGATCATATTTTTGGAGCATAATTGAATATGGGAAGCAATCAGCTGAAAGTGGTGAGCTTGGTCAATAAAACAAACGACCGTAAAAGTCAATTAATGAAAGAAAAAAAAATAGTCACTTTGGTTCCAAGGTTTTGAATCTATCTAGTGCTTTTCGTCTTGGGATGGGATACTATGAAAGTCGGTATCATTCATTCTTTAAGTAAAAGTGTAAAACATTTCTATGTAAAGTCTGTATCCCTTCTTTTTGTATTAAGTAAAAATTCTCAGTCTTAAGCTGATGTTTAAGCTTTATTTATTGGCAAATACATTTACGCCCCTTCAGTTACAGTCTGTGTTTGATATATAGTATGAAGTGATAACTTAATTCTTCTTTATTTTTGAAACCATACTCACAATAGAATTTTGTTGTGCAGATACATACTCTACACCCCTTACTTTTCAAGTTTCTTTTGCGCTCTCTTGTGTTATATCTCGTTCATAATAATATAGTGACAACTGGTGGTGTTTCATTTTTGCCCTGATCGACCGATTCACCAACCTTTGTTAGAAAGTTAAGAAGGGCTGACTTCTTAGGAAAACAACAACAAAAACTTGAAACTTATAGAGCACAAAGTCGTAAGTTTATACCTGGGTTTCAGTCATGTAATGTAAGAACCAAAATCCAACATATAAACCACTGAATCTCCAAAAGGTTATTTAACCTCTGCTATCCTTTTGGCTAATTCCGATTCGTTCTTCAAAATTTCTTGCATAGTAGTAGACTTTTCAACTATCATCTTGATCATCCATCACCTGTAATAAATTTAGATAAATAAAAGAGGGTGTTAAAAGAATATGTGGATACATGTATATATCTAAAATCACAGTACGCACATTTTGAGTCTCAAACTGCACTTACTCCAATTTCAACATGTTCATACTTTTAGTTTGGTATGTGTGCCTAATTAATTTGGTCTCATAATCTACTAATTGTTGAACGACACCATCTAACACACCTAAATCATCAATGAAACAACAAAAACATAAACCCGCAAACCAATTACCTTCAAAAAACCACAAAAACATAAACCCACATCTTAATTACCTAAAAAAACACAAACCCTAAATCTATTATCAAACTTGCTGATATAATTAAATTGGAAAAATACCTTTGATTATTAAAAAATTACTTTTTCCCGTTGTGACCGCCATTTTAGAAAACATATAATGGGTTTTTAGATCACCATATGTGTTCACGTTTGGTGGTGGTCGGGTTTTTGGGTCGTAATATGTTTTTTTTTTTTTTTTTTTTTTTTTTTTTTTTTTTTTTTTTTTTTTTTCTTTTTTCTTTTTTTCTCCTGGTGCACACGATTGGGGGAGTTTGGGTCTTCTGATGGGTAGAAGATAGGTTTGGCATTGTTTACATTGAGATCCTTAAAGTTTATAATTTCATTCCCGCTTTTTGCAAGTTTTGTTTTTAGACTTTTGACACCCTATATTTTTTTGTGCATTTTTCCGGCTACACGTTTTTTCTTCGATTTTGACCGAATTGGATTCAATTTTGACTTTTAATTAACCAATCACATCACTCGATTTCGCTTACGTGGCAAAATAAAGCTTTTCTATTGGTTCAATTTTTTTTCAATGAGAAGGGATTTGCAAAAAAACTCAGAAATGATGTAATTCTTGTATTATATAAAAGATTGGCAAATGTCAACTATTTTATTAACAATTAAGTATCAGGAATGATTCATGCTTTGGCAAAAGCTTCTAAACAACCATATCTCAAAAGTAAAAATTGTTAGATGTATGGTTTTTTAGGAATGATACTTGAACAAATAAGATGAACGATGTTTGCAGATTACGCTTATTTTAATTTTGTCATTAATTAATCTTTTATATAATAAAACAAAACCCAGAATTTTGCATTTCAAAAATCAATTCATATCTGATTTAATAATAATTTTATTAAAAAAAAGATTATTTTCTTATTAGGTAATATTTTATATTTATACATAACACAAGTAGAAGATAAATACAAAAAATATAGATAAGATATTTAAAAAAAGATTATTTATTTTATATTTATTTACAACACAAGTAGAAGATAAATACAAAAAATTATAGATAAGATACAATTAATAATAGGATTAAAATTTTTAAATAATTATTTCAAAAAATTAAAAAAGACCCGTGCGTGCGCGGGTATTATAAGTAGTTTACTAATACAATATCTTTGATAATTTTCATTGAAAAACGAACAAATAATTCTTAATTAACTAATTCAGTATACTCAAAATAAGTTGAACAAAATAAACAAGTATGTACTACGTATGATCTTATTTCTAGCAAAAACAAAGGCACACATCTGGTTTTCGTTTGTAGTGAGTTTGATTTGGTAAAAGCCCATAGAAGACAAGAGGCGTGGACTTTTAACTAATCTTCTTTTGCCTTTTTTATTTCCGCACGACTGGCCGCCATTTCAGCTTCTTTTTCTTTCCTTTTTATCATTTGCTTTGCGTCTTAATTCCTCTTTCAAAAATAGTATTTTCCTACATAAATAATTGTGTGCTCTCAAATTATTATTTGTTCAAGTTCTGCTTAAATATGTGAAATAATTTATATTTTATCTATATATATTGTGAGATAAATTTACCATTAAGAAAAAATACTCCTTCCGTCCAAAACAATTGCCCCCCCTCCTCTAGCAAAAAAAAAAAAAAAAAAGGACACACATATTAACAAAATCATATTCCTTCCGTCCGATATTAAGTGTCCACAATGATATCTTTGATTGTCCCATATTTAAGTGTTCATTAAAATAAACGAAGTAATCTTGATAACTAAATTTCCAATTTTGTCATTTGATTAATAATCAATTGTAATAATTTATTACACCTAAAACTTTATGCTTTTATATTAATTGAGAATATAATTGTCATTTGGTTAACAATCAATTGTAATAATTTATTAGATCTAAAACTAGCGGTGTTCACGGATCGGGTAATATCCACAGTAATCGAAAACCAAAATTAAACCAAACCAAACCAAAAAAAGCTGAACCGAATTTGTAACCAAACCGAATTGGTCATAACCGAACCGAACTAAATATTCGGTTATCGGTTTGGATATGGTTTTGGAAATGAAAACCGAAAACCGAATTCTTATAAATATATATTTTTTCTAAGTATTTATATGAAAAAATTACTAAAACTCTTTTTTAATTGGTATAAATATAACAATTTTATATGTATTTATATGACAAAAAAATTACTAAAACTTTTTTTATATAAATATATCATTATTAAGCTTGAAAAAAATTGTGTGCTAAAAATATATATAATTAAATGACAAAATAATTAAAAATATGTAATTCGGGTTATTTGGTTCCGTTTTCGGTTATAGGGGTTCGGTTTTCGGTTATTCGGTTCGGTTGAATCAAATTTGAATTCGGTTTGGTTTGGTTTGACCCAGGAAAAAATTAACCGAACTAACCGAATCAAATAAACCAAACAACCCAATAACCGAACCGATGAACACCCCTACCTAAAATTTTGTGTTTTTTTTGTTAACTAGAGAATTTAGTAGAGAATATTTTATTTGAGTGGTTAAAAATTAAAGTGGTCTCACTTTTATTAAACTATGTGATTTTGTAATTTTGAGACGAAAGGAGTATTATTTAAAGTTTATAATAATAATTTCAAGCAAAAATAATATAGTAAACTCGATCAAACTTATTTATCTATTTTAGTAGTTGACAATTAAATTAAAACATTCAAAACATAAAATGTGGAAAAATATTAATTAAACTTAAAAAGTAATTATTTTTTTTCCTTTAACAAAAAAACACACAATTTCAAAAATGAAAATAATATTTATTTCTACTTCCTCTTAATTTATCCTCATAATCTAAGAAATGAAATGACACATGGATTCCATTCTTTATCTTTCTCATAATCTCTAAACTTTACAAGTATGATAATCATATGCTCCATCTTTCTTAAATTTCTTGTTTACAAAAAAAAAAAAAAAAAAGCACATAGTTTAAAAAATATGCATTTATTACTTTTTAAAATTCTGCAAAAGCAACAAAATGGTAATCTTATCATTTGACAATCAATTAATGCTTTCATATAATTTTGTAAATAATAATTTCGATTAAAGGTAATATAGTAAAACTTAAATAATTTTAACTTTTATTTATAGTAATGAAAAATCTTTTTGAGACCTAAAAAGGAAACGTGCACAATAATATTATAACGGAAAGAGTAGTTAGCAAGACAAGTAAAAATGTGTTTTACGAGGATATATTATTACTCTATGAAAAAATTAAAATTATTGTTGCTTTCTCTTTATTTTCTTTTGTAAAATGACAGTTTTGCTTTTAACTATGAAAGCTTCTTTTGTAAACTGTAACTAAATTTAAGTAGATGTAATATGGTATAAAAATCTCATATTCATTTTTAGCACCTAATTTGTGACATCCGAAAATAAAAAGTGAGAAATTAATTTGAGATGACGAGAGTATTAAAAGAGGAATGAATTGTTTTAATCTCAATAATTTGAAATTAAGTATTATCACATGAATTGTTTTAGAGATAACAATAACAATTAACAAGAGTCATCATATTCACATTCATATTCATAAATATAAATATAAATATACAAATTACGCTTTCCATCACATACCCGTATCATCATCATCCACTTTCTTTTTCTTCTTCCTTTAGCTTCAATAACAATAACACGGTAAGCAGCTCTATTACTAAAATATTTTTAATAATCTAATCATCGTAACGTTTTTGTTATTATTATTATGTTTGATGATTGATAATTTTTAAGGAGGGCGTTTGGGATTATTTGCTTATTAAACTTTGCTTATTTTGTTATGGTGTAACCAGTTTTGAGGTTTGTTTGGGAGTGCTTATTGATTTTTAGCTTACATATTACTATTAGATAAGCAATCGTAAACATGTGATTAAAGTTGATTATGTATGGGATATGGAATCGTAATAGTAATAAGCACATAAGTAGTTTTTATCAACGAGCTGTTTAGAGGGTGTTTTGAATTACTTTTTTGAGTGCTTTTTATGCTTATTCTTGACTTTTGAATGTTTCGATGAAACTGCTTATATTTTAACCAGATAGGAATTACCAAAAAAAAAAAAGAAAAAAAAAAAAAAAAACGTTTCTGAGACTCTAGTGATTAAGGGTGGCGATCGAGCCGTTTTCAGGTAGGTCGACCTATTTTTGACCCGAACTTGTTTATCCTCAACCCAAGCCTGATTAACTTCGTGTCGGGTTCATGTCATGTAGAGAATTGCCACGATGGTTAGCACTTTTTAGGCAACTTAAATCTCTTTATTTCAGTCTCAAATATTTATACAAGTGATCCGAAACATGATCTCCCAGGTAGTGCAAAGAGGGGATGAATTATAGGACTTATGTTGCCATCATATATTTATCTAATACTGTTATGCTAATATACATGGGAAATTTTAATAAATTTTTTAAAATAAATAATTAAGGAATAATGTTGTCCTGATTATGCTTGTTACTTTCACATTTATGTGATGATTACTACGTTAATATCATCGTATTGTTTATCGAAACCTACTTTTAGTTTTTATAATTTTCTTTTGCAAATCATAGCAACATGTTACCAACGTACTTTTACTGATATTGCTATGATTGGTAACAAATTGAAAGTAGGGCAGTACTTTAATGCCAGCTTCATCAACACGTTTGAACTTAAACCTCTGCCACTGCGTTTTTAGATTTGTACGATGCTGCTTATATTTTTGGACTCATCTTAATAAAAGCTATTACCAAGAATGGTACCTTCCACTTTAGTATGTAAAGATTTGAAATTTGAGATCAGGGTAGAAAAGAGTATATGTGTTTTAAAACTGATTGTTGTGACTTGAAGTTGTGATACTTAGTTTTTGTGCGTACAGAACTCTAGATGATTAGTACCACCCTAAGCAACATGATGACATTGACATCCAAACACTTCTTTCTACAACCCATTTTTACTAAAGCTGATTATGTTATTTGATGATTCAGTGTCACAGTCATTTATTATGCGCACATCCAGACACTCTTTGTACAGTACATTTTGTGTGATGTCAAAACTGTCGGCTTAACCATGAGATTTTTGGTGACAGATAAGAGACATTAGAGAACATTTCCATGGATTTATTTTCGAGTAAACGAGATGGTGGCTGGATTTCCACCCTTAGAAAGGGACCAAGTCTTGCTACTCGAGATATTTCTGGCTCTAGAGATGAAGCTCCTCAGCTGTGCACTAGAATTGGATGTAGTGGGAGACTTCATCATACGCGAATTAGTTCCTCAGAAAGCCCTAAATCTGTTAGACCTTCCTCTCGTTCTTCATCCACCAAGGAAGCAGTGGCCAATGTTAAAAAGCCTACCCAAGAATCCCGAAAGAAGCTTTCTTCTCAAATTGAGACAAATTCCACTAGTTCAAGCAGCGTTTCAGTTGAGTCCGAACGTAAACTTAAGTCAAAGTCCAGAAATGATGAGTCCAAGAAAAGTGTATTAAAGACAGGGAACACAAAAGTTAGGAGGGTTTCTGGTCAAAGGCCTGGTCTTGCAAACCAAGATGGTCAAATCGGCTCGCTCGACAGTGGAAGGAGGACAATTGCAGTGAAAAAGAGGTCAACCGGAGGAGAAACAAGCTCGCCTGCTAGAGGGAAGATGATCAGTGGGCCATCATCAGATACCAGGAGTTCTAGTTCCGGTCCAAGGCAGTCAAGAATGTTGACCCAAAATGCCGATTCTTCATCAGTAAGGACCCGAAGGCCTGTCAATGTACATGGAAATAATCCATCTCCTGTTCAGTCTACTCGTGTTACTCCTGATAATGTGGATGCAATTGCAAATGTAATTTACTTATTTATATTGACATGTACCTTTTCTTTTCTTCAAATTGAACTCTAATTGATGTTGTGTTTTTTTTTTTCTTCTTCTTTTTTCTGTTCATTGCTTTGCAGGTACTACTGGCACTTGAGAGGATTGATCAAGACGAGGGGCTAACCTTTGAGGTAATTGGTCATTTCCTTCAAAAAAATTTGTGTCCAAGTTGGCCATTATTATTGATAGAGGGAGGGAAATGAGTAGAGTGGGCGGGTTCGGTAACCAGTAAAACAGGCTCGGATCAATAGTCAAAACGGGTAAATTTAAGTACTTGGGTTGGGTTAGGTTGATTTACAAACACTTCGTGTTTTCTCTTTATCTAGTTTATAGTTTGATTTATTAAATGTCATTACAAAACTTATTGATTGAAATGATCTAATTTATTATAATAAAACAACATATGACGTTTAATACATTTTGACTACACTTTGGGTGCCGTTCGTTCGATCTCTTTTCAATTTAGCTAAAGCTTTCTGTTTACCCACTTAATTGTTATAAAATATATGACGCACATCGACCATTAACTTATAAGGTTATTGAAAGTTGCCACTATAATTCTTAACCTATATTTTTTCTATTTGCAGCAAATTATGTTGCTAGAGGGAAATTCATTTCTTGGTGGCCTCAACTTATATGATCGGCATAGGGACATGAGACTCGATATTGATAACATGTCCTATGAGGTTTGCTGCCATTTTTGTTTCTTATGCAATCATTTACTTCCTCTTCCGATAATTTGTAGTTTGTATTTTAATTGAGTTATCTTAATGTGAAATCAGATAATAATTATTTTTATTCAAGTTAAAAAGATTCTCACATGAAGCAATATAAACATGGTCTTAGAAAAAGCATTAAAACACAAAGTGTACACTAAATATGATTATTATATCATTTTGCTTTACAGGAACTTTTAGCACTAGAGGATGAAATTGGTATAGTGAGCACAGCACTATCTGAAGAGGAATTATCAAAATGTGTTAGAATGAGCGTATACAAACCATTGCATACAAAGGAACCAAGAATGAGAGATGACTGGTGTATGGATAACACAAAATGCAGTATTTGTCAGGTGATTTTTCAAACTATCTTCAATTTGAGTATTGTCACTGTTACGATAGATATTTGAATTATGAAGTGATTCTGAGTATGATTATATTAGGCATCAAAATAATCATATTTTTATATCAGCCCAAAAACAAAAACTGATTATTTAGGAAACTAAAGTTTGTATGAGATGCAAAGGTGATATCAGCTGGCATGTCTTTGCAGGAAGAGTTCATAGCAGGAGATGAAATAGGAAGGGTGGGATGTGATCACGGTTACCATGCTGAGTGCATCGACCAGTGGTTGAGGTTGAAGAATTGGTGTCCCGTTTGCAAGGTGTCCGCTAAACTATCAGAATCTTCGTAAATATGTACGGGTGCATGGTGAATAACTCTGTACAAAGTAGATTTTCTCCATTAATTGTACATACATACCTCGTTTGCAAATGCATATATTCCCACATATTTGGATACATTTGAACTTTATAGAAAGTTTGTCATTTGTCACTTGGTCCAAAATCATTCTCATGGTTTTTTGTTCCTTATTTTTCGATTGATACGGGATGGTATGATAAGTAATACGTTAAGTAATCTCATTTATTTATGAACAATTAATTATCACGTTTACATTAACATCAGCCAACCACAATTTTCTATTTGAGATAACTATACAAACTCTTGGATGCATAGACAATGATCAAAGCAGAAACAATAACTAGCAACGGTTTTCCTGTACTGGTGATTAAACGTGAGCCATCTTGTATGTATCTTGGTAACGGTAAAGGCTTGGTCACTGCCATCTGTGGTAGGAGGGTTTCATTTGGTGCCATTGTTTGTACTGGCTCTTGAGGTTTTGCATGTGTTGGTTTGGTTTTTACAGACTGTTCTTGAAATTTAATAGTCGCGATATCAGGGATTTCTATGGTTTTCGCCTGTTGAAAACAATAAATAGTGTTTAAAAATGGGTTACCCATACAGAGATGTATGCATTACCAGCATGAAGCGTATAGAAATAACTCACCAAGTTCTTAAACTGTAAGTTGAACAAGATGTCAATGTATCGCTGCTTCGCTTGCTTGTTCTCTTTGTTTATTTGTCTCCAAAAGCCATACATCGAGCCCATGTTCAAGGTTTTGTTCGCATAGATCTTCCATGTGTAGCTGATAATATGAAACGTTATTTTGATATATTTCCAATTTATTATGATTCAGATCTCTTATACATTGCTACAACTAGGGGTGCAAAATTTTGTCAGAACAGAAAAACGAAAGTGTGAAACGGACTGGGCTGAATCAGTTCCAGCTGTGTTTCGCTTAGTTTTCTGTTGCATACTATTTTGATGAATTGTCTTTGGTTGCATACTATTTTAAGACAAGATATGTTCAAAACCCTAAACACAACTGGTCGAATTGTGGTTGTTGTTGTTGGTTTTTTTTTTTTTTTTTTTTTTTTTTTTTTTTTTTTTTTTTTTTTTTACTTGAAATAGTATGGTTTGAGACTTGTGTTTTGTGTTTCTCTATTTAGGACAAAGCCATATATATTCACTCGGTTCTTGGTCCCGTTTGGGACCAAGCTGCTCCGTAATGTTATGTATTTGTTCGTTTCGTTCTGAGTTTCGACCAGCCACTAGAGCTTACCACTCGTAGATACGCTGAAGCGCAGATTGAGACAGCCGATCCCAATACTCGGTATCAACTTTGCATTTTGTGAAGAAATCAGCAATCTTGTTGCTCGATTCATCACCATTATTGGGATCAATATGAAACCCTGAAACACCATCAACTATGATCTCTGCAGGCCCACCTTGATTAGTTGCAAAAGTCGGGAGTCCACAGTTCATGGCCTCGATAACTGTCAGCCCGAAAGCTTCGTACAATGCAGGTTGCACAAAAGCACCCTTTGTATCAGCAATACAACGATATAATTCTCCATTGCGGTTCCTATCAGTTTGAGCTGCTATCCATCTCATCTGCCCCTTAAGTTTGTATTTCTCTATCAACTGGTGCATCTTTTTTATTTCCGCCATCTCTTCTCGATCTTTAGATTTTGATGGATCAAAGAAGCCCGCAACAACAACCAAGTTTACAAGGCTTCTTAGCCTTTTATTTTTGCCGTACCATTCGGTTAATCCTGTTATGTTCTTTACTGTATCAAGCCTTGCCACTGAGAATATTATCGGCTTGGTTTTGTCTACTAGATACCCCCTATATTAATGAACAAAAGCACATTAGAGGTGGTAATCTCATTCCATTTACTTAAGAATATGTTGAATTTCACTGTATCAGCTGAACTAGTCCAAATTATATATCACTGTACCATAAAATGGCCTTTGTGATCATAATAATCACAATAATTATATATTTATAAGCTTTTATAACGTAGATAAAAAAGCATTTGCAGGTCAACCCATTCCAAACAATAACCGTTTTGATCAGAGTCCATTTTAAATCGGTAACCTCCGATTTACTATCCTTATAACTTACTGGATAACTTACATGTGCTCGTCGTTGTCTTGATCGTTAAAAAGTAGTTCTTTGATAGCAGGATGAAAAGACATTGAACGTTTATCCTTTTCCGTGTAAGGAAAATAAACCGATTGTTCTGCACCAGGAGAGGCTATGTTGAACTTTGGATCGAACACATTGATGCCCGACACCACTCTACATAGTCCAGGCATTGTAAAAACTGCATGGGTCTCATATTGTCCAGGCCTTTGCTTACTATATTCACAAGTAAACAAAAACAAACACCCGTATATTAGTTTTCCGATTTCATGCATTTCAACAAGAGTTTGGGTTTTAAACATCTAACCTTCCTGCTATTTCCTGATACGTGCTCGCGATTATAAAATCAGCAGAGTTCATCGATATTAAATCCGCAGTGAATTGGCATGAGAAATGGTATTTTTTATCAAGATTTTTCCAGTTAACATCTGAATTTTTGTACTTAGACTTTTCCAATGCGTGTGCAATCGTTCCCTAGAGTTAAAAAATAAAGAAATATGGTGTGATTTGAAGAAGTTAATAATCCATAATAACAAACTATCGAGTACAAGTTTGATAATAGAGAAACCTGTGTTACTCCAAATCTTTTGGCCATAAGAGATGCCACAATGTTCCCATCAGTATAGTTTCCAAGTATAAGATCTGGTTTACATTCCATCACCTCGAGTACCTTAGAGGCAGCATCCTAAGCAACACATGAGATATTAACATATCAGTTACTACACGTCACAACAACTCCCCCCCCCCCCCCCCCCCCCCCCCCCCCCCCCCCCCAATCTATTTTAATCCTATTGTCGTGTAAAGACTTGCCTGTGCAAAATTTTCAAGGTATGGGTAGACATCGAATCGTGAAATCCATTGACTAATAATGCCTTTTGAATTTCTAAAAGGAACCCGAAGGATATGAGAATGCGAAGTGTTTAAAATTGGTTCTATCTCCTCGTTACACTTTGTTCCTTGTGCATCAGGAATGAGTCGACTCACCTACAGATATGTATCCATGAGATTACATTGAAAACACTACAGAATGACTGAACTAGCAACTCATTGATGCAGCCTGAAAACGTACCACAAGAATACGAGGCTTTGCGTTTAGTCCTTGCTGCTTTATTCGTAGCAGAATCTCTTCCTCTAGTGCTTTCACTTGATCAAGAATGTAAACAACCTACATAACAATCAAAATAGACTTTTTGAAGTCAAACCAACTTCTTACTAAAACCAAATCAACTCGGTGTTTTGTTACAAATCAAACACCAAATTCTTTTCCTGTTTGTATGACTTATCAACGCATACGGATAAGTCACCTGGCCTCCGGTATCAGGCAATCCAAGAACATCTGACTGTCCAAAGTAACCATGAATCGAAAAGATCACAATATTGAATATGACCGGAATCCTGCTGAAGAAGGATTCCATGTTAATAGGATCTGGTGCTTGAAGAATCTCTGAAAGCATCATCATTGTCTCCTTAACTCTTGCTGCAGTGTTTCCCCATCCTTTCTCGAATCCCCATTCTTTAAGCCTATAAGTTGTAGAAACATTTGTTATCATTAGTTGAGTTCAAACTTCAAACTCATTATATTTTGAAGAAGATTTGGATTATTGATTACTTGTGCTCAAAGGTACGAAATGGCTCGTCTTTAGGGTGGGCAGATAAGTAGACATCTGCAACGATCAATGCTTTTTGGAGCTTGGAAACTGTATCTAGCGTCTCATTGATCATAAGCTTCTGCAAAAGAAAACAATGTCGTTATCCATACATCTAAGAAGTATATTGTACAACTTAACGATGATTATGGAGGCTGCAAGATGCCGGGTTGGGTAATGGATACTTGTCAGCCAGGTAAGTTGACCTGGAACACTTTACGTCCCCGATTTTTTACATCATCTAAGTATAAGTAGAGTTTCAATTAAACTATTATTTTCTCAATAGTCGTCTAAATCTATTGGTCTTAATCGTTTGACTTTTTAGAGATAAAACATAACTTGAGTACACACATTATTAACTAAATGAGTCAAAGCTGCCACATCTACGACTAAACAATGATTCCGTGCATGAACGAGGTGTGAACGAAAATTACCTCTCCATGATGATTTAGAGCTAGCAAGTACTCAAGCAGCGGTTTTGCATTCTCTAGATCACCACCCAACCTTGAAGTCGTGAACTTTGAAATGTAGTCAAGCCCTTTGCCAATAGACGTTGGGAGGGTTAGGCGAGGCATGCCAAAATCAAAAGCTTCAAAATCAACTTGTAGCGCATTTTCATCCTTTGCCCTGCTCATCAAATAATGCAAGAGATTCATATTAACACATTTTAATTGTGAACAAGTACGTCCAAATAAAAAGCAAGATTGCATACGCAAACGGGTAATACAAATGTTCATACCATTCATTATCGTAGATGGATTCTTTGAACTTCAAATATTGTGAAGGTGTAAGCTTGTGAACAGTGAGGTCATCAGCATTAACCTTGAGGTAACTCCACTGTCCTTGACTCACTCGTACCCCTAATGCAACATATGGTGGAATTATTACTGCCTCCTGCATTTTCACCACAAAATTTCCATGAATATAAATGACAAAAATATATTTGCATATTTATATGAGCTCTTAATAAGAAGTATTTTGTATTCGAAGAAATAATCATGTAATGAATTGAGTTACAAACACATATACATGCATAGATTCATGTTTTTCTGCTAAAATATTCAATTCATTTGAATCGTTATGCATTTTAGTATGTTACGAAAGCATGTATCGTTTGATTACAATAACTAAGTGCTTTATAATTTAACACAGATCATATCGAGTATTTATACTAAAGAAAGCTTCTAATTAAGCATTTTGAGTTTGTTTACTAAGTATTTAAAAATATAATATATATGATTACATGATCATTAGAGAGGGAGATGATAACCTGTGTGGAACTCAAGATATGTCCTAGTGAACCTTCTAAAACCTTAGCCCTTTCAAGCTTGTCTTCTATGGTTTTTTCGATTATGGAAATCAATTCTTGGGCTTTCAACATTAATCTTTTCCCAGGTAATGTAAACCTTAGCAAAGAAAATAAGAATTAGTTACAAAAAGGTTCAAATGACTTTTGGATATAGTAAATATGAAATTTGTTGGCATTTTTGTTTGATGCATCTAACAAGTACTATTAACTCTGAGGTATACTCGAAAAGACTTCATTTGCTGACAGTTGTTACAATAATTCGATAGTTTGTCTTGTAAAACAGTTATTACAAATCTTGCTGTTTTTTATAAGAAAGTTTTGTTGTAATATCTTGCAAATTACAATACTAAAGAAAAGATACGTTGTGGATTTCTGATATGCATTTCGTGTGGAGTGATTGAAAAACATGTTTGACATCATACGATACTAAAATACATACCGATCGAAGCATCTCTTTGCATGGTACCGGTTTTGTTTCAGTGCATCAACCAAACTCGTCGTTAATCCCAAATCCATGAGATAGCTAAACAATATGTACGTATAGATATCGTGACAACAAAAAACCACTTATGATTGACTTTGTGGTTTTGAGATGAGACAGGCAAGATGAGATTTGCCATTGCCCTAAAAAATGGTTTTATAGGGAACTTGTATAGTAAAGCCTTTATGGCAAAGACTAAAGATGGTTTTGTGGGAAGAGAAAGAACATTCTTTGGTTAAGTAATGAGCCAAAAAGACATTGAGACATTGACTTGTACAAAGGAAAAGAATATGAAATTGTGTTAATGAACCAAATTATGATTCTTTATCAATTGTTTAATTCATTCCAAGGAGAAAAGTATTACTCCGTATTTCACAGGAGAAATGACATTTTTTTTTTCTTTTTTTCATAAGATAATTATTTTTCAGATAAAAAGCCGAAATACCCATTTTTTCCCCACCATGTGTATTGTTGAAAATAAGTATTTCATTCTTAAAAAAAATAAAAATAAAATAAAATAAGTATTTCATATAGAATGGTTATTTAGAGTCACGTTGTGAAAAAAAACTGTCATGTCAGGGCCGTATCACCTTTATCATTTCAACATTAACAAAAAAAAAAAAAAAAAACACCGGTTATCATAACACCATCTCAACACCATATTTTGGGATCCAATTTTTTTTAAAAAAATAAAAATTATAAATTCAACCCCTAAACTAATACTCCCTCCGTCCCAAAAAGAGAATCCACAAATAAAAAATGTAGAAATTATAATATGTGTAATTAATGCTAGTTTTGATTGATAAAAAGTCATTTTTACCCTTATAGTTAATAGATTAAATTGCATTTTTGGTCCATGTGGTTTGGCCAAATTGCAGGTTTGGTCCCTATCTTTTCGAAAGTGCAACGATGGTCCCCATTTTGAAGTTTCCGTTGCATGTTTGGTCCCTAGCTACAGTTGAATGACTAAAATACCCTTTGTCTTCTTCCCCTTTAATCATCAGATAGTTTTCTCTTTTTATTTATATATCACATTCTCAAGAACATGAACAAAAACCTAGATTGATAAAATGCAATTTACTTTTAAAACAGAAGGGTATTTTAGTCATTTAACTTTGGCTAGGGACCAAACATGCAACGGAAACTTCAAAATGGGGACCATCGTTGCACTTTCGAAAAGATAGGGACCAAACCTGCAATTTGGCCAAACCACAGGGACCAAAAATGCAATTTACTCTAGTTAATATAGAAATAAAAAATGAGTAATTAATACAAGACTTAATTAGAAGGGTAAAGTAGAAAAACCAGTTATAATTACTGTCCATATATAAAAATTGGACACTTATTCTGAGACAAACATCTATCTATATATATATATATATATATATATATATATATATATATATATATATATATATATATATGGGAAAATGTTAGCTACAATTAATTGTAGCTAGTTGGCTACAATTCCTTTGAAAAAACTTTTAATAATGTACAGTTCAGTCCCTGCGGTTAGACCCTGACACATATTTTCCCCCTGTCCCCACCTTTTTTTTCAAAAGAAATGTAGCCAATTGGCTACATTGTGTTGTAGCTATGTTTTCCCCTATATATATATATATATATATATATATATATATATATATATATATATATATATATATATATATATATATATATAAATTGAGTTCTTATATTGAATGTGAGCATTAATGCCACAAGCTAAGAAATTCAAATATGTGATTCAAACTAATGAATTTAGTTCAATGTGAGCATTAATGGAATAAGCTAAGAAACTATATTATACAAATTAAGCTACCAAATCGTTATTGTAGAGCTACATTTGAAAGCTTTCAATAGCTTCTAAAGTCTCATTACTTTACAAACCATAAATTAAAAGCCTCATTACTGCGAGTATACGAGCCATCTACTGTGTATATTCTCATCTTTTTAGTTGCTCACACTACAACAAAATGAGCCTAATGCAACATTTTAGAGGTAACACTTTTGAAAGGGTGTTGCTTTTTTGATCAAATTAATTATGAAGCAACACTTTCAAAATAAATGTTGCATATTAAGATTTAAACCAACACTTTTCTTCAAGTATTGCAAAATTATTAAGAAAAATGCAACACTTTTAAAAGGTGTTAGCAATTGTTAATGATCAAAGACAACAGTTGGTGTAAAGTGTTGATGCTCTTCATTTTAACACTTACAAAAACGTTATGTTGGTTAAAACATTAATTTAATTTAACATTTTGGACATTTCATCCAAACAATAGCAGCATTTTAATTAATGCCACATCTTGATAGAGGTATAAATTATGGGAAAATTATCCCTGCAGTAAACTGCAGGGAACAATGCCTGCAGTAAGGTATAAAAGAGGGACCATTTTTGTAAAATTATGAAAGTTGAGGGCTGCAATGTGAAGATGTTAAATTCAACTTTCATAGAAACTGCAGATAACACCTTGCAGTTTACTGCAGGGATGTTATTCCCATAAATTATACTCCGTAAGTAGTACTTTGCAGTTTGCACATATAAGCCAATCACTAGGCCACTGTAGGGGTGTAAACGAGCCGAGTCGAGCCGAGTATTGACATGCTCGAGCTCGGCTCGTTTAAAATCGAGTCGAGTCGAGTATTTTTCGAGTCGATCTCGAGTTGTTCGCGAGTTGTCTCGGCTCGATTACACCCCTATTTACACACACACACACACATATATATATATACCCCTATTTACACACACACACACATATATATGTATATATATACATATATATGTATATATGTATACATATATATATATATATATGTATATATGTATATATATATATATATATATATATATATATATATATATATATATATATATATATATATATATATACATTATATATAACAGGAGGCGTATGACGTCATTAATGCCACCTAAATGCCACCTCAATGCCATGTAATTGTAAAATGTCCATGTCATCGCATTAATGTCCATGTCATCACATTTTGCCATCCATGTCATCACTATTTATTTTTTAACCGTATTGTAAGCAAATGTTTTAATTAAATTCGGCTGAGTACTAAAAATCCGAATAAAAAATGCAACCCACAAAGATCGAACCGTGGATCCTTTCAAACAAATAGAAAGAGCCCAACCATTGGACTAATTCAATATTTGTGATTGACTAAGCAAAATCAAAATTGATAAATGCATATAGACCAATTTAAACAAACAAAATATAAAAATATCTTTGTTTCAAAAATCATAACCACTTTCCTTCTAAAAAACGAGAAATTTATTCGGTTCCCAACTCATCCTAAAACACACACAAAACCCTAAAAAAAATCATCTACCGGTTCCCAACTCATCTCTTATCGTTTTTTGGTCCTCTGTAATATTCTGAATAGGGTTTAAAAACAGTAAGTGACCCATGCATCTATATTTTTTGTGCATATTATTTTGTTTTGTATGGTTATTACTTATTCTGTTACATATCAGTGAATCCAAAACAAAGAGTTTAACAACAGTATTATTTTTCCACTTAAATTCTTCATTGTTTAGCTATTGAAAGCCAGATCCCATTCACTTACTAGGTAATCTTAAAACTAAGAGTTTGTATTCTGATAACTCGATTTAGTTCTATAACTTTTGGTGTGATAGGTATCGAGACCTCATGTGAACAACTATCACTTTCTTGAAGCATCCATAACCAGATACAAAGGTTTCTTGCATCTAATCGATCAAGAGAAACAACACATAAGATGTAGAATAGGTTATACTTAAAAGGTTTTGATAAGTATTTTTGTAGTGCTACTGCTAATACTCAATCATATGTAAATTCTAATATGCATGTTGCTTTTTGGAATAGTTCACATGCAGTTTTGGAAATACCTTATGATAAATTAAGTCATCAATTTATTATTGTTGAGAATATGATGCTTTGATTTGAACCTTTCTTGCAGGGAAGATGTAAAATATTTGTGGTCATCATGATCTCAAACAATGAATAAATGGTTTTGATATAGTCTTGATATGATGCTAGAAAACCTCCTTAGATTAGATTGTAAGGTGCATTCTTAATTTTTCACTACGATCAGTTGTGTGTTTCCCTGTTACTATTAAAAGATTTCATATCTGTGTTTTTCACTTCATTATTCCAGATTGATAACATGAACTCATCAATGATTGGTAACGTCAAAACCAAAAGCCACATGTTATGTACATAATACATCAGACATGTGCTTGTCATTACGTATAGTTACATAAATATTGTTTCTCTTAGATGTGAATGGTAAACTTTTTTAGAGTCTGAAGCTTTGACAACAATGCTACAAGCGATAAACCAGGGAAGAAGAAACCTTTAAAGCTAACGGACCTCGAGTAAGTCTATACTTTATGTTCCATCCTGTTTGTATTTCTTAGTGATGGTTTTTGATGTGTCAACGATTGATCGCATTTTTTTATTTTATTTTATGTTCCTAGGGGAATTGAACCGAAATGTATGTATTGGGTAACTTCGTGGATTAATTTTCTGACATATAAAACTCATTTGAAGATGTTGGACTTTGGATTGTTGTGATAATGCCAATTCTTATTCACTGTTATGGAAGCAATATCCAGTGCCACCAATTTCATTTGAAACAACAACATCCGCTGCAAAACTAATTGTTCTTGATTGACAACCTGCGAAACCCTAAACCGTCAAAACAAACACCAATTGTGTGATCCGATTATCACCTCAATTGCAGCTTTCAATCTAACAGGTATGTTATTTGATTTAGAACAAATATTATTATAATTTCTCTTTTGTGTAAGGGAATCAATGTTTTTGTTTCATATAAATTTTGATTTATCTATGAATCGATGTTAATTTGAGTCATATGTGGATATACTAGGTTCAAAAGTTTTTTAATGTCACTTTAATTTCGGCACACCAAACCCTGCTCAGTCTAATAATAATGGTGGATGGTGCAACCTTCCTCTTCAGCATTTTCATTTCGCCAAGCCTGCTTTCTTGCAAATAGCACAATACCAAACTGGTATTGTACCAGTTTCATTCCGAAGGTAACTTTTTTAAATCTCATAATCACTTATAATTAGTATTGTCACACTGAAAGAAAAAAAATAATGTATTACTCAACTATACATGCATATGGGAATTGTTTCAAATTTTTTCCACATTTCTCAATGTTATTCATTTAGAACTAAATTTTAGGTTTATTTCTCAAATTTGCATTCGGAAAACAACATTTTTTAAGAATTTGATTAGTATGGTATGGTGTTTGATGAAGCTCATACCAGACATTCATCGTCTTTGAACACTCCTCTAAACGTACTTCCATGAGATGCAACATGTATGCTTTGATATTTGAGGTCAAATGCAACAAACTTTCAATGTCAAAACTGATATGAGTTCTTCTTTTTTTTTTTTTTTTTTTTTTTTTTTTTTTTAATTTATATATTTTTTTTCTTTAAACATAAAGATCACATGGTGATATATGGTATGCCCATAACTAGAGGATGCATTAGAATACTACTTTAGTGTTTATTTGAGAATCTACTAATTTATATTAATGTGATCTTTCTAACTTGCAGTTGTGTTTATACAATTTTAGTTATGGCTTCAAGCAAAGTTGGAAAGGCTATTAGTGTGGTAAAAGATCAAACAAGTATTGCATAGCAAAGGTATTGCAAAGGTTACAGGAAATGAAGCACTTCATCTCGAGTTGCTCATACTAAAGCCAACGGGCAATGATAATCAACCAATTAATGATAAGTATATAATGGGTATTATGAACAACACTTCTTACTCGAGAAGTTGGGTGAGCAGATTTATTATCCATGAAAAGTATATAATGGTCAGGAAATTGACTCATTGAGTACCAACGAGCTCGAATACCTCGAAAGGCAGCTATAGCGAAGGATCTTGCATCAAGCTATGTCATTACAAGGTCGTTGACCATGGAAATCCGAGAATGTAGAAGGAGCCAATTCTGGCCTTAGCTACCATTCATTAGAATATGGGTGTAATCCCAAACAATTACCATTAGGAGGTAATTCTTAATATGCAAAATTGTTATTCATGACTTTAGGTGGCAAGATGGAAAGACCAGGTGGAGGGTAAAGGGTCATAACGGGGTTGGTTTGACCTGATAGACCCGGTTAACTATTCCATTGCGTTATTTGTTGCGACTTTGCTGATATAGTTGTAGAGACCCATAAGCTAGGTGAAGTTGCATTCCATGATCTTTGCATATAACTTGCAAAATTAGTTAAGCATTATATAGCCTCACATTGATCATATACAGGTTATAAACAAAAGCCATTACTAAATGATGCATGAGAGAAGATTATTGCATGACAATATCAAGAAATGGTTCAATAGATACCTCAAAGATTAGATTGAATATGCATCGTATCATGCAAAACAATGTTGTTGTGTTTCGAACACATGAGACGTTAGAAGAAGCTACACCGTAAAAGTACGAATTAACAATAAAACAAAAACTTAGGTATTTTCTGAAAGCACATAATTTTTCTAATTATTTTTGTAAAAGATAACAACATACCATTGTGGAAATAACCTATAATTCATTCGTATCTATATAATACATCTTATCTTATTTTTTCATTTCATCTTATTAAGTATAAATATGTTAATTGCTCTCAAGAGAGTAATAGAGCAAAGGTGATCCAAAGAATCTTGAAGATCTTTTATGCATGAGAGGTATATTCTTTGGTCCTTTCAATGTGTTCAAATATGACCAAATAGTTATAAATATCTTTCCAATGTAATATTAAAGCAATGATCTTGATAAGTTATATGCATTACGCATACGCGTGTAAATCAGTATATGACACTTGGTTTTTTAATTGGATTGCAGGTTTTAAGTCACCATTTACCAGGTATGAAGAGGTATTTTTAACAATCAATAAGATAGTTTAGGAAATTGATGTTTAACTAATGTTTTGTTTATTTTTTATAGGCTGATCAGAATGCTCACGGAAATGATGGACTGAAGCTACATGGTTTTGGTGTAAGTGTTTTACTCGCTAGATATATAGGTATGTTTTGATGTAGATATATGGGACTCGAGACACCTGATCATTACACCTCAAAACAAATAAATCCAAACATTAAAATTTAGTACCAAACATCTCATCTTAACTCCTCACCTTAATTTTATTTTTGTAACTAATTCAAATGGAGAGCTTCGCTTCACGATGTTGCTACAAGATATATTTATCTACCTATGTTGGATTGTCAAAAGATGAAGGTTAAGGTAAGTCTTTTCAGTATGATCATCTTTATATCTATTTCGTTGACATACATACACTTTATGCAATAATGAATCTCCCAAGGAGGGTTTGTGAAAATAGATTTCCCCCCAAAATCCTATAAAAATGACACGCAGTCCATTAGTCCAATCTACTTGGTGGTGTGTAAGTTGTGTCACCACTATTGAACACAAAAAATGAGATGGGAATTGTATTTGTTTCTGTGATTGTTGAACTTTTTATTTCTGCCTATGGTTTGTGTCATATGGTTATCAATCTAATTAATGTCGTTGAATGCCTGTTTATTGGTAATCGCTTTTCATTTCAAATTTTAGTTCACTTAAGTATTCTTTCATTTTTGCTATATTCTTTTGATCTTGTGATCGGATACAACAAAGGAAGAAGCGGACACATAGCATTCGGAGATTCAAACCTAACCCGTATACTACAATCTTCTTTGAAGAAAGTGATTAACGAGGTTGTATGCATTTAAAATATGATTTCTATTTTTTTTTAACTTTCCCTGTGGTTTTCCAGTTATTCACTAATATGTTAATAAAAATTTTCTTATTGATATTGAAGGTTCATTATATTGTAGCAGCTTGTGAAAACATTATCAGTGAAACAAGGATGAGGCTATGGGACATAGTTACCGCCTCAAATGGAAAGACTATTAAGGTTTATATTTGTACATGGCAGTACATGGCTTTATATTTTGGGTAAGGATCGCTTCTTAATCTCACGGGTATATCATCGGTAAGGTTTATATTATTGAATATAACCTGCTTTCCAAAGATCAATTTTGGCTTTTGAGCTCAATCAGGCTTATTTTAATATGATAATTATTTGCCTTTATGGTTCATGATAATCCTAAATTTTCCATGGTTTGATGCTATATTGCGAATTATATCTATTTTTATATACAAATGTACCACCTGCTTAGCTTTTGTCCATGCTATTTGGTGGATTTTAGCTGGACAACATATAGTTTTGAGGTTGTTAGGTTATCGGATATCACTTTTCAAGGGATCACTTAGAATAAACTAGCTCCAGATATAAGCACCACATTATTTTTAAACATCTTAGTCTGACCCAAAATATGCTGAAGACACATACACACACAAACGAGAAAAAAGGAAATACACATGATCAATGAAAAAAGTGCATCAGTTATAGGAGTAACTAGAACATCAATTGCAGGAGTATATATTGTTAGGAGCAAATAATCAGTGATGTGTGAAGCAAATAATCAGTTATTGGGTTCCTTCATTAGCATTATAAAGTGATGATCCTAATAAAAAAATGCTTTGCTATGTAGATATTAGGCAAATACAGTACATATCATTTAAAGGAAATGCATTGAGCTCATTGAGCACAATAAATTTGATTAATTACTATGTTTTGGACTTTGTAGATGGGAGGCTTTATATTCAAGAAAATTAATGGCCCTTTATCTATGGGTGAGCGTAAGAATGACAACCGTAATTCAGCTGACTCCCCATCAGTAACTTTCAACTACTTCAAAGAACCCGAAGGTTTGAGGAAATGCATTAAAGGGGTTGCAACCATTCGCAGAACAACCTGATATTGGTTTGTGGAATATAGGCCAATTCGCATTAGCTCTTTCAATTGCCCAACTTATAGATAAGAAGGAGCTCAATTATGCCATTCAATAATATTCTTTGCTATTTTTCCCCCTTTGTAATTTGTAGCAATCTGTAATACAATGACAAAAAATCTCAGCCTGCCAAGGTATAATAAAGAGCTCATTGATGAACTGTTGAACAACATTGCTGTCGACAAAGTTGATTACACAAACTTCTTCAAATTAATCTCCAACATCAAGGATGAATCTGATGTTCCAGATGAAACGTTTCTGGTTTCGCTCAAGTATTTGCTAGATATTGGCAGAGAGCATAAGGAGGCTTGGACCAGCAGGGTAAAACGTTATATATCCAAGGTAACATGACCCCTGAATATAACATATATTAACATATAGGCTGCTTTTATAATCAAAATATGTACTTCATATTCTGTCACAAAAGCATACTACATGAGAAGCACATAATAATTACAAATATATATGCCAATTTACGTTTTATTATATGGATTCAGTAGCACTTGCATGTTAATATTCATGAGTTCAAATGGCATAGTTTATGTCCTTAACCTCTTTTAGTTGACTTTGGTAAATGACCCTTGTGAGAAACACCTATCACATCTTCTAAGTGCCACCACAATTACTTTTGTACAATGGCATTCAATCTTAATAATTAGATCAAAATTTTACATATAATCCATTATATATTTATGTAATTGGTTAATAATATAAGTATTTATGATGAGCTTTTTATGACCTCCAGGTTTAATTCTATTGTTAGATCATGTTTGAATATGTTTTTACCTCATATTAATTAACAGCACCCTAACTGATTCAAGGATAATATAATTTCATCATAAGTATCAATTGAGATAATGTACGACATAACATTTGATATTTTTTCTACATTAATTTGTACTATATATTGTTACAGTTTCATGACCACGGGTTATAATTATTATACTAAATGTTGCTATAATTTCATTGTTATGGGATATATAATGGAAAATTCAAGGTCGTAGTTCTGTATAGAGCTACATGTTATGCTATTGAAGTATCTTGTCTGAAATATACTTCATGTAAAACATGGTCTCCTGATGGTCATCACTGGAATATAGAAATTATTTTAAATTTATTGGTTTGAATATTTCTAAATTGTTGTCCTTTCACTAGCTTAGACAGTTGGACCATTACTTATAGAGACTACTAACAATACAGAAACAAAGATACATGAGAAGTAATATAGAACGAAATAATAAACTCATGACCTTTTTGTATTCCTTAATTTATTACTATCTCCTACCGTAGAGGAACCCATGGTATGTGGCTACAACTTCTATTGTGCAAAAGAAGCTATTGCCAATAGGATAAATTCAGAGTTTCAAATGGGGAAACAAGGAAAGAAAAATCATAACGGATCACAAGGACGTTTACAGAGGTTATGCATCGGCAGCATCGTTTGTGTCTTTTAACCTTTCAGCATATGCCTTATCACTTAACGAAAACGTATGATGTTCTGTCTCTACAAATTTCTTTAGATAATTTAATAGAAATATATTATATGCTTGAGTTTGTTGCTGAAGTAAAAGGAAATCACGGACCAGTTGGTGTTGGGATCGTGCTTCGTGATGAAGATACAAATCTGGTATGTATTACTCAACTTAGGTTAGGTGACAATTACATTGCAGCATCAGGCTTAGTGATTTTGAAATTTTTAGGTTTATTACATGCCCGTGGCTGCTCGCGAGGCTTCAATCTACACGGGTACTACCACTTTGAATATCCTCTTTTCAAATTGATCAATAATCTTAAATGGCAGGAAAGATGGGCCCAAATAATAAAGATGTGAACACGAAGCTGCTTAGAATAAAAGCAGTGATGGATTCAAGGTCCAAGGGAAATAATCTCTTTCAACCCCGTGCTGCTATGAAGAGCTAGACTACGAAGAGTTGAATGCAAAGCTAAGGAGAATCACCCTTTTAAAGAACCCAAATCCTTCAAGAAACCAGATGCAATCACAGATCCTTTTTTTCGTTCATAATGCATTCAATAAATAATTTGTCATGTTAATAGTTTATTTTTCATTAACTAATTTTTTCAACAATATTCATACGGCTTACCCGACTGTCGGGCGGGCTATATTACTCATAGTTCCTCGATGTGTTTTGTAATGACGACTAATAAAATTTAAGGTCAGACATTGTCACAAGTTGAGTTGTTTCTCTAGAGGCCAGTTGTTAATGTAAGTTTTAACAATATTTATAAGCCTTGCTCGCCCATCCAACGGACCATGCTTTGATACTCTGTCAACATGTCCACTTTTCCAATCATTCTTGACCAATAATTATAAGACAATAATTATAAGACATGTGAAACACAACGATGTGTATTTATTTCATGAATTTGTTAATGTAGATTTGGAATACGAGTGATCTTCTAATAACCAAAATTATTCTAAATAATTAAAAAAAAAAAAAAAAAAAAAAAAAAAAAAAAAAAAAAAAACAACAATAACAATTAAATTGTATGTCAACCTCATCTTTCATCAAAACTATTAAATGTAAACTAATACCCTCAAATATTAGTTAACCTCCGCGTCCTTAAATATGGATTTCAATTGACTAATACCATTATAAGAACAATTATAAGTCATGTATGTCTCTTTATTAATACACAAGTTATAACTATAAAAGATCACTAATATACGTACATGATTAAATTAAAATGTAAATTACAAGTCATGCCCGCCCATCGGGCGGGCTTAGAAACTAGTACATATATATATATACATATATATATATATATATATATATATATATATATATATATATATTGGGGTGTAAATGTGTAATCGAGTCGAGTCGAGTAGCTCGCGAGTTGTCTCGGCTCGTTTAAAATCGAGTCGAATCGAGTATTTTTCGAGTCGATCTCGAGTTACTCGCGAGTTGTCTCGGCTCGTTTACACCCCTAGGGCCAATGATGCATCCGATTGGGTTGAAAAAGCATCATCATTAATTCCATGAACAAAGCAACTTGTAGAATATAGAGCTACAACCATACTGAACCCACACCAGGTTTGTCTGCAAAGTGAAAGAATATATAGCATGAGAAGATTCTCACTAAAATCACATGACTAATACGGAGAAAAAGTCTAAAACAAGATGTTTCTTAAAAAATCAACTGTGTTATGGACTAGCCACATGTAAAAAAGATAATTTTTGGTACAAAGCAGGTTCGTTGTATTTATCAATTTACTTATAAGTGAGTCCAATGGCAACCTCTAATCCTCTTGATTGATTATTTGTTACGCTAAATTGGTTTTTCTATTCAACTTGTTATCTTTTCTATCTAAAGATTATAAACTAGTTTAAGTAGCTGATAAACCATATATAATGAGACTAGTTTTGGGAAACTGTAAACGAAGAGACATAACTAGAACTTACTTTATGCACACCTAGGCGTGAGACTATGTAGACTCGAAATATTTGCAGATGAAGCACAAATCCCACTACGTCAATGTGTTGCATCTTCAACCAATTCACCACTTAGTCACGATAGACCTTCGTGGAAAAGCGGACTGAATCAGTCAAAAGCATTCATTACGTAACAGTACACTACATATTACATTAAATTACATATATATACAATATAACGCAGATGGAAGACCATGTACTCATATGTGATTATTATAATATAATCGAGTCTTATGTCTGTTGATAATATAATCAAATTAGACATTTCATCGAAAAGTTCCTGCACGCAAATATACAAATATGTAACAAAAGGTAACATGCAATTGCCTTCGAGTATAGCAAAACAAAGCATCCAATTGATCAGTATGTAATAAGGGAAAACAAATATTGTATACCTAGCTAGCATCTTTCTTGTACAATTATTTCAACCAAGGAAAAAAAATAAATAAATAAAAATAAATAAAAAATAAAAATCTGTGACATGAAATCTCATATACAAGAATGAAGGGAGACTGATACATTGGTTTGTATGTAATTAATTCAATAACAATTGGAACGCTTCCTTAATTCAATTACTATTTGGCCTAGGTAGAAAAAACATCAAAACCACACTATGTCAAAGCCATTTGATGGTTTTTGAATACAGAGGGTAGGAGAAACGTGGGTCAATTGGTGAAAGAAATGGCGGGGAAACTTAGCGGGCTATGAAAATCTTTCCCTCCAAATTTAATAGCTTGGTTATAAGACATAACAAGATGGTTAATTTTCCTTGAACACTATTAAAATATTTTGTTTTTGGCGGGAATAGTTATCAAAGGGAAATTTGATGTTCATTATACATTCTTTTACCCAATGTTTTGAAAACTGGTTTTTCATCGACCCGGTCGAGTCATTGGGTTACCGATTCGACTGCCGAGTTAACCTGATTTTCTATTTAAAAAAACTATTTTTTTTACCGGTTTAATTGGTTTGACCACCGGGTCAACCCGGTTTTCTATTAAAAAAATGAAGGAAAAAGAAAACAACCCCAGTCGGGTTTCAAGAACCGGGTTAATCCAGGTCATTTAAAACCCGATGAGTCTAACCGGTTAACCCGTTTTTAAAAACCCGGTTTTCTTGGCCAGAACCGGTTCAACTGGCCAAGTCGACCCAGGTTTCAAAATATTGCTTTTACCCAATTAGCACAAAAGTAGTGGTGGCAATTTATGCACAAACTAAAAAAATGGGCTTTTATGAGCTAATTTGTTAAAGATTTTGGAGCATTTAGCCTCTTCATTTTTTTAAAAAATGGGCATGTATGGCCCCCCATTTAAAAGGTAAATGACATTAACGGTCACATGTTTTCTTTTAATTTGAGAATATTGCAATTGTTTTTAAAGAAAAATTCATAGATATAATATATTTAGTTATTTAAATATAAATAAGGTTTAACGTTCAGAGATTTTTGTTGGTCGTTTTGGATTTTTTCTAAAGCGATTCGTAGAATATGAGCCCGTTTGACCCATGTCAGTTTAAGCCTGTGGCCCGAGCCCGCCCCGCCCGTTTTGCCATCTCTACTCAAAAGTGCACTATTTGAATTCCATTAATTTAAAAAAAAATAAAAAATAAAAAATAAAAAATAAAAAAAAACTTTTGAAAAAACCCTTTTGTTATGCTTTTTTACTCACTTTCTTATTTTCACACCCTATAGCCGATCAAAGCATCGGCATCTCTAGTCGTATTATGTTTTATATTATAATAATCATACTACTCAATTTAGAATACTTTCCTCTTTAACTTGAGATCGATTTCGACATGGTTTCGAGTTGTATTTCGAAAACTCAAAATGAAATCGATAACCCATAAACTTTTGTGAAACCTTTGCGACCTTCCATGATATTGAATCAAAAGAGGACTTGAACTAGATTAATAAACCAGGTTGATAGAAATCTAAAGAGGACATGAAAATCCTTGGATCAACATTCTTCCTCAAAACTCATTACATAACATATATAACAACTATCAAAACCATGTTACACATAAATGTAAGGGTAGTAGGGATCATTTGAAACCTTTTTACTCATAAGCCCTATCACGGGATAAGAGACAGTGGTTACGACCATATTAATCAATGATCTTGTCCACTTCCCTCCGTGAAACGTGATAAGGGTAAATATTCGGAGACCTCACGACATAAAGTGATGAAGACATCAAGGTTTCGAGTTGGATACATGTCTAACCAGGCGTAAAGTGATGAAGGCCTATTTTGAGACCATAACATATCCAAACATAGATTTGAATGAAAAATAACCTAAGTGAATACAAGTCCCTGATGTAATAACATCAGGGAGTATCCTCAAGATATTCTTCAGAGTGTAAAGAAGAAAGACTCATCACAACCTGAGGTGTGACTCAGAGAGTGAAGATCAAGAACCAAGATTTGGTGATGGAGTCAGTGTGTGATAACAATAACAAACTGACTCTTTGAAAGATCTTCTCAATCACAGTGCCTCGGATGAGCAACTAAGGTTCTAAAGTTTAGGCGAGAATAGGAAGATAAGTTCAAAGCACTTATCAAAAGCCAAGAAGTACTATAGTTGGTATAAAGTACAAACAATTGCCAACATTGTTACGCCGAAAGTATGACTGGTAGCATACTAGGAATAGAAGCTAAAGTACGAACTATACTTTAGCGTGTTGTAAGTTGACATGTATCTTTTACCCCATGGACATCCATGTTGTTCCTCGCCTATAAGAGATCATTTTAAAGAAGGAAAAGACATCTATTGTATTAAAAGTTTCTAACACTTTCAAGAGTTCATTTTCCTTCTCCAAATATAACTAAGTTCTAGAGTATAACTCTATTGGAAGAATAAAAACACAAACGCAAATAGTGCATTTATAGGGAGATTTCCTATCGTAAATTTTATCGATATATCGACTTTATCAAAAAGACGTGATGTTTTGTCGTGGTACCTATCACAATGAATCGATTTTTATCTTCCTGCTATCGATTATATTCTAATGTATCATTTAATATCGTGTAACATCGTTAAAACTATAGTTACAGAGTTTTTAAGAAGATCTTGTCAGTTTCAAGTTCTCAATACATGATATGGATAGAGAAATGGTAGTCTTGGTATGAATACTCAAAGAGTTTGTTTAAGCTTGGGTATGTTTGGCGCAACGGGTTGGGGCTGGGGCTGGGGCTGGGGCTGGGGCTGGGGCTGAGGTTGAGGCTTATATTGTAAGTCGAAAGTTGAATTTTATATTTTTATAAAGCTTTTTGGCGAATTAATTGGAGTTGAAGCTTATTAATGTAAAATCATATAAAAATATATTAAATAAATTTCACATATATATTCAGCTTTTACATGATAATTTATTATATTTTTAATTATATTTAAGTAATTTAACTATTCATAAGCCCCTATAAGCCCAATTTTATGGGCTTGGGCTTATGATATAAGCCATTAGTCTCCATAAGCCTGTCAAACGAGATTTATTTTATAAGCCGACTTATTTTAAAAGCCCAAGCCCCGATAAGTCTCTATAAGTCTCTTAGCAAACATAACCCTTATATGAATGAGCTTATATAAGAGGTTTTTGATAAACCCAAACTTTGTGGCTTATTTAAAAAAAAGGATGAACTTTTTATATAAAGATTTTGGCTATGTTTGGCGGGGGCTTATATGGGGATTGGGCTTTTAAAATAAGCCGGCTAATAAAATAAGGGGGTGTTTCTTTTTCCCTTAGCTAATGGAATGGGTCAACACAAAGTATTTAATAATGCTTTTATTTATGTGGAAACCACATTTTTCCACTAGTACCTCTATATCCCCAAGGCATATAAATATGATCTCTCCACGTTAAGAGACTCATATAAAACGTGAGACCCACATGGCATTAGCTAAGGAAAAAAAAGAAACACCTCTTAAGTATCGTTTGTCATGGAGCTTATGGAATGACTTGTAAAATAAGCCGGCTAAAAACTTTAGCCCCATAAAAGAGGCTAAAAACTTTAGACCGGGGCTTTTGAAGAATAAATTACTTATTTACCCACAAAAATATTTAACATATACAAAAATTCATTTAATTTAATTATGTTCTTTTTAGTAATTTCGAAATAATAAGCCACAGTCCTAACCCAAACCCATTTACCAAACAAGTTTATAAAAATACAAATTTTAATTTCAGCTTTTAATATAAGTCTTAGCTCCGGCCCTACCCGGTCCATTTCGCCAAACGTACTATAAAAACACTTTTATAAAGGGAACTACTATAATAACGGGGGGACAAGGGTGGCAGGCCCTTTGTCTCCCCTTTTGTCCACTATTTTTTTTCCAGCTCAGCTCAGTTTTTGTCAGTTTCTGTTTCGTATTTTTGACAGTTTTAAGCGTTTGACATATTAAACTTTATATTTTATGTTCCGTACTTTCAGGTTTATAGCTTTTTGATATAAACAAAATTAAAAAAAAAAAAAAAAATGGTGGGGGGAGGGGGTCAATATAAAAAACCCACCCGTCCTTATAACCCATCCCTTTATAAAACCTCATTTAATAATACTCCTAAAAAACCGCCAGGTGCCGTCTTCTTAGTCAGTCACTAAACTACTTCATTCATCATGAAAACTGTAAATAAGAAACCACCCATTTGTTCCTCCACACGCACTCTACTTCCATTGCCTTCAACTTTTTAACCGAGACACTCTCTAGAACAAGCACCATCTTTGTCGGCATCACAGGTTAAATTGTAAAACTTCTCTATTATGCTTAATTTATCAATTTTGGCAAAATGGAATTTAATTTATCAATTTGGTCTAATTGTAGCCCTTTATGTAGTTTTTCATAAATATTACGGTAGTTTGATTTAGGCAATTCATTTACTTGTTTTACAATTGCTAGCTTCACCATCCTCATCCGAGTAATTGTGTTCATTAGTCACTAAATTTTGGCATTTAATTGATTTTTTTGGTTCAATTGTATATCGTTGTGAAAAAACGAAAATATGAACATGTTTTGTGCATTTGAAATGAGGCAGAATTGTTTTGTTACTTATCTCAATTGCTCAAGTTTCATGTGACTTTGACTTTTGAAAGTGAGTTATCAACATGTTGTTAGATGGATGCATATACAGTTACTTACTTACTCAGACAGTTAGGTGTATACTTTTGTGCTTCTTGTGTATTGTGTATATATGCTTTTCGTAAGGAATAATTGACCCGATTAGGAATCGGGTTATAGGGTTCGAATGGGAATCGGGTGATTCGGATTATCAGGTACAAACATCAACGTTTTAATATAACTTTTAAGAAAGTGTGAAACAATATGATACATAAACCAAGCAGTAAAAGTATTACTACACCAATTTTCATATATCTTTAAAGGTTATAAATGAGAATTATGTTGACAATCTCATGATATGTTTACTTATTTGGATTTTAATGACTACTCTGTTAGCTAAAATGATGACACAACAGGTTCATATCCCTCGGTGTGATGGCTGAAAAAGTAGATATAACCATTAGTCACCTTGCGTTGATTATATTCATTTGTTCTCATTATACACAAACTAGGCTTCTACTTGTGCAGTTAATGTGCACCCTGCATGTCACTTCTTGGAAGATAAACACGAAAAAAGTATAGGCCAGATGGAAGTAATGAACTTGCATATAACATATATGAAAATGAAACATGGGTAAATTTGCATAATATTCATGTTACAACTTTTTATGAAAGTAATATTTTGACATAAAGTGATGGAATTTCGACCTGTTAATGTGACTATCATCTTCATGGTTTCCACTAACTGATCAAGTAATATTCTGTTTAATACATTTATAGCTAGAGTTGCTGAAAGAATTCGGCCCATAATTGACGAGGTTGGTTATAGGAAAAAGACACCAGTTTTCGTACATGTTTTCTTTGGTAAAATTTTGACCCATTTACTTATAACTGAGTTGATTAGGATTTTGTTGTATTTCAAATGGGTCAGGAGACATGGTCAAACGGGCTGAAAATCTCCCAAAGTTTATCTATAATGTATAAAACATTTTAAATCATTTTGCTCTAATATTAAGATAATAATTGTAATACTATTATTTTTGTAATCTTGATTTATTAAAAAGACAAAAAAATGTTTACGGGTCAACCCAACCTATGTTGTTTTGACCTATACCAGTGACCGTTTCAACCCTTAATCGTTTTGACTTGTTGCCCAACCTAATCAACCAGCCCATCTTTTCACATTTACAAGCACGTGATCCTTGTTGCAGTAGTTGCTGTTCTTTATGTTTGGTAATAAATATGTCGATCAGCTAACTAAGTAGATTAATTTGTCATGCTTTAATGAAAACCTTTTCGTTTTACTTAACATGCTGATACGTAGTTTCCATACTCATGATTTTGTGCATGCCATTAAAATCTCAACTCTTGAAGACACTCACTTCATATCACTTCCACTTTCTATAGATCCTCAATTGGTTGATAAGCTTGTCACCATTCAGAATACAATATCAAAGACTTCTACTTTATCAGTTATGTGAACAAAATTACTCCTGATATAAGCTCCTGTTAATCCATTTTCCTAATATTTGACATAACAACCGGAAATATAACATTAGAAGATTTTTTTAATATATTTATCCCAACATAATCATGTTCTTTAACGAAAAATCGGGCTCTATAACCGGGTATAGAGCCCGTTTCTAAAACAGGGCTCTATTTGTGTTTAACAGAGTCCCCCACCCTTTACAACCCGTCTGAAAAATCAGGTTTTTTATGACCTTTTTCAACATGGCTCTGTGTGCTTTTTTTGTAGTAGTGAGCTGATAAGGAAGGTGGATGGCGACGAGAAATCAAATCTGGTCCAAGGGAGCATATGGGCTACTAGAAGCTGAAAATACTCAGGGTTGGTTGGAATTCAAAGATCAGAAAGGATCATCATGAAAGAAATAAGCTTGAACTTAGATGCAAAGTGCAAAGAAGTTGACAACAAGCGAGACAAGTTAGTTGAAAATGGTATGCAAAAGCATATAGAAAAGTATGGAGGTGCCGGACTGTTATTAGTATGAGTTATTATCGAAGTATTGTAGAAGGTATGAATTCGTAATTCATATTCTATTTGATACTATATGCTGCAATAGTAAATGTGACTTTCGTATGTAGTGCTAGTTTGACCATGAGGATTATATATCTCTTGAAATTAGTCGCGTACTAGTTTTGTAAGCGTTAGAGGATATGAAATGGTTTATATGGTCATAATAGATAACTATTTCACCACGCCCCATCCCCGTAAGGACCTAAAATTTCATGTAAGCTATAAGGATTACTGGTTTATTCAGAGAACTACTTGAATGATATTGTACAGATTTATAAGATTTTTTTTTTCTTTTTTTTTTAATAATTAAACATACAGGGTAACTATTTTACTAATGGTAGCTATCTTTTTATTCTAAGATATGAAGAAAAAGACTAATCTTATATCGTTTTCATGTATAGCAGGCTATATTGCTTTGGCCTACTTTACCAACAAAAAGTTGTACGTAGAGAGCTGCAAAGAAGATGTCAAGATTTCTAGGATTTGATTAGATAACTTTTCTTTCTACCAGTTAATGTATGTTAGCTATTTTACATTAAACAAATTAGTCAATGTACAATATCATATTTTGTATTTTATTTAATTATTTCTATTATTGAATGGAAGTATCAATTTATATATTAGATTCCTTAAAAACTGTGTATTATAAACATTCAACATTTGTGTTGCATGAAATAAAAGTGCTACAAATCATTAGAAAAAGTGTTGCACTAATATGATAAAACACAAGAAAGTGTTACACTTGATACATTAAAGTGTTGTATGCTCAGTGGTTCTAGATGAATAAGTGTTGCACATCAACGCGAGAAGTGTTGTTTTTGAATCTAAGAGTGTTGTGTTTGTTCATAAAGAATGTTGCATTTGAGCGTATAAGTGTTGTACTTGAGTGTAAAAAGTGTTGCGTTTTATTTTAAAAGGTGTTGCACATTGAAATATCGCAATTGCTAAACATGAGCAACACTTTCAATAAATGTTGCATAATCCAATATAAGTGTCGCATATACCTAAGGCGACGTTACATAACGTAGCACTTGGTAAAGTGTCGCATAATGCATAATGCAACATTTTAAAGGCATAATACAACACTTTATTGGTGTTGCTTTAACTTCATTTTGTTGTAGTGTCACAGGAGTAATTAACAAGTCTTTCAATATGACTTTTCATATGGACTTTTGATGAGTATAAATAACAACCTATCACAGTCCATATCCATCACATCTCTGTTCAACCTCAGTTAACACCCAAACAAATAAGCCACACATAAACCGACAGTAACATAACCCATCAATCTGCCTACGTTAACAATCCAGAACATTACAACAATATCAACTACTATCTCCCACGTCTACTGCTGCCAAGTCAGAACAAAACACCATTTCTATCCTATTCCCATCATCCTCATGTCACAATCATTCACCCACACTCAAACCAAGACTCAAAATGATAAGAAAATATTTAAACATCTCAGATTTTTTTTTTCTTTCATGTCCCACCATAGCTTTTTAGACTTCAAAATCATAAACACGAAAAAAAAATCATCATGGATCTATATGAAATTAACTTCTTTTTGCTATTCGAATCATTGTAAGAACAAAACAACGAGTTTCATCCTTCCCTTTGATTCGGTTGTCAAAATACAAGAGTAATAATACATGTAGAACCAACCCGAACCGAGACCATCTAAATGATCTTGAAGCCGTTTTCTTTGAAGTTGTGACACATAAGAATTGAGCAAGAAAGAGGTTGTGTCTGTCATTCGAATATGATAAATTGATGTGTTTGTGTTGTTATTGTAATGAAAAAGATGAAGAAGATTAGTAGATTGATTCGGCTTTGGTGATGAACAGATCGAGATGGAGGCGGTTTGATGGGAGAGATTGGTGAGAGAAATTAGGTGAAGATGAGAGGCGTGTATATCATATGTGTAATGTGTTTGTTTAGGTTAGAGTTAGATGGAATAAGCCAAAGATTAGGATATTGACTCATACCGTAACATTTAGGAATGCTTGGTGGATTGGATCTTCTATCCACTTATTGGACTAATGGATCACATATCCGGATTAATGAATAAGAAATTGAACACAAATGCACCAAATTGAGAAATGCTTAGTGTCATGTGACACATTCTAAAAAAGCAATTTGATTATGTATCAAATAAATTAACGATAATTTAAAGTACACATTAGAATGACTGATGTCCACCCTCATTTCTACAATCAACTCATGTGTAAGTATGATAATGAGTTCAAAAAGTCATTTTGACTTATCATAGAGCAAGAAAATATTGCAATTTACATAGGGCATCCCAGCAAGGAAATTGTCGTAATTGTATTTGAGTCTCAAATTGACACATTGTTAGTTTGTAGCCAAGGATAGAATAATAGGATGTTAGCAATATTGCATCTCTGTAATATTAAACTTATATTGAATAATGAAAATTTTAAGCCTCACAAACCTCTAAAAAAGTGATCACTAGCATATACAACATCCATTATTTTCCATCAATAAGAAGACTACATTATGCAAGAATTGCAATTTTGAATTACGTGTAAATTATGTAAGTTATCCATAACCGCAGATATGTACAAAGTGTTTGCTACTCATCTCCTATGTCTTCATCATTGTTGAATCCGGCATCGTAGGTGGTGTTGATGTTTGATTTTCCGACGCCGTCACTCAAAGGAACCGATAACAAGCCAAATAAAACATGATATTTTGATTATGTAAGTTAAATGAGTTCGTCCAATGCCGGTTCGATTGACTACATACCTTTCATTCATAGCATTTCCGATCCATTTGATCGAGCATTGAGCCGAAAATGTAGCATGTAGGAAACTTTCGGATGAACTTCGCGATAATTATGGTTTTCGTGTCGTCCCTAAGTTTATTATGATCACATGTTTATGTTTACCACATCAGTTCAAAGGCTACAACAATAATATCTTTATGTTGACCAAATGAGTTCAAAGGCTGCAACAACACTACTTTTATGTGGACCACATCATTGCAATTGAATCAATGGCAAATTTATGTATAAGATTTATCAAATACTCAGATGCTTCATTGTAGAGCAATAAACAATTTAGTGTGTTATTTTGTTGATAAGTTGAAAGCAAGTTCATCTGTTTCTGTAAAACTGTAATATATTGTTGAACAATTATAAAGATCAAGTCATGCAAACTAACAAGTAACACCAGCTTAACATAGATTGAGTTGCAATTGTCAATTTGTGAGGAAAATATGCAAGCAACTTGAATGGTTTATCATATTTACTTTCACTCTTATTAAGGGAACTTCTAATCTATGTAAAAAGATTACATTGTTGGGTGAAACCCTTGCACAACCGATGATTCTAATTTAAGTGAACAAAGCCCGTGCATTGCACGGGCCATGCTGTCTCGTAAATAGTTAGATTGACTCTTTTTTGGGACGGAGGGAGTACTTCATTTATTAAACAATCTAACATTATATTAATAAACTTAAAAATTACAATACGAAAAAAAAAGTTACAACATAAAAAAAAAATTACGAAGAAGAAATTACGAAATAAAAATACAATACGGAAATAAAGTAACACTACTCTTTTGGTTGCAAACTATATTTTTTTGATGATTTTATCCTTTTTCATCTCGATCAAATATGCAGTATTCGCATCCATTTCCTTCGTGTTAATACTGAAAAATTTCATCTCTTCCATACGCATAATCGTATGGTATTTCTCTTTAGCCGCCGCGTACGCCTCTTGTGCTGCTTCACGTTTGATACGAAGCTCGGATGACATATATTCCCCGAATTGGCTTGACGAGCTGCTTCCCTCGATACTCATCGTGGTTTGGATTATTCGGATTTTTTCGTAGCACGTTTTTTGCCCATCGGATGTGGTCTTGCATCATGACGAATAGCGTCTCGTTCGTTTACCCGGGGACATCGCCGGATCAACTGGTTCCGGAGCATCCCATTTTGCATGGCTTCGCAAAACTTCCCATGCATCCTCTTGAGGAAACGTCGCTCCTTTAGGCTCATCACGATACATTTCACTAGCCCGTCTTATGTTATCCAACTCATTTTCTCCACTTTTTTTCCAAACGTTCTGCACGTTTGTAGACCAAGTTGAACTTTTGGTAATTTTGGTTCAACTTATGTGTAGAAATTAGAAGGGGGGGGGGGGAATAGTTTCACCGTTTAGAATTGCGTTTTAAAACTTTTAGTTTCTTTTAGTTCCTTTTCGAAAAGCCGTTAGATTCAATAGTTATGTGATATCTATGAACACAATAATGATGCGTAAAATAACTAAAGTAAATACTAGAAGTAAAGGAAGAGAACAACCAAACCGAGACATGGAGATTTATAGTGGTTCGGCACGAAGCTCACTCTTCGTCCTACTCCACTCCTCAAGTACCACACTCGAGAGTTCAAAATCACTATGTCAACACACTCCCTTCAGGCGGAGCAAACCGTACACCAAAGCTTACACCAAGTTTAACGACACTAAGCGGAATGTCGGGTCCTAATCCTAGCTATAACCAATCTACACAAAGCCCACATGGTTACACGAACAAGCACTCTTGTCCACTTGGATTTACACACAATCCAATTCTTCACACGGATGATCACCTCATCCACTTAAATCTTCACCCGATCCAAGTCTTCACTTCACGAACTCACACCAAGTCCAAGTCTTCACACACTGACACACGAACTTACACCAAGTCCTAATCTAGATACACCGCTTTACGGACTTACACTTTGTCTGTATTTATCCTAACACACCTAATCACGACTCACACACAAGTTGGATATACAAATTTACAATATATACAAATGAGAGAGTTTGGGGGAAGAAGATAATCATAACACAAGTTACGTGTATGTGATGACCAATCTATGACACTTCGATTCTTGACGAATACGAGCGTTCTTCTATAGAACTTTGATATAGAGGGTAACGGGATCACTTATAAACACATATCGACATTTTATAGTGATCAAAGAAATTAGGAAGAAAGACTAGAATGTTTTTGTGCAAAGAGGCTTGTTTCTCTGAGCAAAACGATGTTGTATTTATAGGCACTATGAGGAGCGGAGGACGGTCCCTTAAAGTTGAACGGTTCCATATATATAAGGGACCATTGTCTTGTTTACGGGACCGTCCCGACATGCTCCTATTTTTGTCCTAACGTGGTGAAAGTTTATCTGGTGAAAAATTTATCTGATTTGAGCGGGAAAACTAGCTGTTGGGAGATTTCAAATTCAAATTTATTTTCTTCAATAAAACATTCCTTTTTAATTACAAAAATACTTTTGTAAAAACAATTTGTCACATAAAAATGTGATGTTTTTGAAAAAATAAATTCTTTGATCACTTTACTAATGTCGGTATTGTTTTTGTTCATACCTAAAGTGATGTTGTAGTCGGTACATTGTTGAAACGATTTTTCTCGATTAAAAAATTATCAAATGTAGTTTTACGTAACGTGTTTTTATATTTTGTGATATCAAAACATATAAAGACCAAATAATGTAAATGACGGTTTTGACATTATTTGTATTAACAATCTCCCCATTTTTTATGATTACAAAATATGAACACATTTTAGGTAAATGTATATGTTAATAAGTTTTAAATGAGTTTTCGTTTACTTCTCCCTCTTTTTGTAGAATAAAAAAGTCTTTGTCGATGTATAAAAAGGAATTGATGGTACTAATGTGTAACACCCCCAAAATACCGCAGCGGAAGACTGTGTCATAGGGGTGCTACTTCATAATACAAAGTACAAGTTATAGAAAACGAACTCTAAATGAGACGTTTGAAAAGTTACCATTCGATTAATGAATTCAAAGTTACAAACATGAGATTCCAAAGTATGATACATAAATGTATACAAAATGTTTTGAATGGTAAATGATAAAAGCGTAAGTCTTCAGAATATGCAGCTTGATTCTAAGTTCCACGCACTAGCTATCGCCTTACTAACCTGAGATAAACATGCTAAAGTGTCAACACAATGGTTGGTGAGTTCATAGAGTTTGTCTTAAAACAGTTGAAAAAGCCTTAAAGAATGATCACACAGCAAAGGCATCGTGAATCCACTCAGTTACAAGTCCCGCCATAAGAGACTTGTAACCTGTGTGTTCACAACCCACTGCTAACATATATAGTATGAATAAGACATGTATAAGTTCATCAAGACAATTTAAGCAATTAGAAGTGAGTCTATACTTCATCTCCGAAGACCTCACTTTTATGATGTATCCAACATTCGCAAATGTTAGGATGTATCAAAGACAACTGGGAGTCAATTCCCAAAGACAACTGGGAGCCACTTCCCAAAGACAACTGGGAGTCAATTCCCAAAGACAACTACTAGTCAATAAATAGAATAACGCAATTAAGTATAACGCAGTCATGTATGTAAGCAATCAAGTATAACACAGTCAAGTATAGACGTTTTGAGTATTTGTACAAGTAAGCAAGTAGTTGAGCATGTATCCCCCCCAAGAGTTTAAAACAAGTACGAAAAGAGTAGGGGCTATGACTCACCTTAAGCTTATGTAATGAGAAATCAAAGTGATAGTCGAATCGCGAAAGTCTCTAAGAGCAGCCTATAATAGAACGTTGCGACTTAGGTTTGGAGTAACGTCTAAGAATACGAAGAATTGCCCATATATGTCTTGTATAATGTTCATGATGTAGTACTTAGTATATAGTGTAAGTCGTTGAATATAAGTGGTCTTTGAAACATGTATAGGTTGTAAATCTCTTACTACCGTTCGGGCCGACATAATTCAGAAGTCATGGAGTAAACGTTCGAGGAGCCAGGACACTTTAACTCGTAAATCCACAACTCGTCTCGACGGCTTACTCAATGAACTCCTCACATGAGGCTCCCTACTATTGTAGTATTTGATAACATATATATATATATATATATATATATATATATATATATATATATATATATATATATATATATATATATATATATATAAGCTTTTTGATCTTTAATAGTTATATGGTCTTTAGCCGTGGCTTTGCCGTGACCTTGGTCATTGTTACCATGATCTTGAGACTCAACCTTGGCTTTAGCCATGGTTGTGGTCTCGGCTTTAGGTCATTAGACCTCTTGGTCTCATCTAATTATAATGATTATATAGTAACTTTGGTCTAAAAATGGGCTGTTAAGAATTTGAAGAAATTTATCACTCAGAAAGCGTTTTCAGGTCTCGAGCTTCTTTGTACCTGAACGAAAACGTCGTTCCGGACAACTTTCGTGTTTTAACTTTTTGATGAATCGGACCAGAAGTGGGACTTTCAAAATCATAATTTGATCAGAATGCAATTTAGGCAGATTTGCCGTTTTGGTTTCGCTAACTTCAAATGGTCATAACTTTTGACTCGTATACTCGTTTTGGGTGATTCAAATTGCTATGTTTTCCTTGTTAAGTCCTCTTTAACAGTAAGTAAGTGTCAAATATCAAAGTTATACTATTGTGGTCGTGGTTTTCCATAAAAATCACTAGTTTGCTTGTTTGCTTGTCATAAGTTAACATATGTATACCAATACTCGTTTTATCCATTTTTAAACATCATGAACACAATACAAAGACCATATATAGCATGAAAGAAACAAAATAAGCATGAAATGATATTGAGCAAGAAAATGTAATAGGGTTTGCTTACAACTTTTGGCTTTCTAAAGAAAGGAAGTCAAGTATAGAACTAGGACACTAAACCTAAGCTTGTAAACCCTTCACCATAACTCTTGTAACCATTGATAGACTTGATATAGACCTTGTGAAAACCCATTAACTTCAGCCCTAGTAACCTTGTGTAGCTCCTAATTCAACCATGGAATCACCAAACAAACTTAAGAACTAGGTAGAGAATACTAAGACCTTGAACTTTGTAGTGTAACTTGTATATTGAAGATCAAAGGATCATGGTGCTAGGATATAGTAGTGTGGCGTTTTTATTGATGAAGAATGAAAGGAATGAGCTCTCTATTTATAGCAAGAATGAGGAGGTTAGGAAGGTGGCTAGGAAACTACATAAACTTGGAGACAAAGTTGTAAATAAAAATGATCCAATGGCTAAAGTCATGAGATGATGCCACAAGTGTGAATGCCCCCCCTAGTGGCGGTTTGAAGAACTTGGAGAACAAGGTGTGGACTTTTGATGGTATTATCCTAAGTATGTAGCTAGTTTTGACTCCGTAAATCGCTAACCGTAAATGATTAAGCCTCAAAACGTAAAACCGGGTATCGTAAAAATATGAAATTTATAAATATGGTCAAACATGTCAATATAGTCCATAATAAAATATAAAATGAGTGGTAGGTTCTATCGGGTGCGAAAACCCTGCTAAAAACTGGAAACACGGGTCTAAAACGCGCAATTCGCGCAAAACGCTGAACTGAAAAACGTAAAATTCTGAAACTTTTGGAATTGTCCTAAAATGAGAGAAAATCATATTTCTATTGTTTATAATGTTTTATGGACATATCGGGATGCTAGAAGGACGTTTAAACCTAAAAGTAAATCTCGGACACGGCTTTGTGATTTTTGCAGAAATGATCCGACGAGCGTCAAACTCTCGGATTATCGTTAAAATAGTTTAACTTACGAGAATATGAAATAAAAATTTCTGAGATGAATAGTGAAAAGTGAATAGTAAAAAGTGAATAGTAAAAAGTGAATAGTGAAATTTTCGGGAATAAAAGTTAACCTGAAATTGCGAATTGTTACAGTCTGTACCCCTTAAGGAAACTTCGTCCCGAAGTTTAGTGTGTCTAGGAGAATTCAGGATCTAAAATAGTGGTGTTCACTCTGATTCGTCTAAGGTTCTGGTTAAGGAGTTGTATCGGCTACAATTAAGCCCACTTATTTATAACACATTACTTACATAAAGAAACGTCCAAATTTATGTAAGTAAGGTCTCATAAACTTATGGTTCGGTGATTTACAATTTCTTTATTTAACTGAAGAGGCGTCCCAATCCATTTAAATAAGGAGATTCTAAAACATCCTACTTAAGAATTTCCGACACAAAATCCGCCTTCTGAGGCCGATAGTAAGATAATCAAGTCATCAAATCCCTTAAGCTAAGCAATAATATTATTTAACTCAAATCTTGTGTCTAATCAAACAAGAACTGTCACAAGATCAAGTTAACTAATTAGTTATTACTGAGCTCCATGTTTTTAATGACTCGACGAATCTCTGGGGCTCCTTATAATACTAAAGTCACATCATCTAACAGCGTGGAACTAAGCAAACGTCTAACCAAAAAGCACATGTGTATGTATTGTGTGTAAGGCAAATAAAGAGGAAGGTCCCAACGTATATAGCAGTTATAGTCTAGGCACTAAATGCAACCTAGTTCTCTATAACCAAGGCTCTGGTACCAATCTGTAACACCCCCAAAATACCGCAGCGGAAGACTGTGTCATAGGGGTGCTACTTCATAATACAAAGTACAAGTTATAGAAAACGAACTCTAAATGAGACGTTTGAAAAGTTACCATTCGATTAATGAATTCAAAGTTACAAACATGAGATTCCAAAGTATGATACATAAATGTATACAAAATGTTTTGAATGGTAAATGATAAAAGCGTAAGTCTTCAGAATATGCAGCTTGACTCTAAGTTCCACGCACTAGCTATCGCCTTACTAACCTGAGATAAACATGCTAAAGTGTCAACACAATGGTTGGTGAGTTCATAGAGTTTGTCTTAAAACAGTTGAAAAAGCCTTAAAGAATGATCACACAGCAAAGGCATCGTGAATCCACTCAGTTACAAGTCCCGCCATAAGAGACTTGTAACCTGTGTGTTCACAACCCACTGCTAACATATATAGTATGAATAAGACATGTATAAGTTCATCAAGACAATTTAAGCAATTAGAAGTGAGTCTATACTTCATCTCCGAAGACCTCACTTTTATGATGTATCCAACATTCGCAAATGTTAGGATGTATCAAAGACAACTGGGAGTCAATTCCCAAAGACAACTGGGAGCCACTTCCCAAAGACAACTGGGAGTCAATTCCCAAAGACAACTACTAGTCAATAAATAGAATAACGCAATTAAGTATAACGCAGTCATGTATGTAAGCAATCAAGTATAACACAGTCAAGTATAGACGTTTTGAGTATTTGTACAAGTAAGCAAGTAGTTGAGCATGTATCCCCCCCAAGAGTTTAAAACAAGTACGAAAAGAGTAGGGGCTATGACTCACCTTAAGCTTATGTAATGAGAAATCAAAGTGATAGTCGAATCGCGAAAGTCTCTAAGAGTAGCCTATAATAGAACGTTGCGACTTAGGTTTGGAGTAACGTCTAAGAATACGAAGAATTGCCCATATATGTCTTGTATAATGTTCATGATGTAGTACTTAGTATATAGTGTAAGTCGTTGAATATAAGTGGTCTATGAAACATGTATAGGTTGTAAATCTCTTACTACCGTTCAGGCCGACATAATTCAGAAGTCATGGAGTAAACGTTCGAGGAGCCAGGACACTTTAACTCGTAAATCCACAACTCGTCTCGACGGCTTACTCAATGAACTCCTCACATGAGGCTCCCTACTATTGTAGTATTTGATAACATATATATATATATATATATATATATATATATATATATATATATATATATATATATATATATATATAAGCTTTTTGATCTTTAATAGTTATATGGTCTTTAGCCGTGGCTTTGCCGTGACCTTGGTCATTGTTACCATGATCTTGAGACTCAACCTTGGCTTTAGCCATGGTTGTGGTCTCGGCTTTAGGTCATTAGACCTCTTGGTCTCATCTAATTATAATGATTATATAGTAACTTTGGTCTAAAAATGGGCTGTTAAGAATTTGAAGAAATTTATCACTCAGAAAGCGTTTTCAGGTCTCGAGCTTCTTTGTACCTGAACGAAAACGTCGTTTCGGACAACTTTCGTGTTTTAACTTTTTGATGAATCGGACCAGAAGTGGGACTTTCAAAATCATAATTTGATCAGAATGCAATTTAGGCAGATTTGCCGTTTTGGTTTCGCTAACTTCAAATGGTCATAACTTTTGACTCGTATACTCGTTTTGGGTGATTCAAATTGCTATGTTTTCCTTGTTAAGTCCTCTTTAACAGTAAGTAAGTGTCAAATATCAAAGTTATACTATTGTGGTCGTGGTTTTCCATAAAAATCACTAGTTTGCTTGTTTGCTTGTCATAAGTTAACATATGTATACCAATACTCGTTTTATCCATTTTTAAACATCATGAACACAATACAAAGACCATATATAGCATGAAAGAAACAAAATAAGCATGAAATGATATTGAGCAAGAAAATGTAATAGGGTTTGCTTACAACTTTTGGCTTTCTAAAGAAAGGAAGTCAAGTATAGAACTAGGACACTAAACCTAAGCTTGTAAACCCTTCACCATAACTCTTGTAACCATTGATAGACTTGATATAGACCTTGTGAAAACCCATTAACTTCAGCCCTAGTAACCTTGTGTAGCTCCTAATTCAACCATGGAATCACCAAACAAACTTAAGAACTAGGTAGAGAATACTAAGACCTTGAACTTTGTAGTGTAACTTGTATATTGAAGATCAAAGGATCATGGTGCTAGGATATAGTAGTGTGGCGTTTTTATTGATGAAGAATGAAAGGAATGAGCTCTCTATTTATAGCAAGAATGAGGAGGTTAGGAAGGTGGCTAGGAAACTACATAAACTTGGAGACAAAGTTGTAAATAAAAATGATCCAATGGCTAAAGTCATGAGATGATGCCACAAGTGTGAATGCCCCCCCTAGTGGCGGTTTGAAGAACTTGGAGAACAAGGTGTGGACTTTTGATGGTATTATCCTAAGTATGTAGCTAGTTTTGACTCCGTAAATCGCTAACCGTAAATGATTAAGCCTCAAAACGTAAAACCGGGTATCGTAAAAATATGAAATTTATAAATATGGTCAAACATGTCAATATAGTCCATAATAAAATATAAAATGAGTGGTAGGTTCTATCGGGTGCGAAAACCCTGCTAAAAACTGGAAACACGGGTCTAAAACGCGCAATTCGCGCAAAACGCTGAACTGAAAAACGTAAAATTCTGAAACTTTTGGAATTATCCTAAAATGAGAGAAAATCATATTTCTATTGTTTATAATGTTTTATGGACATATCGGGATGCTAGAAGGACGTTTAAACCTAAAAGTAAATCTCGGACACGGCTTTGTGATTTTTGCAGAAATGATCCGACGAGCGTCAAACTCTCGGATTATCGTTAAAATAGTTTAACTTACGAGAATACGAAATAAAAATTTCTAAGATGAATAGTGAAAAGTGAATAGTAAAAAGTGAATAGTAAAAGTGAATAGTAAAAAGTGAATAGTGAAATTTTCGGGAATAAAAGTTAACCTGAAATTGCGAATTGTTACATAATGCTCTCCCTTGCTTAGTGCTCCCGCTAGATGACGGCACCGAGGAATCGAGCTATGGTGTTGTGTTATAAAAACAAGATAAGATACAATGCATGCGCGCGCGCGCGCGCACACACACACACATAATTTTCACATAATTTTCAAATTTGTTTTTCCATTCAAGAAAATGATCATTTTCAAATAATGGTGATTTTTGCGTAAATTTCCCTTCTAAATATTTTTCAAATTCCATAGATCGTTACAAGTTTTAAAATACAATCTATTTTAAAAATCTTGCTAGACGTGGCTCTTGATACCAATTGTGGAAAACTAGAAGGGGGGGGGGTTGAATAGTTTTGCGTCTTTTTCGTTTAATAGAAGCTCGCTTTCAAAGAATTGATGGTAATTGTAAAAACCTTTGAAGCTAAAGTATAGATACAAATTAATTCACATATATCACATAGACACTACTTATTTAAAGTGTTGAATAGAAATTATAATTTCATATATCTCACTTAATTATAAGTTTGTAATTATATATGTATATGTGTTTTAATAATTGTATATACTTATATTTTACTAATGTATAATTAATGTTTTAAATGGAACCTAGTTTGATCTTTATGTGAAATCAATATATGCACAACACACAATTATAACAATGTACGAAAAGCTAATAAGTAAGCAAGCAAAGAGTTAGAGATGGAAAGATCAAACCGAGGGACAAAGGATTTATAGTGGTTCGGCTACAAGGACACCTTCCATGCCCTACTCCACTCCCCGAGCATCGAACTTGAGAGTTTTCTTCACTAAGTTAATAACCTCCCTTATGGCGGAGAAAACCGTACACACCAAAAGCTTACACCAATTTACGACACAAAGCAAGATGTCGAGTTCTAATCGTAGCTAGAACCAATCTCACACCAAATATCACACCACGCCTTCTTCACACCTTTACACTTATTCTATACTTCTTCACACCACAAGTATCTTCACGCCTTCACAAATACTTCACAACTTCAATGTCTTGCAACTTAACAACTTCAAGGCACTAGCGTCTTCACAACTTCAAGTCACTAATTTCTTCACACCTTCAAGCCACTAATGTCTTCACAACTTCAATCTCTTCACTACTAGTCACTATTTCTACTATCTCCTATCACCACTACTATCCAACACTACTTCTTCACTTCAAGTTCCACTTCACACTTACAACAATTCTAGATTCTACAACTAAATCTAGCTAACTAATACATACACCTTATTCACCAAAATATGAGAGATTTACAAGAAGATATAAACAAGCAACTTAGATAGCAAGATGATACTAAGTTGTAATACTTCTAATAGAAGTATTCTTATCTTTGCACTTGAGTGTTGAGGCTTGAATCACTTTGAAACAAAGATCAAAGTATATAAGATCAAAGGATTTTTAGAGAAAGGAAATGGATGTTGAGATCAGAAAGTTTCTAGTGCAAAAAGGTGAGAAAAATATGTGGAATGATCCAATATTTATAGGGCCAGAAAATACTGTTCTGGAGCGTGCCGGTCCCCTTAATTAGGGGGCGGTCCCCTTAATGATTAAGGGGGCCGCCTAGTATAATTAAGGGGGCCGCCCTCCTGAACGTTGGATTTTCTTGTCCTTTTGTGAGGGAAATTTTTCTGGATTAGATTTGCCATTTTTGGTTGAAAATTTGAATTCATAAATTTGTAATGAATTAAACATATTCTTTTAATACCAAAAATGTTTTATAAAAGCTATAAAATGTTTTGTGACATTTTATAAATACCTAGTGATTAACAAAAGTGTTCCTTTGATCTTATAATGCATTAGACCCTTTGTTTATTCATACCTTAAGTGATTAGATGGTAAAGGTGAGTATTTACTACTAAATACTTGTTTATGTCATAATCTTTGGTTTGATGAGTTTTCGTTTTGTGATTATCAAAACATAGAGATATCGAAAGATATGAATAACGTTTTTAGTCATTTATTTATATCAACAATCTCCCCCTTTTTGATGATTACAAAACCTAAACTCATTAAATCCAAAAATTAATTTTTAGACAAAGTATTTAGTGAGTTTATATTCACTTCTCCCCCTTTTTGTAGAATCAAAAAGGTTTAAGCCAATAAGAAGGAGGCTCCCCCTTGATGTATGCTCCCCCTCGTTTGAGGGCACCAAGGGTTCGAGTAATGGAATTCTTGCAAGAAAAATATTAGAAGCACAAGCATGGCACAAGCAAACACATATATCATAATACCAACAAATAATAAGCATGGCAAAAGATAATTAGAAACACATATTAAGTCATTCATTAATAGAAAATGATTATGTCAACCCATAATCATTGTTACAAAGGCCATAAATATAGAATACTAAACTAAGTAGAGCATCCTAATGTGCCAACAAGGGGTGTCACCAAACTTTCTTGAATCCCAAAATGGTTGAAGAGTTTTATTTGAAAATGAGAAACATAAGCATATAAAATGCTTGGTGGTTTAGTGGAGATAAACTTTTGGTTGCATGGATATTGGTGAGTTTGGAGAGGTGGAACTTGGAGGTGGTGGATTTGAAGTAGGGTTTGTTGATTGAGGGTGTCACAACTCGTAATTTCCGGTCATTTTCCAAACCTCGACAATTTACTATTCACAAGTTACTATTCATCGATCACTATTCACCGTTTTTGAGGTCAATTTGACATTCCGAGAAACATTCAGAAATTTTACTATTCACTTGACACTATTCATTCCCGAGAGAAAACTACTATTCACGTGCATTACTCATTTCATCGTAAACTTAGTTTACGGGTATTCAAAATTCGCGTAACCGTATTGGTTCAGGAGCGAATTCATGCATTATCATTGGGACATCTCATACAGACTAGAAATAGTCTGCATATCATCATTATGGCACTTGCATACTATTCCACTCGTAGGATATTTAAATTAGTACTTTTGGTATAATTAACTTTTACGTATAATTATTTCTATATAAACGTTAACACGCGACCAATAAGGTGACTAACACGTCCGACACTCCCGACTATGATCCCAATATATTTTTATATATTCATTTTTATAATATAAAAATTGTAATATTGATTTACCCGGTAATTTGGAGATTCATTTTAATTATTAACGTAAGTTTACTAAAATGACGATGGTTTTTGTAGAAGTTAAACTATAATTATTTAAACACTCAATAATTATACCCAACATATTTTTATAAGTTTTACGACTTTATTATGACCCGAATAACTTCAATAAAATTTATTTCTAGCTAACCCGGTACCCGATAAAACCTAAAACCAACTAATACTACACAATCTTACCACTAACTCCTTAAATAATTACCCAACACAAACCCCCCTTTTTCCCTCCTTTGTGAACCGCCCCCCCCCCCCCCCCCCTCCTAAGCCATCTCATGAGCCTAATTCACCAACCAAATTTAATGCTCACCAAACTCTTGTCCTAAGTATATATTACACATTTTTTCATCCCATTTTATCACAAATCATTTTACTAGTTTAAGAAAACTTTTTCTCTTATTCTCTCTATTGTATGAATCGACCTAGGGTGATCAAGAAGCAAGAACAACAAATTTTCCAAGATCAAGATATAAATTTGTTCACCTAGTCATCCTTGTTGGAGTTTTGAAATAGAAACTCAAGGATTAGTAGGTTTTTCATCATCTAAACTCCCTAAACCTTCAAGTAAGTTAACAAACTCATTTTTATAATTTTTACAAGTTATTACTATGATTATATACTTTTCTTACAAGAACTCATGCATATAATAGCTTATACCACTTTATTTTATAAACTTTTAACTTTTGAACCTTAGAAATTGATTATTGTTAGATCTTTGTTAGATCTACTTGGTTATGATGTTTAGGAACCCATGACACCCTAAGAAGGTGTATGGTAGGATTAGACTAGTTTTGTGGTGATTGAAAGTGGTTTGATTGAAGATGGAACTATATTAGAACCCTAGAAATGGTTTTTGAAACTACGTATTGACCTACTGTCCCTATTTTTATTTCGTGGGAAAATCAGTTGATGGTGGTTAAACTTTGACCAAAGATTTAGAAAATACTTTCAAAAACGAAACTTTAGGCGAAAGAATGGATTAAAACGAGCTTATAACGAAGGAGTTATGATTTTTGTAAATTTAACGACGAAAACTATTTTTCTAAAAACTGTTTGCTGTTTGGCAGTTTTCGACGGCTAAATAGAGGCATTAAACGTAATCTAGAGGAACCAAGCTATCGAAAATATATTACTACATACTAAAACGAATCCGTGGACATAAAGAACAAGGAAAATGAGCTTAAAACGACCAAGTTATACCCGTTTTAACATTGACAAAACTATATATATATATATATATATATATATATATATATATATATATATATATATATATATATATATATATATATATATATATATATATATATATATGCTCACCAATAAAAATAATAACTTACGCACTAAATGGTATATTTTCTAGAAATGATACTAAGGACTATATTCCTAACAAATGAATACGTATGGCCCAAGAGAATATTTATACGACTTAACGACGTTATCTTAAGGTTTTCGATACAAGGAATTTAACGCTAACATTTTCATACGAGATAATACGACAAGTTATATACTTCTATATATGGACTTATTTTCCTAAGTATGGAAACTATTTTACTATGACGATAACTAGTATTTCCAAATTACGAGTGGTATGGGTATCATGTGCATGTGCATTCATTTCATTACGGCTTGATCTTAATTAGATCGCGATTATTCATTTAGGTTGCGGCTAGTGTTCGCGCCTCATTGTCCCGACTACTTTTACATCATTGTACCATCGTTGTACCATCCTTTCGAGGTGAGTTCTCATAGCCCCGTTTTAGTACTTATTTGATTTTAAATCCCACGGGGGAGAATACATTGCACAATTATTATTTTTTTTGTACATGCCCAAGTATTAAATTCCATACATTGCTTAAGTTGTTAGTACTATCACTTCAAGTCCCCTTTATTATCATGGACCGTTAATTATATTGCCAAGCGAGAGTGAGTGGATAGATCTATCGAGGGTGACTCCTCCATTCGTGTTTGGGTTGCTCCATAAGGAAAACGAATGCATTTCATGTCTGAATATTTAGAGTGCCTGATAAACACTCCTTTGGGGCCAATTTTAGCGCGTCGAGCTTCGGTGCCATGAGCTTAAGAGACAATGTAGCTTTTTGACATTTTAGTACTTTACTTTATACTTGTGGCTTATTGTACATACGATTTAACTTATAAACCTATGATTATTCACCAACTTTATGTTGACCGTTTTCGCAATGTATTTCTCAGGTTGTTAAGGTAGCTCATGTTGCATACATTTGGACCTTCATGGAGTCGCGGAGTCGACGCGTCTCACTATATTTTCTGCACTTATGAAACGTTTGATCTTGTTGAACTTATTTTAACTATTTTGGCAAACTCTTTTGGGACCTAAGCTTTGTAAACTCTGAATGATTTGATGATCAAACGCTGTATTTTCTAAACGACACTTTAGGTCGTTCAATATAACGGTAAACTATGGTGCTATGACAGTCACTCCCAGGTATTCCATTCCGCTGCCATTCAGGTATTTTTTTTGGGGGGGGGGGGTTGACAGATTGGCATCAGAGCTAAGGTTATAGCGAACTAGGATGTATCTTGGACCCTAGACTATAACCACATCATAATAGCGTCTCATCTTTTCATCATAGGTGCATATTCACTATACATGTTGCTTTACGCACACACTGTACGAGTTATTCATACCCATACTTATATATATATGATTATTTTTGACCTGGTTCACAAGTGACATGTCTTCAGATACCCACGCTGTTATCCTTTCGTCGGATTCCGACATTTAAGATGCCTTGTCATCTTCCACTACCATTATACCACCGGCTGTACTTACACCACCATTAGCACTATTGAATTGTCATAAGAGCAAAGTTCTCATTCAGCCTATACATAGAATGCCGTTTGGTAGAGTATTCAGACTTAATTTTAATGGACTTATTAGGATGCTTATTACAAGGGAGATAGCATGTTTTCTTTCCTTCACTAGTAGGACGCTTGCTACTTAGGTACTACCACCACCGTTGGTTACTTATTACACTATTGGTCGTCCCATAGTGCGTACTTCAGCTTTACCTCTTAGATGTCGCGAGATAGCGCGAAAGAGGGTAGTATTCCATTCACTATTATCACCATTATCTCCTAACTCATCACTGGGATTTCATCGTCGTCAATGTTATTCTCATCCTTTAGAATACCACCATTGTCAGTTTCCTTTTCCATTTTCACTTGCCATGAATTAGATAACGCCTTGTGGATAATACCAAGAATTGCGGACTCAACAGGAACCTCCGCAACGCCAGGAAGTCTCTAGACTAGACTTATATCTTTACTAGCTTTTACCATTATCCTAGCCATGAGAGGTGTGGCATAGTTCGAAGAAACTTGTGGTAGTTTGTTTGTTGTTCAACAGAATCACCAAGTGTTGACTCTACCATATGGATATGGTTGTGCTATCTTTGATATCGGTCCATGTAGACCAAAAATTTCATGTGTTATTCATGAGTTATGAATATGATGATTTTTATTACCTATAGATTCTCATGGATTCTTATGATTTTATGGAAATAGATTTAAGCAAACCACTCCAAGCATGACGCAAGCTGCTGTTGGACAATCCATTGCCAGGAACGTAACTACCCGCCCTCACCAAGGAACTTACTCACGTGGAATTTATGGGCTGTAATCCTCCCTCCTTTAGCGGAAATATAGACACAAAGGAATTTCTCAAATGGTTCGAAGAATTAGGAACAATCTTTGAAAGTGGTGACTGCCGTAAGGAAGACAAAGTTAAGTTCGCCACTTGCACTTTTCAGAAGCATGCCCAGAAATGGTGGACTAAGTATGTCCAGGTAGTAGGAGTTGATGCTGCTTACTCACACTCTTGGGAGAAACTAAAAAGGATGATGGGTTTGAAGTTCTGTATGAAAAGCGAATTACAAGCAATTGAACAAGAAACACTAAACCTTACCATGGAAGGAGATGATGTTGTCAAGTATACTGCTTATTTTTATGATTTTGCTCGACTAGGCTCTGCAATGGATGAACCGGAAAGCAAGAAACTTGAAAGGTACATCGGAGGACTTTCTCCTGAAATTCGTAGGATGGTCATCGCATGTGAACCCAATGCCATGACTGAAGCTATCTAGATGGCAATCGAAGCAAAGGAACTCATAGTTCACGACAAGACATCAGGAGACAATAATAACAACAAGAGAAAATGGGTCGGTAATCAGGATGCTAATGCTACTCAACGACCATTTAAGATACAACAAGTGGTGGAGACCTTTGCTGCTGGGTCAAGCCAAAAGAAAGGATATGTAGGTAAATTACCCGGGTGCAACAAGTGTCAGTTTCATCACAAAGGATCTTGCCCCTCTCAATGTGGAAACTGCCAAAAGGTCGGACACAAAGCCAAGGATTGCAAGGCTCACACCCTCGCAAAGCATCAGGAACTCACGGTAATCTGCCGTGAATGTGGAGTAGTGGGACACTTCAAGAGTGAATGCCCGGTGTTGAGAGACCGGAACTGGAGGAGGCATTTCATGTTGTAAAACCATAGTTTGAGCCCTCTAGGGTTGTACTTTCTTTTGGTACTTTCCATAAGTACGTTGATGTAACCTAGATGTATTAAGCACTTTCCTATCCAATGTAATGACTATCTTTTGTTACCTCTATGATAACCATAACTTTCGTTTACTCCGCTTTCTATCCCAATCGTTCAATTTTCAATCGTTTCGTAACATTATGTCATTGCCTTATTAGAGATTAAGCCGATTTCGTATTTGACGGATTAGTAGATTATTACCATTCCATAGGATTTACCCGTGTATCCAATAAACCATTCAACGAAATTAGTTTCAAACTATTTTACTACCTTATGGGGAAATTGTTTTACAGAATTTCTAAAGTATGCTATTTTGTTACCACTCTATAAACTGATTTTTCCGATATTACGCCAAATATTTACTAGTACTACGCGAAACAATTTTTATATTACTTTGAAAGGAAATATCAGGATACTATTTTTGATAAGAATGCGTTGAACACCATCTAAAACTTTTGAGAAAAGTAATATTATGTTGACTAAATCAAGCATCGCATCATTAGTCCTCAACTATACATAGCCTGATCACCTATGTATACTTCAGGAAGGATTATGCCATGAAGTAAATAGTTACTTTTTAAAGTATTGCTAATAACAATCTTCATTTAAAAACGTTTTAAACAAGTAAACTCTTTTATAAGTATCTTTTTTTGACAAACTCTCCCTGGATACTTACCCCACCTGTCCCCCACTTAGCCATTAGGTTGGATTGTTCCATTGACTTCTCTAGGAGAGACTTTCCATATCAATTACAAGTAGGATTCCTCGATACCAGAAAAACAATAAAAGGATTACGGAACTATTATACCTAGACTAAGAAAATTTACAACTCAACAGCAATCTTAAGATACCAAGCGAACATCCGACTCACCATCTCTGACCTAGTTGTCCAATTTATTTATTCAAAGGTGCTAGCTAGACTGAGCTACAGAATCGAACACATTGTGAAGGTACGCTAAGCAACACCATGGGAATAAACCAAGCCTCCTAACCGATACTGTAGAGCGATTTGATTAAACATGACCCCATCGAAACGCAAACTTCCCTATAATAAGTTTCACCAAGGAAAATTGATTTGAGTTAAGGGTATCGATATAGATTCCCCTAAGGCATTGTGTTCTCAAGAAATTCTAAATAACCTCACCTATACATCAAGAGAGGCATCAGGCCCAAGCATATCTCCCCAGCTACATGTGAAGACAATACGGTAATTCATCGACATAGTACCAATTGAAACCCTCATATTGCCAGCGGGATGGCAATTTCAACGATAAACCATCTCAAGACTTAAGTTGGTTGAATACCTAGGCTTGTAGTTCTGCCCGACAACCACCAATAGGCACCATCCAATATCAGGAACCGAACATCAGACATCTATGCATTATGCGAACATTACCTATCCTACTGTTTTATCCTTGTTAGTATTTTCACTTTGAGTAAAGTCGATAAAAAAAAAAAATTGTGTTTATACAAATCACATATCTTGTAGAAAATAATTTTTGAATTGCCTATTTTGAACAAATACGATCCTTTTAATCAATATTTAGCTAAACCATTATACAATGGGAAATATATAAACATCAAACTTTGGTAAACAGTCCTATTCATAACATGTTTGAAAACCGCGTCACATTTCTCAACTATTGAATTTTGAATCATCAAGAAAGATATTATTTAGTAAACCATTTGCTCCATTTTCTAAATTCGTTTATTCAGAAAAGGATTTCGACCAAAAACTCAAAAATCGCGAAATAAATTTTGAGAACCAATCACCATGCTACGTCGCTTATGCATTTAGGGCTTTGTGATTTGACAATAAGGAATATTGGAATATGTGACGAAGGAAATTAGGAGGAACACCATAGAACGATTATAAATGTCAGTAATGAAGACCAAGCACAGTAGGCAAAGAATGACACATGTCTTAGCAATCGATTAGACTAAAACACGAGGAATCAAAAATTATTACCCATATTTTATCTTCTTCGAATAACGCCGAATTCGGAAGACGTAACGTTGTAGAATTAATCACCGGATTCATTGTAACCGTTTCAACTATTCCCGATAAAGGTGATCGAATCACCTCAGACTTCTAACAATCATTCTAAGATTTCCTTCGGAACCTCATCAAGATGTAAACACCGCCTATCATCCTCAGACCGATGGTCAGAACGAGAGAACGATTCAAACATAGGAAAGTTATACTCAGAGTATGAGTGATTGACTCTAGAAATGGTTGGACTAACCATTTACCATAAATCGGATTCTTTTACAACCATAGTTATCGCGCGAGCATAGAGACTACACCATTTGAGGCACTTTATGGTCGAAGTACCAATTACCCGTTTACAGACCGAAATCGGAAAGTTAAAATTTACTGGTCTAGAACTAAACCATGGAACAACAAAGGAAATTTCACAAGTCAAGAACCAGTTACAAGCAACGAGAAACTGGTAGAAGTTAGGTTGGTACATGACGCACATCATACGGATTGGGTATCCTTGAACAAGCAAATTAACTAGATTCACGTGAAAGAACGAACTAAATTGAAAGCTTTGCCTTGGAGAGGCATGATACGATTTTAGTAACACGAGGGATTTAACCTTTAGTATATTGGACCATTTCAGATTCATGTTAGAATCGACCAGCTGACATATAAGATTTGAGTTCTGACAGAGTTCAACAACATATATTACTCATATTACATTATAAACCTGAAGAAGCACTGATCATCTATTGACAAACCGAACTCGGAAAAAGCCAAACTCACTATTCCAGTAGGCACTCATGAAATAACCAGAAATTTCCTACAAGTCAAGAATCAATTACAAATTCTATAAGTTGTAAACCATTAAAACTTCAAGATTGGTAGCCAGATCATGTTGAAAGTTCTGCCTAGGAAAGGCATGATATCATTCAGAAAACTGGGAAAGTTAAACCCGATATACACTGGACCACGTAATATTTCAGACAGAGAAGGCCTAGTGGCCGTCAACCTTGAGCCTTGTTAGAGAACAACCGGATTACACAACTATGTTTCACCTATTCAAATCCAGGAAATGACTTTCAGATTAGTCACTCATAATCCCATTTGGAAAGGAATCCAACCCAAAGATAAACGTAAACTTGGTAAGAGAACCAGTAGAAAGCATGGACCGTGAGGTCGAACGGTTGAAACAAAGTCGAATTCCTATCGTGAAAGTTCGCTGGAATTCTTGAAGAGATCCCGAATTTACTTGGGAACGGGAAGACCAAATGCAACTCAAGTATCCACGTCTTTTTACCAAATATACTTCAGAGACCAACCAAAACTGAACTTCGGGACGAAGTTCCTGTTAGAAGGGAAGACTGTCACAACTCGTAATTTCCGGTCATTTTCCAAACCTCGACAATTTACTATTCACAAGTTACTATTCATCATTTACTATTCATCGATCACTATTCACCGTTTTTGAGGTCAATTTGACATTCCGAGAAACATTCAGAAATTTTACTATTCACTTGACACTATTCATTTCCGAGAGAAAACTACTATTCACGTGCATTACTCATTTCATCGTAAACTTAGTTTACGGGTATTCAAAATTCGCGTAACCGTATTGGTTCAGGAGCGAATTCATGCATTATCATTGGGACATCTCATACAGACTAGAAATAGTCTGCATATCATCATTATGGCACTTGCATACTATTCCACTCGTAGGATATTTAAATTAGTACTTTTGGTATAATTAACTTTTACGTATAATTATTTCTATATAAACGTTAACACGCGACCAATAAGGTGACTAACACGTCCGACACTCCCGACTATGATCCCAATATATTTTTATATATTCATTTTTATAATATAAAAATTGTAATATTGATTTACCCGGTAATTTGGAGATTCATTTTAATTATTAACGTAAGTTTACTAAAATGACGATGGTTTTTGTAGAAGTTAAACTATAATTATTTAAACACTCAATAATTATACCCAACATATTTTTATAAGTTTTACGACTTTATTATGACCCGAATAACTTCAATAAAATTTATTTCTAGCAAACCCGGTACCCGATAAAACCTAAAACCAACTAATACTACACAATCTTACCACTAACTCCCTAAATAATTACCCAACACAAACCCCCCTTTTTCCCTCCTTTGTGAACCCCCCCCCCCCCCTCTCCTAAGCCATCTCATGAGCCTAATTCACCAACCAAATTTAATGCTCACCAAACTCTTGTCCTAAGTATATATTACACATTTTTTCATCCCATTTTATCACAAATCATTTTACTAGTTTAAGAAAACTTTTTCTCTTATTCTCTCTATTGTATGAATCGACCTAGGGTGATCAAGAAGCAAGAACAACAAATTTTCCAAGATCAAGATATAAATTTGTTCACTTAGTCATCCTTGTTGGAGTTTTGAAATAGAAACTCAAGGATTAGTAGGTTTTTCATCATCTAAACTCCCTAAACCTTCAAGTAAGTTAACAAACTCATTTTTATAATTTTTACAAGTTATTACTATGATTATATACTTTTCTTACAAGAACTCATGCATATAATAGCTTATACCACTTTATTTTATAAACTTTTAACTTTTGAACCTTAGAAAGTGATTATTGTTAGATCTTTGTTAGATCTACTTGGTTATGATGTTTAGGAACCCATGACACCCTAAGAAGGTGTATGGTAGGATTAGACTAGTTTTGTGGTGATTGAAAGTGGTTTGATTGAAGATGGAACTAGATTAGAACCCTAGAAATGGTTTTTGAAACTACATATTGACCTACTGTCCCTATTTTTATTTCGTGGGAAAATCAGTTGATGGTTGTTAAACTTTGACCAAAGATTTAGAAAATACTTTCAAAAACGAAACTTTAGGCGAAAGAATGGATTAAAACGAGCTTATAACGAAGGAGTTATGATTTTTGTAAATTTAACGACGAAAACTATTTTTCTAAAAACTGCTTGCTGTTTGGCAGTTTTTGACGGGTAAATAGAGGCATTAAACGTAATCTAGAGGAACCGAGCTATCGAAAATATATTACTACATACTAAAACGAATCCGTGGACATAAAGAACAAGGAAAATGAGCTTAAAACGACCAAGTTATACCCGTTTTAACATTGACAAAACTATATATATATATATATATATATATATATATATATATATATATATATATATATATATATATATATATATATATATATATATATATATATATATATATATATATATATATATATATATATATATATATGCTCACCAATAAAAATAATAACTTACGCACTAAATGGTATATTTTCTAGAAATGATACTAAGGACTATATTCCTAACAAATGAATACGTATGGCCCAAGAGAATATTTATACGACTTAACGACGTTATCTTAAGATTTTCGATACAAGGAATTTAACGCTAACATTTTCATACGAGATAATACGACAAGTTATATACTTCTATATATGGACTTATTTTCCTAAGTATGGAAACTATTTTACTATGACGATAACTAGTATTTCCAAATTACGAGTGGTATGGGTATCATGTGCATGTGCATTCATTTCATTACGGCTTGATCTTAATTAGATCGCGATTATTCATTTAGGTTGCGGCTAGTGTTCGCGCCTCATTGTCCCGACTACTTTTACATCATTGTACCATCGTTGTACCATCCTTTCGAGGTGAGTTCTCATAGCCCCGTTTTAGTACTTATTTGATTTTAAATCCAACGGGGGAGAATACATTGCACAATTATTATTTTTTTTGTACATGCCCAAGTATTAAATTCCATACATTGCTTAAGTTGTTAGTACTATCACTTCAAGTCCCCTTTATTATCATGGACCGTTAATTATATTGCCAAGCGAGAGTGAGTGGATAGATCTATCGAGGGTGACTCCTCCATTCGTGTTTGGGTTGCTCCATAAGGAAAACGAATGCATTTCATGTCTGAATATTTAGAGTGCCTGATAAACACTCCTTTGGGGCCAATTTTAGCGCGTCGAGCTTCGGTGCCATGAGCTTAAGAGACAATGTAGCCTTTTGACATTTTAGTACTTTACTTTATACTTGTGGCTTATTGTACATACGATTTAACTTATAAACCTATGATTATTCACCAACTTTATGTTGACCGTTTTCGCAATGTATTTCTCAGGTTGTTAAGGTAGCTCATGTTGCATACATTTGGACCTTCATGGAGTCGCGGAGTCGACGCGTCTCACTATATTTTCTGCACTTATGAAACGTTTGATCTTGTTGAACTTATTTTAACTTGGGACCTAAGCTTTGTAAACTCTGAATGATTTGATGATCAAACGCTGTATTTTCTAAACGACACTTTAGGTCGTTCAATATAACGGTAAACTATGGTGCTATGACAGTCACTCCCAGGTATTCCATTCCGCTGCCATTCAGGTATTTTTTTGGGGGGGGGTGACAGATTGGCATCAGAGCTAAGGTTATAGCGAACTAGGATGTATCTTGGACCCTAGACTATAACCACATCATAATAGCATCTCATCTTTTCATCATAGGTGCATATTCACTATACATGTTGCTTTACGCACACACTGTACGAGTTATTCATACCCATACTTATATATATATGATTATTTTTGACCTAGTTCACAAGTGACATGTCTTCAGATACCCACGCTGTTATCCTTTCGTCGGATTCCGACATTTAAGATGCCTTGTCATCTTCCACTACCATTATACCACCGGCTGTACTTACACCACCATTAGCACTATTGAATTGTCATAAGAGCAAAGTTCTCATTCAGCCTATACATAGAATGCCGTTTGGTAGAGTATTCAGACTTAATTTTAATGGACTTATTAGGATGCTTATTACAAGGGAGATATCATGTTTTCTTTCCTTCACTAGTAGGACGCTTGCTACTTAGGTACTACCACCACCGTTGGTTACTTATTACACTATTGGTCGTCCCATAGTGCGTACTTCAGCTTTACCTCTTAGATGTCGCGAGATAGCGCGAAAGAGGGTAGTATTCCATTCACTATTATCACCATTATCTCCTAACTCATCACTGGGATTTCATCGTCGTCAATGTTATTCTCATCCTTTAGAATACCACCATTGTCAGTTTCCTTTTACATTTTCACTTGCCATGAATTAGATAACGCCTTGTGGATAATACCAAGAATTGCGGACTCAACAGGAACCTCCGCAATGCCAGGAAGTCTCTAGACTAGACTTATATCTTTACTAGCTTTTACCATTATCCTAGCCATGAGAGGTGTGGCATAGTTCGAAGAAACTTGTGGTAGTTTGTTTGTTGTTCAACAGAATCACCAAGTGTTGACTCTACCATATGGATATGGTTGTGCTATCTTTGATATCGGTCCATGTAGACCAAAAATTTCATGTGTTATTCATGAGTTATGAATATGATGCAACAAGGGAAATTGTTAACATGCTTCTCAATTTGGTTGATGTTGTGTGGTGATGATGGTGAGCTTGATTGGGGTGGATCCAAATTGCGTTGAGCAAGATGTAATGCTAAAAGAGCACTAAGCTCATGAGCCTCTTTTAGCTCCTCAACAAACTTCAAGTATTCGGAGGAAGGTGTTGGTGGTGGAACATGATAGTTGTCTTGGGTGAAGGTTTGAACATGCAACATAGGAATGGCATGTGAAGTTGTAGGATGTGGTGGTGGTACTCTTGGTGGTGGAGACATGACTGAGCTTGGGAAGTCATGAAAACATGAAAAGGGTGGAAGAGGTTCTTCATGAGTGAGTGGTGTTTTTGTTGAATGAGCAACATGTGAAGTATTGATTGAGAGGTTGGGATTGTTGTTTTGGGATTGAGCATGCTCATCATAAGAAGAAGCATTAATGAGGGCATGAGTGGATGATAGGTTGTGAGATGACTCATTAGTGTAGGTTTGAGGTTTAGTTGTTGGTTGACTTGGAACAACATCACTTGAGTTATGACAAGAATCAAGTTTCCTCCTCCAAACGGGTTTGACGGAGATCCTTGCGGTTCTTGAAATCTTTGGTTTTTGGTTGTTGGGAGATGACATGTTTGGGTGTGATAGCATTAATGATGGGAAGAGGGTATTTATAGTGTATGAGAAATGTGGTTTAGGAAGGTAAATTTTGAGGGATAGCATGGGACAAAACATGTTTGTGAATTTTAGGAAGTATAGGCTGAAATGGGTCAAAAAGTGATAAAGAAAACAGTATCCCCGACCATCAAATGGCTGGTCCCCTTAATTAGGGGCCGGTCCCCTTAATCATTAAGGGGGCCGCCTTATATAATTAAGGGGGCCGTCCATCTGGTGATTTCCAGAATGCCAGAAATGGGTTTTTGGCAGAAAATTTTCAAAAAGGTTGTGTTTTTGAGTTTGGATTCAAGTAAGTTCAACTCTTTGAGGCATTATAGGGCATGCTATTCATGAATGTAGAGAGTGATATAGAAACAAGTAAAGTAGACAATAAATATCTAATAATCATGCTATCTACTAATTTATCAATTAAGATATGCAACTAAGGAAGCAATAACGCAAATTAGGTAAATGTATAATTATATGAAGATGATAATATGTAGCCTAGTGCAAACATATTGATGATTGTTAACAAGTAACAAGTAGGACGATATGATTATATGGACTTCAAGACTTGTTACAAACAAGATTCATATGGGCAAGCCATGATTCTCATGAAATGATTTGATTAAATTGTGAATGTCATTTCTATAGAAGTGTATGACACATGTGAGATAATCAAATATGTTTTAAGCAAAACGTTTTTAGTTTTATTCAACAATGTTTTGAAATAAATTCAAGTTTGCATTACAATAAAATAAATTGAATTTTGTTTCATAACATGAAAAAAAAAAAATTTCAATCTTGTTTTTGTTTAAAATAAGATTATGAAAAATTATAGTTAAGCAAATTGTTTGAAGAAAAATAATATAGATATTTAAAAGATTTTTATTCAAAGAGAGAGACGTTTTAAACATGATGTTTTGATCATGATAACAAGAAATTGCAAGTGAAGGATTTGAAATGGAAACTTATCATGCTCAAGAGAATCAATTAAGCCCATTGTCACCCATAATCATCTCTAATGACAACTAAAGATATGAAAGAGAGATGGTAGATATTTATGATCTAAATGCAATGAGATAGAAAGGGACAAAGTAAATTATTTATGGATGCTAGATAGACACATGTATATATATATATATATATATATATATATATATATATATATATATATATATATATATATATATATATATATATATACAAAGAACATCATAATATCAAGTTACTAACAAGTCTCAATTATAATACATCTATTAATGCAACTAGTAAGATCATTTAGGTCGTTTAAGTTTGTTTTCATCACTGCTACTGCAATGTGGGTTGTTTGGTTTTGTTTTTCAGCAAATGGGTGTGAAAACGGGGTATCACATGAAAAGGCCTGATGGTCCTTTATTGATAAGGGACCTTCTGAAGGACCGTTGGTAAATAACTGACCGTCGACAGTAGAAGGTTTTTGAGAGATAGAAGATTTTTTACTGGTTTTCAATTTTTAGTTTTAGAAAGAGTATTTTGTTGAGGACTCTTAGAAACAAGAATTTAGATAACATGGAATTCTAGACATGGAATAGAGGAAATGGAGGAGACACAATACGCACGAGTAGTCTAGAGGAATGGGTATTTGAGGATAATTGAGACAGAAGAAGTAGGAGAGACTTGTTTTAAGTAAGAAGGTTGACGACACGCTAAATGTGGAGTAGGAATAGAGTCGAGACATAAGAAATAGAAGAGATGTAGATTAGATGAGAATCAAATATGAGACTTGCATCGGGTCAATCATGTCAATGGCGAGTAGAGACAAGAGAACATAAATAGATATTGTAGACGAAAAATAGAGAAGAGAAGAGATGTCGAGGACGTTAAAAGTGTGCGTCATCCATAGTGATTGATAGACATGCGTAGTCGGCTATTGATAATACTTGTGGTAAGACCATTATCTACAAAGAAATTTACTATGATCCCACGAAAGATAAGCATTTTAAATATAAAGTCTAATTCTAAGAATTATCTATTACATCTATTATCACTTAATCATCATGTAGCACATAAGCATATAAAAAGCTAACACATAACAAATAAGCACATAGTAGATAGGCATATATCAATTATGTAGAAACTAGAAGGGGGGGGGGGGGAGGGTTGAATAGTTTCACCATTTCTTTTTACTTGTAAAAATGTTTCGCCGTTTTTAGGTCCGGTTAATATTCATTTGCAAACTTGTTGAATTTTACTAGTTATGTGATATCTATCAAGCTACAAATAAATGTGAACAAACAAGTAATGTAGAGTAATGAAAGAGCACAAGCAAAGAGACGTGGAGATTTATAGTGGTTCGGCATGAAGCTCACTCTTCGTCCTACTCCACTCCCCGAGTACCACACTCGAGAGTTATCAATCACTATATCAACACACTCCTTCAGGCGGAGCAATCTGTACACAAGCTTACACAAAGTTTAACGACACTAAGCGGAATGCCGAGTTCTAATCGTAGCTAGAACCAATCTACTCCAAGGCCCACGTGGCCACACGAACAAGCACACTTGTCCTATTTGGATCTTCCCCCAATCCAAGCCTTCGCACAAATGACACACTTGGATCTTCACCCAATCCAGCCTTTACACTAAGACACACTTGGATCATCACCCAATCCAAGCCTTCAAACACCAACTTTACTAAGTCCTAAATTACACACCAAGACCCCACTCTCCTCACAACAAATACAAGACCTATTCTAGTTACAAGACTTCTTGGATCTTCATCTTCTTCCAAGTTCACACAAATAACTCCATCCTCGACTCACATACAAGTTGGAAATATTTACAATATTTACAAGAAGAAAATAGAGGGAAGAATAGAACCACAACACTTGTTATTTTTGTGTGTGGACTAATATAACATCTCGATTCTTCATCTATGTCGAGAGTTCTTCTCTTGCACCTTGATATGAAGAGGGAATCACTTATAAACATATACCGACATGTTATAGTGATCAAAGAAGAAACAAAAGAGAAACACAAAGTTTTTGTGTCAAGCGGAATTGTTTTCTGAGAAGGAACAGTTCAGCATTTATACATGACAGGAAAGGGGTGGCGGTCCCTTAAACTTGCGACGATCCTTTATTACTAAGGGACCGCCGGTCCATTTAAGGGACCATCCTGACAAGACACTCCTCTTTTTTTTCCTGACGTGGTGAAAACTTATCTGGTGAAAGCTTAACTGTTTTGGGGGGAAATATAGTTGTTACATATTTGAATTTTGAATATATTTTCTTAATAAAACATTTCTTTAAAAACACAAAAATACTTTTGTGAAAAATGTTTTGTCAAACTTAAAAATGTAAGTTTAGGAGAAAATAAAATTCTTTGATCACTTTACTAATGTTGGTATAACGTTTGTTCATACCTGAAGTGACGTTGTAGTAGCTACGTGGAAGAAACGAGTTTCCTCGATTAAAAACTTATTAAGCGTAACTTTACGTAACATGTCTTTATATTTTGTGATAATTAAAACATAAGAACACCGAATAATGCGAATAATGTTTTTGACATTATTTGTATTAACAATCTCCCCCTTTTTGATGATTACAGAATATTAACTCATTTTAGGTAAAATTATGTGTTGATAAATTTTTAATGAATTTCCTGTTACTTCTCCCCCTTTTTGTAGAATCAAAAAGGCTTTGTCAATGCTGAAGAAAGGAAAGAATTCGACGGAATACAAGCATCCTTAAGAGGGCATCGTCGATGTGAGGAGAGAAAAGAGATCGACGGAATACAAGTATCCTTAAGAGGGCATCGTCAAAGAAATCGACGGAATACAAGCTCCCCCTAGCTTAGTGCTCCCCCTAGATGAGGGCACCAGGGAATCGAGCTATGGTGATGTGCTACAAAAACAAGTTAGAGACAAAGCACTTGCATATATATATATATATATATATATATATATATATATATATATATATATATATATATATATATATATATATATATATATATATATATATATATATATATATATATATATATATATATATGTTGGAGGATATAGAGAGATAAGATAGATAGAAGGGTGAAATCATATAGATAGAGCATGTGATGAGGATCTAAAAACACGCCTTGTGTTAGATAGATACTTTGAGTATATACTTTGTAGCACGCGGAATTTACCACAAAGTACTTAGAAGATATGTTTGAGTGATGTGTATGATTAGTTTATGAATGAAACAGTAAGAACACAGGGATTAACCAAACTTGTAGCTTCAATATTATTAAGAATAATACGAGTGATCTTGGTTATCACTAGGGTTACACCTTGAAGCTTTTGCTATTGATACGTATATCAAACCTAAACCTAGGACCTCTTTTTATAGGACAAGAAGTCCTTTACAAGATAAGTATAACTCTAACTTAATAAGATATTCACAAGATCTTTTCTATACTTATCTAATACACGAATACATAAAATAGTTAATCTAATAAGCAGTGGTAAGTATATGTACTTAGCAGTGGTAATGTGGTTTCCACTGCTAGTGCATTCTTGCAGCAGTGTCTTCTTCCATGCCTGACAGTTGTAACTCTTAGTATTATTCCCAACAATCTTCCCCTAAACTTATGATTTCTATGCAAATCACTAAGTTTCTTGAAATAAACCTTCTTCATTGATGATGGGGGATACTTCCTAACACCTATCTTCTTTTCCTTAACTCTTTATCAGCTCTTACACTTTGATCATAGATCCTTTGCAGGAAATCTTCAGCTAACTCTGTCCTTTCATAGCATCTTAGATTTACATATATCATAACAGTGAGAATTCCTGCTCTCAAAGGATATTCTTTCTCTGCTAAGATAAAAACATCAACACCAGCTTGTGTAGAAACATGATGTACTGCACTTGAGTCATGAAACTTCCATAAGGTAGTTAGATTGTCTACTTCAAATCTCCAATATCTGTCACTTGGATCTGGTTCATATTATCTTTTGAAGTGAACCCATAACTCCTTAGCTTTGACTTCAATGAGTTCATCTTTCTTGAACTGATCTTGAACCATCTTCCACAAAGTATCCAAATATTCCCTGTCACATGATCTAACAAGGTCTTCCAAATCTCTGCAGATACTTGTAACACCTCCAATTATGATAATCTTCCAAGCATTCCCAAAGTCATCAGAATAAATCTCCCATCCAACAATAGGGTGCTTTGATTGTAGAGGTTCTACATCCAACACTTCTGGTTCAATATAAATCATCCCTGAAAACTACTCTTCTGTTAACTTGACATCATCTTCTTTTGCTTGAGATGACTCTTGAGTCTTAGACTTCTTAGCAGCTTTAGATTCAATGGTTGCACCTGATCTTTATCTTCTGGCTTCTTCTTCTGAATCCATTGGAACAAAATCTTTATCTCTTCTGTAAGCCCTATAGTACAATCCTTCAATTTTATCATGGGATTTTCCTTTGAGCTGAGACATCTTCCATCCAGCTACATGACATAGAAACTTCTTCATTCCAGCAATAACTTGAATCTTGGATGGTTGTCTTTGTTTCTTCTGATTCTTCTTGATTGAATTTATCATAACATTGAGAGCTTGATCATTCTTTATCACTATAAAATCAGCTAGTAGAGCTGACTTTTGTTCAGCTGAAAGGCTTTGATCAGCAGTAAGCTCAGTAGCTTTCTTATTGACTACTGGATCTGTATCAATCATATGTTCAATCTCTTCTTCAGTTGGATGATAAGAACTTGAAATGTTTGGAATGGGAACTATCTCTTCAGGTTCTATGAACTCCTTCTGAATTCTTTGCTGTTCCATAAACCTTGCTATCTCATCTTCTTCTAATTTCCTAGCTACTTCAGCATCCATATCAATCTGAGCTTGAGTTCTTGGTTTAACTTTTCTTGGTTGCTCAGTTGACTCTTCAATAGCAGGAACTTTACCCTTTTCTTTTCTCCTTCTTTCATATTATGCATCAGTTGTTTTTTCTACATTTATGAAAGCAGTACCTTCTAAAGTTTCAACTGTGATACGTGGGAATCGCACCAGGCTTTACCTCTCAAGGGATCTTGAGAAGCTTACAACCCCCACCAGGCAGTGTACCTGATCGTTGTAGTATAGTATAGTGACAAGTACCGGGGGATTGATCGTTCAGCTAGGAATAGTGTCGCTAGGATTAGAAAACCTAAATACTAGTTCTAAAGGTGAGGGATGATTCTTTTTGTATTTTTATATTTTTTAGAAAGCAAGTAAAAATCTCGGGTTTGAAGGATTTGGGCGGAATTAGTTGCTAGTCAACTAACCCAATACTAAAGATGCAATCAAAATAAAATACTAAAAATGAAAATAAACTAAATTATACTAAGGTTGTGAGCAATAAGTGGAGAAAATGTGTTTACTTAGATTTCACTACTCCCTAGACATCTTTTACACGTTAATTACTTGTTATAGTTGCGTGGATGATGGATTGTATTCCTTAATACCATTCATGGGGTGGCGCACTTAACTCCCCAATCCTATGAGCTCTTATCTCCTCCTATACCATGCCCAGCACAACCATAGGGATTATAAACAGTGGCTCATGCATTAAATACAACCAATAAAACCTAGTGCACATCAGTTCATGTTTCCTAAGACGTTCAAGCATGTCACCAATTGGAAGTCTACCAGTTTTCTTAAGCCTAACATCGAATTCATTCATCCAATACAATTATAAACAAGTAATCAACACATAATTAACACCTAGGTTTCATTAGATCCAAGCAAACACAAGATAGATCTAGCCTAGCATGATGGAATTAAGACAAGAACAAGATATAGACAACCAACACATAGACATATTGATTGAATTAAAAGAATACTTATCTCAATTACGCATGAAAGGTATCAAGGGCTTAGAACCCTTGAAAAACCTGTAAAATTCGCACCAAGTTCGTACGTAGGGTTTCTCCAAAACTTCTCCCCTTTTAATGTGAAAATTAGAAAACTATATATAGGAAATAGGGTCTGACGGCGTCAAGACAAAGCTTGTGACGCCGTCACCTCGCCGCCAAAATAATTCTCGGACTGCCTTGATCTACTTTTGACGCCGTCATGTGTTATGCATTTCCAGGCTGTCATGAATTTTACTCTTGACGCCCTACTTCGTGACGCCGTCAAATCTGTACTGGGTTGTCATGGAAATTACTCTTGACGCCGTCAGGGTGTTGCTCTTGACGCCATCACCTACTGTTGCCAGCAAGGAAAATTAAGACTTTGGCGTTTTCTTCACTTTTATGCTCCAAAAACATCAGAATTGCTTCCTTTTCCAGATTTCACTCCAAAAGTACCTAAAATCATAAAAGGAACGATTTAGGGTAATATTTGATTAAATAAATTCAATTCCGGGCTTAAATGACCCCCTAAAAGTGGTTCATTTTTCGCCTCATCATATACCCTTACACTTGAGATTTGCTTGTCCTCAAGCAAATGCGCTTTTATTCTACTCAAAATACAAGTTAGGGGTCATTTAACACTAATATAAAAGTAATTACAACAAATAATCATTCCACTAAAGACCAATAGGCAAGCACGGAGGTCATACACTAGCACCTCACAAATAGTGTTTAGATACTCACATTTCTCGGGTGTAATAAAGTATAAATTACAATATGGAAACGGAAGATATCTCTAACTACCTGTCATAGCAAAATAGATTACCATAGGCTTGGGAAAGGATCAAACCTCCACCACATGGCGTAAGCACCTAGGATAAACTATCAAAGAGGTCTTTTAAAGGGTTGTAACGTTAGGTGTAGGGATATGAAATACACGGTTTTGTTGGATAAAGGAAGTTTTACTGGTGGCGAGTTAACAATCTTGGTTAATTACATGTACAATGTGGCGTTGCTAAGCCAAGACTAGACTCGACTTAAGCTAATAAATGAAAAATAACAAAAACATAAAATGAACATAGAATGAAACGGGATGGTAGTCCGTATGTTTTTTCTCTTTTCCTTTTTCTATTTTTTTCTTTTCTTTTTTTTGATTTTTCGATTTTTTTTTTTTTTTTTTTTTTTTTTTTTTTTTTTTTTTTTGTGCATACACTCTTACCCTACCATCCAACATAATACATCATAGGGAATGTAAGTTCCCCTTACACTTGAATCTTTACATACTTTACAATAAACTAATCTAATGACTCGAATTAAGAAAATCAAAACACTTGGAGCACTTTTAAGATTAACGCACATACGGGGGTAATAAATGATGTTCTTCCCCATTACTCCAAAAAATAAGTACTTTACCCATGAGTCCCAATCGTCCCAAAACAATATGTACAAGGATATGACTCGACTTAGCAACCATGTAATCAATTAGATAGTTAACTTAGGGTTTAACAAATAACAATAATGCACTAAAAATGAGCGCATACACGGAAGGCTAAGGCAATTTGGTTGTACATTTAAGTGGGGTGTAACAAATTCTTCCTTTAAGTAAAATGCTTAAAGTTAGAAACGAAAAGATAGGCTTGGAGGGGTGTACTAGGGGTTTCGTGTACTAAAAATGATTACAACGCTAAGGTGTGGGAAAAAATAGTTGACTTAACTAGTCAAGTAATATGACTTAAATGGTCAAGTAATTATTATACGGGTTTAACACAAGGGTGATCCTAATGCCTCTTATCATGTAGTAAATCCTACTACACGAATGTAGTCTCACTAGCGGTCTCGGGATGCATCACTAACGCAAGTTCTAAAATCTAAATGCTACCGGTACACTCATAAGCACTAATAGTAAATGCTTTTCCTATCAAATCTAAAGGCGAACCTCACATATTTGTGTGGAAAATTTTTCTGAATATACGGTTATGTGCTAGTCATACAATCTCCTATCCATGAGACGCTTGCTATGGCTAAAGTTTCACTCCTAAATGTTGTAAAACATTTTAAATTTGGCGCTAAAACTGCACTAACAAGTATTTCTTATAGTTTTATTACACATCTACTATCAAACAAAACAAACTCAAGCGAAAGTGCGTATGTAAGGTGTCATCTTTTTACCCTCCCCTTACACTTAAGATGAACATTGTCCCCAATGTTCAAGTAAAAAATGTAAAAGTGAAAAAGTAAAAAGAATGAAATCAAATACTCCCCTGATTCGCTCGGTATGGATAATGAGGTGGCCAGGTTAGATCTTCCTCCAAGAAAATGAACCATCAAAGCTTCCCTTCCAGAATGTAAATCATCTTCTTGTCAAACATAACCTGTAAATCCTGAAAAAATAGACAAAACAACCTCGCGTAAAATCAGCGGCATCCTATATAAGTTACTAAATCCTAGAAAACAAGATAAGATATAATGCTTGTGGAATGAAGTTTGCAGATCTCCTGGAGATTATAAAACTTAATAATTCACAAAAACCATAAGACTCCGTCAGAAAAACAAAACCGGTAAAATTTACATATTTTTACACGTGACGCCGTCAAGAGTTAACTCTTGACGCCGTCAGAAGTGACCTGCAGAAATTCTTATGTTAAGTTTCCGGAAAATTTCTGGAAAAACTTGGTCCTACTTCCTGGAAAATCCTGCAAAACTTCATTATGACTCAATACAAGCATTTGACTCTAACAAATACGAATATACATGTTCATTAAATACTGTGGAGAATCATGATCGGTTTGTTTCTTAAAAACATATTTGGGGTTTCCCCTTACACTTATCTTTTGCAAAAAATACTTCTAGGTTTAGTTAAGACTAGGCCAAAACAACAAAGTAAAGTATTTCCACTATTTAGTTTAGAAGCATGATCAACCAACAATAAAAATAAAGCATGCATACGGAAGCAAATAACAAACAAACAAAATAAAATCACACAAAACATGGGTTGCCTCCCAAGAAGCGCTTTTCTTTATTTATGAGTCTTGTAGCTAGACTCAAGGTCATGGGTTACTACGTGACCTCGTCATTGGTTTCACTCTCTAGGTTGTCTTCTAAACTAGTATCGCTTTCATAGTGTAAGTACTTCGGGTCTTCGAACTCGAAGACATCTTTTCGATACTTAGAACCAAGCTTACTAACATCCTTAAAGAATCCACATGATAAATCAGAAGTGTTCCTACACCCTCTCCGAACATCTTCATCGCACAAAATAAGTTGGGAACTTATCTTATCAAGCCCGTCACAATCGATTTCCTTAAGGTCTCTTCTCTTGTATGGCGTTTGGTATGAAACCCTCCTAATTCCATCAGCGAAAGTCATAATTCCGTTCTGGTCATCAATTATCAAATTAGTGATCTCGCAAAATGGCGCCCCAAAAACAACTTGTGATAATCTAGGGTCGACATAGTCTTCGATGTTGTCCACGATCGTAAATTCCATAGTAAATGCCATATTTCCTACAAACACCTGGATTTCATGACCCTTACCAACCACTTTCTCTCCCTTGTAAATCATTCCCCATCTGCAGATATTGTTATAATGGAATAAGGACATAAAATTCTTTGGAAGGAATACATTAATGTAGACGTTATCGAAGTACTTATGACCGATCATGCAGGGGATTTTGAGATTATTCGGATTACGCCATCTTATCTTCCCCGACTCTCCATCCTTCGACCCATATATATTCCCCTCAAGGGAAGGACGATACTCGTACACCTCCTCATTACCCCTACGAAAAATTACCTTCTTAACACCATTGGTGAATAATGCACTGCCATCTTTCTCATCAAGGATCACTCCCGATTCATTGATAAATGGTTTCCCAAAACAAGGTTGGTTAACGTTTGATTGGTGAGAGGGTCCACGTCATCGACCACGGTGAAGTCAGTATTGTAAACAAGCTCTCCAATCCTGATTGATAAATTTTTCATTACTCTCTCGCTCGCAATGCGTTCTGGGAAGGCTTCGTGGTGTAAGGAAAGGGGGATTATGTTGACTGGGAAGCTAGGATCTATATGAAGGTCGGTTAAGAGCTTTTCCTTAATGGTGCAGGAGATCTTGAAAACTTTAGGGTTACTTTCCTTAGTCCTATTGCTACTCCCACTAGTAACATCCTCCATTTTTCTCTCGGGTTCTTCTATAATAGATTTACCCAAAATGGTTGGATTCCTCTCATGCTCCTCCGATCCCTCTTTTCCTTCATCCGATTTTCCAGATTCTCGCGTGGTGTACTTCTCGGATGAGTTGGTAGGTTTTCTGGCCGAATCGTGGTCTACCCTTAAGGTCTCATCTTTAGCTGTATGACCAGATTTGTTAGTTTGTTGTTGGGTTGGGTTGGGTGTAGAAGCAGATATTGTGGTGATGGTGTTTACGAAATGGATTGGTCCTAGGGGGTTGACAGGTTCTTTTCCTTTAGGGGATAGATGTTTGAATAACTTGCTAGGACTTTTTATTTTCACAGGGGAGGTTGGTGGACTCATGATGGTAACAGACTTAACCTCATCAACGTGAATGGGTTTATTAACAACATGCTCTTTGATAGCAGTTAACAGATTACAAATCTTATTGTTCATATCAGCCTGCTGTTGTCTAAATTTAACCTCGAGCGTAGAGAGCTGTAATTCTTGAGATAGAATGAATATTTTTAGAGCATCTTCACAGCTTTGCCTAGGAATGCCTTGTGATTGAAAATGCTCGGACCAAGTGAGTGGTGAGGAGTCATTGAAAGATACGCTCCGCGTTTGGTACCCTCTAAAATTAGGTTTATCCTTCCATGCCTCATAGGCCTCGCCAGAAGTTCGAGGACCTTGACCCACGTGTGACAACGTGAATTCGTTATAAGCCCATTTTGGAAGCTCCATGCAGTTATGAGTCTTGTGAGGGCCATTACATAATTTGCATGTAGAAGCGATTCTGCTTACTTGGCTTGAGGATTTTTGAGCTTCGTAAGGTTTCATGAGAGACTTGACTCGACCTTCAAGTTCCATGATCCTACGGTCGGGAGTGCTAGAATTGTTCGAAGGCAAAGATATTGCCTTGACCATTTTGTTCAAATCACGGGGGTCATTTCAACTTTCGTTGTCATAGAGAGCAAGATCTTCTATGAGTTCCCATGATTGTTTAGCACTTAGATCACGTAGCTTACCACCGGCCGATTGGTCAATGGCTCGTCTCGTGGAGAAATCGATATGGTCATAAAAAATTTGGACTTGGAGCCAAAGATCTATGCCATGATGAGGGACTTTTTGGAGTAAGTCCTTGAAACGAGTCCATGCTTCATAAAGAGATTCATTTTGACGTTGTTGGAACATCAAGATGTCATTTCTAAGCTTAGTAGTTCTCCCCGGTGGGAAAAATTGAGCAAGGAAACGAGTGGTGAGATCATCCCATGTGGTGATGGATCCCGCGGGTAAACGCTCAAGCCATTGACTAGCTTGATCCCGTAGAGAGAATTGGAATAGGCGTAATCGGGTTGTCTCTCTAGTTGCAACATCTAGGTCTATGGAATCTACTATTTTGAGGAAGTCCTTAAGATGTTGGTTTGGATCTTCGGAACGAAGTCCATGGAATGCACATCCGCTTTGCACCAACCGGATGGTGTTGGATCGCAAGGGGGTCACATTGGCTCCGGTGAGCTCAATGGTGTTTCGGTAGCCTTGGTGGCTAGGTCGGGAATACTCTCTTAAGGTTCGGGGCCTAAGAGGTTCTAGTGGTGGGTTTTGTTGTGGTGGGATGACGGGTTCAAAGATGTTCCTGTTGTCCATGATGTCGGGTGGTGAAGAGTTACGAACAAAAACACAAAGAAATAAGATAGATTAAAGAAAACCTAAAAATAAAAAATAAAATCTTACTAGAAAGGAATCTAGCAAGTAGACCTAATAAAAAGAGATTCTAACCTAGACAATAACTATTCCCCGGGCTGCGGCGCCAAAAACTTGATACGTGGGAATCGCACCAGGTTTTACCTCTCAAGGGATCTTGAGAAGCTTACAACCCCCACCATGCAGTGTACCTGATCGTTGTAGTATAGTATAGTGACAAGTACCGGGGGATTGATCGTTCAGCTAGGAATAGTGTCGCTAGGATTAGAAAACCTAAATACTAGTTCTAAAGGTGAGGGATGATTCTTTTTGTATTTTTATATTTTTTAGAAAGCAAGTAAAAATCTTGGGTTTGAAGGATTTGAGCGGAATTAGTTGCTAGTCAACTAACCCAATACTAAAGATGCAATCAAGATAAAATACTAAAAATGAAAATAAACTAAATTATACTAAGGTTGTGAGCAATAAGTGGAGAAAATGTGTTTACTTAGATTTCACTACTCCCTAGACATCTTTTACACGTTAATTACTTGTTATAGTTGCGTGGATGACATATTGTATTCCTTAATACCATTCATGGGGTGGCGCACTTAACTACCCAATCCTATGAGCTCTTATCTCCTCCTATACCATGCCCAGCACAACCATAGGGATTATAAACAGTGGCTCATGCATTAAATACAACCAATAAAACCTAGTGCACATCAGTTCATGTTTCCTAAGACGTTCAAGCATGTCACCAATTGGAAGTCTGCCAGTTTCTTAAGCCTAACATCGAATTCATTCATCCAATACAATTATAAACAAGTAATCAACACATAATTAACATATAGGTTTCATTAGATCCAAGCAAACACAAGATAGATCTAGCCTAGCATGATGGAATTAAGACAAGAACAAGATATAGACAACCAACACATAGACATATTGATTGAATTAAAAGAATACTTATCTCAATTACACATGAAAGGTATCAAGGGCTTAGAACCCTTGAAAAACCTGTAAAATTCGCACCAAGTTCGTACTTAGGGTTTCTCCAAAACTTCTCTCATTTTAATGTGAAAATTAGAAAACTATATATAGGAAATAGGGTCTGACGGCGTCAAGACAAAGCTTGTGACGCCGTCACCTCGCCGCCAAAATAATTCTCGGACTGCCTTGATCTACTTTTGATGCCGTCATGTGTTATGCATTTCCAGGCCGTCATGAATTTTACTCTTGACGCCCTACTTCGTGATGCCGTCAAATCTGTACTGGGTCGTCATGGAAATTACTCTTGACGCCGTCAGGGTGTTGCTCTTGACGCCGTCACCTACTGTTCCCAGCAAGGAAAATTAAGACTTTGGCATTTTCTTCACTTTTATGCTCCAAAAACGTCCGAATTGCTTCATTTTCCAGATTTCACTCCCAAAGTACCTAAAATCACAAAAGGAACGATTTAGGGTAATATTTGATTAAATAAATTCAATTCCGGGCTTAAATGACCCCCTAAAAGTGGTTCATTTTTTGCCTCATCAAACTGCTTGTGGAGTTGATGCAACAGTTCCTTCTACTTGTACCTTTGGTTGACTAGATGTTGTGTCCAAAAAGTCTTCTTGTATAGTCTAAGCATCCAGATCAATGATTTCTGTTGGAACATCTTAAGCCATTTCTTCTGATTGTTGTTGTTGATCAAATTCCTCTGTTTCTTGATCTTCTGAAACATGTGCATCCATTGGCTCATCAAAACCTTCAAAACCTTGAAATCTTCCAACATCTTCAATTCCTTGTTCAAAATCCAGTTTCCTCCCCTCAGTTCTAGCATCTGTTTTCCTCCCCTGTTTGGGAGAATAACCCATATCATCACTTGATGCATCAGAATCACCATCATGTCTTGAGGATAGAGAAGAACTACAAGATGAGCAGCCCTCTGTGTCTTAAGTGTGTTGATCTCTTCCTGCATAGTCTGCATCTGCTTCAAAATCTTTGAGAGATCATTCTTGTAAAGTTGTTTAGTTTGCTTGAGCTCATCTTCCAGTGATTGAACCTTGGCCTCCAATTTGGTACATCTTTCCATCAATGCATATAAATTACAACTGCCCTCAGCACTTCCAGCTGTGTTACCTGCAGGGAGAGGTGCATCATGTGACATTGGCTTAATTACCTCCCTAGTTAGACTAGGAAGTACTCCTAAACCACCACTGCTTGTACCTACACCAAATGGTTCAGATACAGGTAGTGTTGTGATAGGGGGAGTTGGCTGTTTACTCCTTCTCATATAATTGTGAGTAACTGGTGGGGTATGAGAGGTAGATGGAACTGTGATGGGGGGTTTGTGTTCAGGCTTAGTTGTGTTATCTAGCCTTTCACCCTGGACCTGAGCAATTAAAGCAAGCATTTCTGGAAAAGTGCAATTACTACCCTATTATAACCACTAGTTGCCTGTGTCATATTTTGAAAAACTTTTTGTTGTAGGCAAGGAGTAGGTAAATGTTTTTGTGAGGTAATAACTGATGTTCTTGTAAAATAGCTTGAACAAATCTTGGATACATCAAAAACTTGTATTTACTCTTCACATTGCTAACCATATTGTTAAAAATAAACTTTGAAAAGTAGAAAGTCCTGTTTGTAGCTAAACAAATAAGAGGTATAGCAATAGTAGAACTGAATTGCTCATAAGAAGTTTGTTTAGGACTTAAGCAATGTAGAAGAGTATGAATGAAAAATCTCCATTGTGGGGAGAAACATCCCTTTTTAAAAGTAAGTTTTTGATTGGATGTATCATAACCCATATCAGAGATATATTTTAAAATTTTAGGATTAGGTAAAGTGATGAGACCACCAACATCATCCAATTGGAGAATTTTCCTCAAGGATGATTCGGTAACATCAATAGTTACCCCATCCACTGTTACTCTAAGTGCAGCAACCGATTCATGTGTGTCCCCATCTTCAATAGTTGTGGCAGTAACAGTCCGCCCAAACTTTTTGATTTGGGAGACATAGATTGTGGGATTAACAGTTAAAGCATACCTGATGTGTGTAGCATTCAAAAAATCCACAATTTGATGAAAAATAGGTCCATCTTTGACCTCTGTTTTCTCCAAATAAGCAACCTGATTGTGTGTATCAACAAACACTAAACCAGCCATGATAGAAAGATTTGTATTACAAAAAGATGGTCGGATGTGTATGAATTGAAAGTATAACAAGCCAATTAAGTTGAGATTTTATATTGCTAGGGTTTGAGAGAAATACGCGTGTGAGAAGTATCTTAAGAAACAAATTATCTTTGGTAAAGAATAAAAAGTGAATAAGAGAAAAGATAATTCCCATTAATAAATCCCTATAAAAACGGTTAAACTCAACGGCTAGATAAAAATTCGTTACTGACACAACAGTTGCAATGACTAGTTCAACAGTGGAAACATTTTCATAAACAGTGGAGACTTTGAACTAGCAGTGGAAACTTTTTCACAAAAATTTCTATGAGCAGTGGGAATGAATAATTTTGAATATTGACTGCTCTAACATAGTTTTTAGCAAACTACCAGCTATCAACGGATTTGATATGTCTTTACCTTGAGCCGTTTGCTATGGACTAGCCAACTCTTGACTGTGAAGTATGGTGAGTTAATAATCATATAGTTTTTGGTAAACTATCAATCATAAATGGATTTAAGAAGTCTTTACCAGTAGCCGTTTGCTCTGGACTAGTTGGTTCTTATGTGGGTTAGACATGGTGAACAAATAACCATTTGTGGTGTGTCTCAGATACACACTTCATATAGTCAACTCCAACCAAATTTGCTTATTCACCTACAATAGTTAGTCCAAAACCAAGAAAATATAAACCAAAGTATTTCCTGTGAACCAATGATCATAGATGACTAACTATGACACAATCAGTACAAACTATACAAAGCAATTTACACAACTAGCAGTACAAAAATCCTACACTCAAATGAAACACTTAGACATCAGAGTTTTAAGGGTTAAGCATTACAATACCTGTTACCAAGTACTGAAACCTTCCCAAATCAAGACCTTTTGTTAATAAATCAGCATAGTTGTCATCAGTATGAATTTTGAGAACTTGAATTAACTTTTTCTCATAACAATCTCTTATAAAATGATGTCTAATTTCAATGTGCTTTGTTTTAGTGTTTTGCACAGGATTTTTAATTATGCAAATAGTACTGCTATTGTCAATATAGATAATGGTATTCATAAAATTGTACCTATAGTAAAGTAGTTGGTTTTGAAGCCATAATACTTGAGCACAGCAACTTGCAGCAGCCACATACTCTGCTTCAGTTGATGAAGTAGCTACCATTGTCTGCTTTTTACACTGCCATGAAACCAACCTGCATCCTAGAAATTGGCATCCTCCAATGGTTGATTTTCTATCCAAGCTTGCACCAGTGATGCGTGGTTTTGCAACCTTGCAAAAGGTTTTACCTCTCAAGGGATCTTGAGAAGCTTGCAATCCCCACCAGGCAGTGTACCTGACCGTTGTAGTATAGTATAGTGACAAGTACCGGGGGATTGATCGTTCAACTCAAAGAATAGTGTTCGCTAGGGTTAAAACTCAATTAAACTAGGTCTAGAGGTGAGGGATTATTATTTTTGTATTTTTATATTTTTATATTTTATAGAAAGCAAGTAAAAATCTCGAGTTTTGGAAGGATGGGCGGAATTAGTTGCTAATCAACTAACCCAAATAACTACATATGCAAACAAAAGAAAATAAAATGACGCTAAAGTAAATGTGGAGAAAAACAATAATAATAGAAAATGTGTTTACTTAGATTTCACTACTCCCTAGCTATCTTTTACTGGTTGATTAGTGTTAGGTCACCATTTTACAACATAAACACTAAGATATCTAGAGAGAGAAAGTAGGTAGAGAGAGAGAGAGTGGAAGGAACACTTAATAAGAAATAAAAGACTAATGATATTACTATGTGAACCAACCACCTCAAATGAGGTGTTACAAGACTATTTATAGGTAAGGATTAGGGCTTCACCATACTTTGTCAATATTACAAACTTAGCCCTTAGACTTTCTCCAAACCTATAAACTTAGCATAAAACTTAATAGAACATATAAAATAACTAACGTAATAACTAAATAATGCAACCTATAACAAAATTCAATGACCGACACTTGAAATAATAAAGTCTATTCCCAACAATCTCCCCCTAAGTGTTGGTCATCAAAGGTTGCTCGACGTCGTCATCTTCTATACTTTGACTTTGTAGTTGACGTCCTCAAAAATAGTTAGCAAAATTTTTCATCGTTCTTTGTACTTCGTTCTTTGTTGATGTGATGGTGATCATGTTGTGAAGTTGTCTGCCGATCGTCACTTCTGTGTCTGTGGTGGTTGTCCGCCATTCCAACATGCTCATAAATCTTAGGACTTAGACTTTCGAAAGCACGAAGTTCCTTTGCATACACTTAGATCTTTAGTCTTTATACTTTGTAGATTCTTCCTTTTTGGCGTAGAATCTTTCTTTGAACTTTGTGGTGCTAAGATCTTTGGGGGAGCTTTCATTTGCTTCAAGATGTATGTATAAGCATGCTGGAATCTACCATCATGGAGGAGATGTACCTGCAGATAAACAGTTAGCTATAATCAACCGGTACTTACAGATAAGGAATTAGAGCTTGTCAACAACATATTGTGAAGACTCCTTCTAATCCTTATCCAGGCCGTTCCCATATCAGATACTCCCGAAGGAGCTTACGAGACCTACTAAGTAGCTCAATGACTGGGTGAGTCGCTGGGGATCACTCCACGACTGTAGATCGCTAAAGAACCACCGCGAACACTAAGCGTAACCCTTATGGAGTTACCGAAGTGACCTGCTGTTAGGGCTGTTTGATGTTGACCCTGGCAGGAATTTTCGTTCAATCATTGAGAAATACATTTGTAATTCTCTCATAAACGTTCTCGGCAGATTGCTCAGATCTGTAAAGGACTCGATAATTTACAGCTGGTACCAATTGATGTAGAACACCAGTTGTAGAAATACTAAGTGTTCCTAAGAGATCTTTGATGTATCTCATGGCTCTAGACTCGATAAGTGCTCACTTAGGTTTCCTATACGGAGACTAGGGAGGGGTCTCCTGCTTCAATATCAGATAATTATTGATCAACCACTTGTGAATGGCCAACTGTAATAATCAAAGAGCTGAGGCAAATGCTTCCGTGAAATACAGTGTTTTCCCGGGTCGTAATGTCCCAACGAGGTGTGCGATGTTTTATTATAAACGAGTCTGTGATCGAGTGAATATGAACAGGAATATGAATAAAGGTGTGTGTGTGTTTAAACTAGGGTTTTATAACTTAAATAAACTATTTAGAATGATTACGTAAAACCTAGATATCTAAAACGTATAAACGTACACCGATTTAAAAATCAGACGCGACTGCGTACTGAGAAAAAGGTGAGTTTTAAGGAAAAATAAACTACAGGGGTTAAAAATGAAAATTCTATAAACTCAAACTTAAAATAAAATTAAATTAAAAAGAAAACTATTTTTTAGATTATTATATTATTTATTATTAATTATTTAATTAATAACTATTTAACTATTTAATTAAAATTAAACTAAAAATGATAAACAATACAAATTAAACTAAAAACTTATAAAAATAATTTCTAAAACTTAAAATGAACTTGAAGAAAGTATAAAAAATAAAAATAAATATTTTTGTCTTTTTATGGATTTTTTATTAATTAATAACTAATTATATTAATTATACTAATTAAAATATTTTAAATTACAAATAATACGAAATCAACTTAGAAAATTATGGAAAAATTTATAAAACTATTTTATAACTTATAAAAGCTAGGAAAAGTATAAAATCTAGGTATTACCTTATAAAAATTAATTATGCTGTTTAAAACTTACTTATTAATTAATTATTAATAAAACTAATTTTAATTATAATAAATACTAAATTACAAAATAAAAATCTGAGAAAATTATTAAAAATACTTTAACCTAAAAGGAAATTAATAAAAATATAAAATTACAAATTACTTAATAAAAATCTAAAAATGAAAATTAAAATTAAAATAAAAATATATTAAATAGAAACTATCACTTATTTTTATGTTGTCTTTTCTTGAATTTTCTTTTACAAATCTATTTTATATCTAAATATAACTAACTTTTGTGAAAACAATATTTTTATAACTTAAAAATAAGCTAGATATAAGCTAACAACCCTAACAGTTGACTTATGTTGACGGAAATTGGAAATAAGCTCAAATGAGCTGGTGTGGGACCCACTATGGTATATTCTGGTTCTAATAAGTGAGTTGGACTTGTCAAAGCTAAAATTAGCCAAATAAGCTCAGTAGATAAGCTGATAAGCCAAAATAAGCTATTCCAAAACTCAAATTCAACACAGAATGGGGACAAAGTTTATGACTTATTCTAGGTGGGGTCCACAGGGATTTAGGTCAAACAAATGGTTAACTAATACTGCCTGGTAGGAGGGGGGTTCAAATAGACTAATTAGAAGGTGTGGGGCCCACTGAGTTGGTCACAAATCACCACCAAAGTGATGGTGATGGGACTGTGGTCTGATGCACAGGGGAGGTGCTTGCCCTGCAAGTTACTTGGGAGGTCTGGTGGGGCCCACACAAAAATCACAAAAATGAAAGGGTACTGAGACCTTGAAGTTGAAGTGGTAGACTACTAATCCAAAAAATTACAAGACCTAAATCTCCATAGACAATTCTAAACAAATCCTACAATTTTGATAAAAATCTAAGAATGGAGATTTTGACTTTTTAAGAAACTAACCTAGGTTTGACTTTGGTGAATTTCTAAGCTATCTTACTGATTGATTATGATATCATAAGCTACAATATTACTTAATTAAGCTAGAATACCTACTTGTGATGTGAAATGAAGGTTTGTGGATCCAAAATCCTTGACAGTTAACTGTCAAGGTAATTGGCATTGGATTTTGACTATTCTTTGTATGGTGGTTAATTTTTATGGTTGAACTAAGTTATTATATACCTAAGTAAACTATGAAAGCAAACACAACCCTTAGAAACAGCCCTGAGCACAGTGGATAGGCCTGAGCCAAACACCCCTCAATAAGGCAGTCTTGGTGATTTCCAAAGGAAATGGTGAAATTAAACCACAACTCAGATTCCTAACACTATATTATGAGAGAGAAAGTAGGTAGAGAGAGAGAGAGTGGAAGGAACACTTAATAAGAAATAAAAGACTAATGATATTACTATGTGAACCAACCACCTCAAATGAGGTGTTACAAGACTATTTATAGGTAAGGATTAGGGTTTCACCATACTTTGTCAATATTACAAACTTAGCCCTTAGACTTTCTCCAAACCTATAAACTTAGCATAAAACTTAATAGAACATATAAAATAACTAACGTAATAACTAAATAATGCAACCTATAACAAAATTCAATGACCGACACTTGAAATAATAAAGTCTATTCCCAACAATCTCCCCCTAAGTGTTGGTCATCAAAGGTTGCTCGACGTCGTCATCTTCTATACTTTGACTTTGTAGTTGACGTCCTCAAAAATAGTTAGCAAAATTTTTCATCGTTCTTTGTACTTCGTTCTTTGTTGATGTGATGGTGATCATGTTATGAAATTGTCTGCCGATCGTCACTTCTGTGTCTGTGGTGGTTGTCCGCCATTCCAACATGCTCATAAATCTTAGGACTTAGACTTTCGAAAGCACGAAGTTCCTTTGCATACACTTAGATCTTTAGTCTTTATACTTTGTAGATTCTTCCTTTTTGGCGTAGAATCTTTCTTTGAACTTTGTGGTGCTAAGATCTTTGGGGGAGCTTTCATTTGCTTCAAGATGTATGTATAAGCATGCTGGAATCTACCATCATGGAGGAGATGTACCTGCAGATAAACAGTTAGCTATAATCAACCGGTACTTACAAATAAGGAATTAGAGCTTGTCAACAACATATTATGAAGACTCCTTCTAATCTTTATCCAGGCCGTTCCCATATCAGATACTCCCGAAGGAGCTTACGAGACCTACTAAGTAGCTCAATGACTGGGTGAGTCGCTGGGGATCACTCCACGACTGTAGATCGCTAAAGAACCACCGCGAACACTAAGCGTAACCCTTATGGAGTTACCGAAGTGACCTGCTGTCATGGCTGTTTGATGTTGACCCTGGCAGGAATTTTTGTTCAATCATTGAGAAATACATTTGTAATTCTCTCATAAATGTTCTCGGCAGATTGCTCAGATCTGCGAAGGACTCGATAATTTACAGCTGGTACCAATTGATGTAGAACACCAGTTGTAGAAATACTAAGTGTTCCTAAGAGATCTTTGATGTATCTCATGGCTCTAGACTCGATAAGTGCTCACTTAGGTTTCCTATACTGAGACTAGGGAGGGGTCTCCTGCTTCAATATCAACTATCTCTAAGAGATAAGTCGATAGATTACACTGGTTCCCCGTGAGAATGAAACAAGCTCTTTTAAGAGAACTTGAGTGGTTAAGAAGGTTTAGTGCATTGCGTCACTGGGTCCATGACGACTTTATATTCAATACCGGTGTTGCCTTAGCAACAACCAGTAGCATACGAATTGAACCCGGTGTCTGCCCTAAGGTTGAACATATGGAGGGCTATTTCTTTTCACCCTTTTCTTTACTTTTCTTTTTAATTCTTCAACTCCTTCTTTCCCTTTCATTCTTTTCTCCTTTTTTCGTATCATACCTAAGGACTTCTAATTGTAACTATTGGTGATGTCCTTGGGTAGATCCCTCCGGCTCTGGCGGATCATAGGACGGTTTTTCCTATCTTAATCACCTTATAACTCCATGATTATCCGACAATAGCCAAGAAACCTTTGAAAATCTCTCAAAGTGTTTGTGATTATTAAACATTTTGTTTAACACTTTGAGAGTTTTGTGTTTTCTTATGAAGGGCTCCCCCTTCATATGTGCTCATGTGTATTTAATAAATATGCACATGCGGGAGGAGCAAGCACTTTTTTTGAATTGATCCAATTTCAGTGAACAAGACCGATTCGAGACACGCTTACATCACTAGTTAGACTAGCTTGAAGTTATTACCCGGCCTGGTCAAGTCCACAGAAAGTTTCTCGAGACGGTACATTTCTACTAAGACAAATCCTTTTCGAGACACACTTACGTGGCTACTTAGAGAGTTCCATTGTCAGCTTTTAGGTGGCAACTAGCTTTAGTAACTAACTTGATGTTATTACCCGTCGAGGATAAGTCTTTTCGATTATAAACTTTAATGTTTCGTCAATTCCTGGGTCAATCCTGAGTCTAGCTCGCATGAGATTTGACTTAGAGTAACTTAGATCGTTCATATTTTAATCACTTTTCTTTTCTCCCCCTCAAAAATAGCATATGAGATGTTGTTTTTGATAAACTTTTGATTAAAATATGCTTTTTGAGCCTTATGGGGAGATTTCAACAAGAACTTTTGTATTGCAAACGATGAATTTTTTTGAAGTGCTCCCCCTCAACAAGTGAATACTCATTGAGGTGAAATACTTGCCTTTTGAGCAGAATTATGAAAATCAGAAAATGTTTGATTAATTCTACTCAAAAGTAAGAAGCCTTCGCTCCTTAACTAAGGATTGAGGCACTGATGCGTACCTCAGGGTCCTTTCAATACAAGTGCGGGTTGTACACTGTTATGTGTGCACAAACCATAGTCATTGATGAAGAGAAATTATAATGAAACCAAGATAATTGAAGTACCGAAATGATCATATTCGAGGAGTATCTGGACGGCGGTAAGTGAGTATATTCGGAATTGGTTCCCTTCCTCCAATTAAGCTCTCCAAAGTGCGTATCTGCTCCCTGAACCTAAGATTTTGATCAATCCTAGCGAAGAACTTAAGTGATTCTTTCACATCTCGATTATTCCATCCCACATTAATCCTACTATCACGTTCCTTGAGCTTATCATTCAGCTTAATTCTGACAAATCTGAGAGTCTGATCCCCGAATTTATGAACCTCTTTGTATCTCATGAAACTGTAACCATCATTGTGCGGGTAAACCACTCTAAAAGGTTTGTTGTTGAAGATGAAATGTCTTAAATGCGGGATGTTAGGAGGATATAATTGTGGAGCAGTAAAGTTGAGTGACTTTTGATAACTTTCGACCCCGAGTTGTGCATCTTCGACTCTTGCTTTGATAATGGTTTGGCGCATGAAGAGTAGAATAGAGTTGATGATGTCATACTGAAGGCTACTGGACAAGTTTTGAAGTTTGCCTTGTACCTTGAGTAAGTATATGTCAGCAATGTCATTGAGGTTCAATCGATGATAGTCAGCTTCACTGAATGTATACAGTTGATCATCGATTCGGCGGACCTCAATTTCATCAAGAAAGTTATATCCAAATCTTTTCTCAGTACGTGGGACTGCTGTGATGGCAAGAATGCGATGATTAGAGAAGACTCTGTGATTGGATCAGAATGTCAGCTTGTATTTGTAGAACCATCTGCGCATCTCTGGCCAGTGAAGCGTACACAAGGTAGCTTCATGATTATACTTGGAGATGGACGTGGAGTGTAAGCCTCTCATTTGATCTTCCAGTTTTTCCAGAGGATATGAGGCGGCTCTGAATTTGGTGAGAGATGTAGCATAACGGTGATTCGGATTAGTGTTCCCATGGATAAGATACAAGAGATCTTTGTTGAAGAAGTATTGCTTGGGAAGTTTTGGTTCACTTGGAGGACCAACGAGGGGTAATGGTTGAGAAAAATCTTGATATTTGAATTCATCAACGAGGGGATCCGTGCCATGATAGAATTTGTCCCAAGATGGTCTCTTTTCCCAGGTAATGTTTTCTGACAGAGCTCTTGCAACCTCATCCACGTTATATTCGAACTCAAGTTCAGTTGTTGTGCATGTTTTGAACTCTGTGAACCCTGCTTTGCGAATCTTAACCAAGTCAGAAAGCTGAAGTCTTTGAGTCTGCATCACCTTTTTAATTCTTTTTGTGAAGCTTATAATAGATCCTTCAGTCATTTCTTCAGCTTCAGTGTCATCTGGGTGAGCATCAACCATTTCATCAAACGAGTTAAAAGAAGGAGCATCGGGGTTAATCCATTCAGGAGCTAGAATTAATTGAGCTTCCTTGGGCGGTTCCGTAATGGTTTCGGTGATAAGTGGAGGGATGTCATCAATATCTACATCAGCATCTTCGGTTGATTGTGAGGGGTGTGGATCCTCGGTTGATTGTGGAGGGTTTGGATCAGCAGAAACGTTAACGGTTGCGGTTTTAGTTGGAGGTCTGGAGGTCGAACCGGACACTTTCTTCCTCTTTTCTGGTTGTGGCTGATCATCTGGGTCGGAATCATCATGTCGACGCTTAGTAGCATTAGTCTTTTTGCAGGATTCGCTTTTCTTTTCAGCTTTCTTGATTGACTTGATAAGTGCCTTGCGTAGATTTTTTTCATCCAGATCATTCACAATTGCATCCAATAATTTGCCTTTGAGATCACTTACGGAAGGTTTTGAAGGTAGAGTCTGAACAGTGATTGGTGTAGTTCTAAACCTTTGAGAAACAATCTCTGCAAGATTATTTTTGACATAGTGTCTCACAGCAGTAGGAAGTGCCTCCTGAACATACTTCTGAACTTCCCTTGGTAATCTCTGTTTCACCTGGTCCTCAACTACTGCATCAACTTTATAAGCTTTGAACGCTTCAACATCACTCTTTTGTTCGTTAACTTGTTTCAGGAGCGCGTTGTATTGATCATGTAATGATCTCAACAAGCTTGAGTGAACAACAGTTGTATTAACAGGGTTTTGCGAAGGATGACTTTGTGTAAGTGATAAAGGTTGTTGTTGTGGTTGAACTGTTGATGGTCCTTCATCAATTCCTACAATGTCAATAGAGGTATCTTGACTAGTTTCAAGTAGCTCATCCTTTCCCTCACCATCTGATTCCTCATCACTTTCATCATTCACATCTTCTTCATCATTAACTTCTTCACTTTCCGACTTATCTTCCTCATCGCTACTTTCTTCATTCTCGGATGCATCATCATCTTTGCCTTTTGAAGCTTCATCTTCAACTTCAGTTTCAGCCGGTTTATCAAAGATTCTTTTGGATCAGAACTTGATGACTCAGCTTCATCTTCAGAGTTATCATCACCTGGTTTAGAGGATGATACTGTTTGTGAATGTGTTTCTTCTGATGTTTGATCATCTCTTTTTGATTCTGGAGTTGGGCTTACCAGCTCCTGAGTACCAGAACCTTCACCTTTCTTTGTAACTTTTGCGATTCTTTCCTCTTCCGATTCTTTGCTTTTTCTTAAGGTTAGTTGCAGTTGTACATCTTCTTCGGATTCTGACATTGGTGAGGCGACTGATTCTTCTAGAGTTTCTTTTGCCTTTCCCTTTTCTGCCTTTTTCTTCTTAGGCATTGTAAGCTTTTCAGTCTCTGTCTCATTTTGAGCATCTCCTTCATCATCAGTTGGTTCATTCTGAAGAGTTGTCAGTTTCTTCTTAGGTTCTACAGTGACTTTCTTTGTTCTTGACTTGGGAATTGTTTTGATTGTGGCTGCAACTTTAGAAGTTTTCCTTTTAGAAGTTTTCCTTTTCTTCATCTCAGTCAAACCAACTTTGTCAATTCTTTGAGCTTCATCATATAAAATATATGCCTCAGTATTACGAACTGCATCAGGTATAAGATTATCAGGAATTCTCATTCCTTGTTTTTGAGTGTTTGTCTTCTGAATCCTGGTTTTAGAATATGTATGATCCACAGAGGGGGTGTGTTTCTTATCTTCCGATCTACGATCAATATCTGGGTATTTCTCCATGAAATGAGCAATGAGACACTTTGTGAATCTGTAGAATGGAATTCTTGTGGTAGACGATTTGTGAAACTGTCTTGCGTGATTAACCATGTCCATCCAAATTAGTTGAGCATAGTCAATTTTAGCTAGTTTGACAACCCCCCAGAAAATCTGCATCAATTCTAGAGTAGGATGTTCATGCCCAGTTTCTTTGCCCGTTAAACTGTTGGAGAGAATTGAGTAAAGTGTGAGCCATGGTTGTGGAATGTATTTCCTGTCAATGTGGGATATACTTTTGAGTTGGATTATTGATTCATCATACTGCAGTTCTCGAAGTAGTCTGATAACATCTGATAATGATGGTAAAGGAGAGAATTTCTTGGCATTAGGCGAACTGAGAACAGTGCGGAGAGTTTGTACATCAAACACAACAAGTTTGTGATCAAGATGAACACCCAATGACTTTTCATCTTTGCTAATTTCAATAGTCTCCTAAAACTGTGTTAAGTAGACTTCAGGTACTGTAGTGGTGATGGTGAGAAGGTTATAAATGAAGTGTTTTTTAAGTAATTCTAAGATGATAGCACAAGTAGGATGACATGTGATTGACTCAAGATCTATCCTATGGTTTGTCTTAGCGATTACTCTTTCATCTCCTTGAATCAATTCGTGTCTAGGTGTTGATTTCGTTGCCATATTTAGACCTGAAATGATTCAAAAACCAACAAATTCCATGTGGTGATTAGCACGTTAGTGTTAGAGAACCATGATATAAAATCAGACATCTAAGACAAAACCATCATCACATATACAACACTTGATAAATCAAACCAAGAGCCACATAAAAATAACCACAACACTTAGATAATCATGTAACTCGAACATATTTCCTTCTAAGTCCACAAAATACTCATAACTTGATGCATTTTTTTTAAAAAAAATTTCGGCAGCATTTCTTTTCATAAAAAAGGAAAAACTAGAACCCATACATGATGGTTCCATTTTGAAACTCCTGACTCGGAGTGAAAATCCATGAAACAAGATCAATCCTCAAAAATAAATTCATAATTTTGAAAATTAGTTGTAACTCGATAAGCATGGAAAAGAAAATCCAAACTCGATAAGTATACAATTCAAACTCGATAACCATAAAAGTTTCAAACTCGATAACCTCTCAAGTTTCAAACTCGATAACTTCTCAATATTCAAACTCGATAACATTCACAAGTTTCAAACTCGATAACTCTCAAACTCGATAAGCATAGATAATTGCAAACTCGATAAGGATTCTAATATCTAACTCGATAGCCATAGAAAGTTTCAAACTCGAAAACCTTTAGTATCTAACTCGATAAGCATAGATAATTGCAAACTCGATAAGTATTCTAACATCTAACTCGATAGCCACAGAAAGTTTCAAACTTGAAAACCTTTAGTATCTAACTCGATAAGCAGCCAGTGATTCAAACTTTGAAAAAACAAAAATATGAAAGTGGCAAAGATATAGTCCCTTTAACACGATAAGCACATCATATATAACAAAAGCAACTTCCTAACAAACCTATTAATCAAATAAGCACAAGACCCAGTGGATTCATAGAAAATATTCGAGCTTATGAATCCTAAAACACCTAATATCTGCTAGAATGTGGCAATGATAATCAAGGCAAAGGTGGATATAGGTGCATAAGGACATGCCGCAATTGGCCATAACAATCAATTACCCTAAAACAATCCATCATAAAAACACCTAATTACAGTGATGATGAACCCTAAAAATTCGATTAGTACCAAATCTAACCAGATATTGATTAAAGAACATTCAAGTGAGTGTAATGAGTAAGAGAATGATAAACATGAACACTCACAATCACTGAAAATCGTAGAACACTTGACAATCTTGATTATGAAATTTTTTTTGAAGCGTTAGGTTTTCTTTGAAAGCGTGAAAAGAAGAAGCAGGTTTTGAAAACACATGATATGCTTGAGACTATGGCGAATTGACACATTTGGTCCCTATACTTGTTTTACCAATCAAAGTATAAACCAATAAATCACATCTAGCCCCTCAAGTTTTAAAGAACTTAATGTCTTATGAGACCATGAAAAATGTTATGAGTATAATGAATGGTTCACGAGGTATCGAAAAAAAAAATTATTGTGATGAGAAAGATTTGAAATAAAGAAGTTGAAAAAAAGGATTTCTGTCTCCCCCTCAAGATATGCATTTAATAATGTTTTTAGAAAAGCGTTGTGAACGACATATCTTGAACAAGGAAACCTTTTTTTTTTTTTTTTTTTTTTTTTTTTTTTTTTTGTTTTTTTTTGTTTTAAATGAATATTTACAAAGATATTTTTGATGTTTGACGATCATTAATGTTTTAAAAACTTTTCCAGATCTTCTGGAGTCAAACATCGCATACCAATTTGGTGAACTAGACTTGCAAATCTTGATGGTGCTAAGGCTTTGGTAAGTAAGTCCGCCAATTGGTACTCAGTTCCAACAAAATATAATTCAATTGTACCCTTTTCGACATGCTCCTTGATGAAATGATAGCGGAGATCGATGTGTTTGGATTTACAATGATGAACGGTGTTGTAGGAGATGGCAATTGCACTTTTGGAGTCACAGTAGATCGGAATCTTATTGAATAGGTAGCCATAGTCTTTAAGTTGTGATATCATCCAGATGACTTGAGCACAACAAGCAGACATAGCTACGTATTCAGATTCTGTTGACGACAGTGATGTGCAGTCCTGCTTTTTAGATTGCCAAGACACCAGTTTCTCTCCCAAGAACTGTAATCCACCAGATGTACTTTTTCGCGTGTCTAAGCATCCTGCATGGTTAACATCTGAAAAAGCAATTAGTTCAAAACTAGAATCCTTCAGATACCAGATTCCCAAGTTAATGGTTCCCTTTATGTATCGAAGGATTCTTTTAACCTCACTGAGGTGTTTTTCAGTTGGTTTGGACTGATAGCGAGAGCACATATAGACAGCAAATACTATATCAGGTTTACTAGCTGTGAGATACATGAGTGACCCAATCATACTTCGGTATTTGGTAGGGTCAACAGGTGTCCCATGTAAGTCAGCATCTAGTTTTGTGGTATAGCCCATTGGTGTATTGAAAGTATCACAACTCATCATTCCATGTTTCTTTAAAATTTCTAGAGCATATTTGGACTGATTTATAAAAATTCCACGGGGTGATTGATGAACTTGTAGTCCTAGAAAGAACGAAAGTTCACCCATCATGGACATTTCAAAATTATCTTTCATTAATTTTGCAAAATCATTAGAGTAACTTCTTTTTGTTGAAGCAAAAATAATGTCATCGACATAGATTTGAACAACTAGTAAGTCCACCCCGTAGGTTTTTGTAAAAAATGTTGGATCCACCGAACCTTTAGAAAATTTATTGGCCAGCAAGAAAGCAGATAGTTTGTCATACCATGCCCTTGGGGCTTGCTTAAGTCCGTAGAGTGCCTTTTTCAATCGGTAAACGTGATTGGGACGCTCAGGATCAACGAAGCCGTCTGGTTGGCTTACATAAACTTCTTCACGGAGTTCTCCATTAAGAAATGCTGTTTTCACATCCATTTGATAAACAACCATGTTCCGATGTGCTGCATAAGCCAGAAAGATCCGAACAGCTTCATGTCTAGCCACTGGAGCAAAGGATTCTGCAAAATCAATTCCTTCTAGTTGGGAGTATCCTTTCGCTACCAAGCGTGATTTGTTACGTATGACAGTGCCTTCTGCATCTAGCTTATTTTTCCAAATCCATTTTAACCCGATGACATAGACTCCGTCAGGTCTTTCAACTAATTCCCAGACTTCTAATCGTATGAATTGTTGAAATTCCTCTTGCATAGATTCAATCCAGTTGTCATAAGTCATTGCTTCTTTAATGTTCTTAGGTTCTTCTTGACAAACTGTGAGTGCATAGATACAAGTTTCTCCATCAGTGTGATGTCGTTGTCTTGTCATTACAGGTGCATCTAGATGGCCAATAATATGAACTAGGGGATGATCTCGAGTCCATTTGTGTGTTGAAGGGTGTAGTTGATAATTATCTCGCATGTTAGCAGGATCCAAATTGCGTGTAGACGACTCAGGAACTTCAGGAAATGTTGGAGCTGGTGCAAACGGGTTAAAGAACGCATTAGGATCATACTCTGCGGGTTGTGGAACTGATTGTGGTGTAGGAGCTTCAGCTGATTGTCGTGAGTTGGAAGCAGTTTGTTCTGCTGTAAATGGTGATGCAATTGGAGGACCGTCTTTCTCAACAGTTGTTGTAGTTTGTTGAGGTGAATCAGGTACTTGAAAATTTTCAGGTTGAGCAGCGGAATTGGGTGAGACCTCAGTAGAGCGGTATTCAATTGTATCATCAAACAGTGGAGCAAACAAGGTTTCCAATTCTTTGTGGTTGAGGGGCAATGGTTCAGCCGAAGATTCCGGAGAGTTAAGACGGTTGAATTCGGGTCCTAAGCTGTGTTGCTCAGAAGCCATTTGTGTGAGTTCATCAAAATTAGCATGAATGGTTTCTTGAATTTCTCTTGTTCGACGATTCCATATCCGAAAACCTTTAGAATTTTCACAGTATCCAACGAACACTCCGATGTCAGCCTTTGCTTTAAGTTGACCTAAATCATCATGATCATTTTTCGGATAACAAAGTGCTCCAAATACATGAAAGTAATCGATGTTTGGTTTTCTTTTGTGAACAATTTGATAAGGTGTTTTGCGATGGCGTTTTGTGATCATGCAACGGTTTTGGGTATAACATGCGGTTGAAACAGCTTCCGCCCATAAATAATTTGGTAATTGAGCATTAATCAACATGGTTCTAGCAGCTTCCACTAACGTCCTGTTTCGTCTTTCAACAACTCCATTCTGTTCTGGGCTTCTAGGAATAGATGTTTGATGTTCAATTCCTACTTTCTCATAATATGACCGAAGTGTCTGATTTTTAAATTCTGTTCCATTGTCAGTTCTGACCATTCGTACTGTGTTGCGTAACTGAACTTGAATTTTAGTGAGAAAGGTGATGATCATTGAAGGAGCCTGATCTTTACTTCGTAGAAAATAAACCCAAGTCCATCTGGAGTAATCATCCACAATTACAAGTATGTAGCGTTTACCGTTGATACTTTGAACACGCATTGGTCCACACAAATCCATATGAAGCAATTGTAAAACATGATTCGTACTGTGCTCAGATTTAGAAGGAAAATGAGCCCGAGTACTTTTTCCTTGTTCACAGGCTGAACATAAGTGATCTTTGGTAAAACGGAATCTTGGAAATCCATCAACAAGTTTGTGACGAGCAAGTTCAGTCATAGTTTTGAAATTCAAGTGCGAAAGACGTTTATGCCATAACCAAGATTTAGTCGATTCCGCTTTGGAGAGAAGACATATCAGAGATGTAGCAATCATATCTGACATTGATATTGTATAAAGATTAGAACCACGTGAGCCAGACATTAGATCGTTTCCTTGTAAGTCACGAACGAAACAAGTTTTCTCACGAAATGCAACTTCTAGATCCCCATCACAAAATTGACCAACAGAGAAAAGGTTGTGTCCAAGGCCTTCCACATAATAAACACGACTGATTTCAATGTTCCCACTGACATAGTCACCATATCCCATGATTAACGCGTAATGATCATTCCCGAATCTGACAGTACCAATGAACTTTGAAACAAAGTTGTTTAACAGTTTGAGATTGCCTGTCATATGTCGGGTGCATCCGCTATCAACAATCCAGAGAACAATCTGTACCACCTGCATAACAAGAAGACGACAAGGATAGAACAGAAGTAAGGGTGGAACCCAAAGAAAGTGCGGGTTCCTGTTGGTTAGAAGCACATGTATTCAACAATTTAGGAATCCATTTAAAGTCTGGTTTATATTGGAACCAACGTTGCCAATTCCAACTAGTTCTTTCTTTCTTTTTGGTGAATTCACTAGTAATGGGCTTGTTCCTAGATTTGTTCTCTTCACTTATGGGGTTGACATCAACTTCATTAGAAACCGTAGAATGCGGTTTTCCTAATATAGACTTAGAGGCAGTAGTGGGCCTAGAAGGAATGCTTGTCCTACGTTTCTTATGACGATTAAGAAGAGAATTAGCTATACATTTTGTATGATCACCAGATGATACGCTTTTACGACAAAACACACAAGATGCATTAATATTCAAAACATTCAAAGGTTCATCATTCGTTACATTTAGATTTTGATTACAATTTGCCAGATTAGAATCTAAATCTGATGCAACATGAGTTTTATTCAAAGTCCTAAGTTGATCTTCTACTTCTTGAGCTTCTAGTGGTCCTCTTTTACGTTGCAAGATCCTATTCTTCTTGTTACTTTTTCGCTTGGGTCTGCTAACGCTATTAGTGGAGACTAGTTGATTGGTTCCGAACCGTCTGATTATTATTGACCAAGGTCAATAAGTCAAAGACAGCCTAGAATCAATACTCCGGTGATAGTGTAGTGTTTTCCCGGGTCGTTAAAGTCCCGACGAGATTGAAATGGTGGTTTTGGAATCGTTTTTGAGAAAGTGGCACTGAGGACAGTAGCCAGATGATGTGGGATTGGTATTGCTACTGTTATTTTGGTATTGGCAAACAGATATAATATTCACAATAATCAGATACCAGATATATGCACAAATTGACAATTAAGATCACGTATCGGACTGGAAAAGTGGGTTTTTGGTAATTATCAAACTACAGGGGGTGCTTTTGACACTTTTCAAAACTTAAAATTAAAAATGAAAAAGAAATTATAAAAGTGATTAAAATAATATTAAACTATTATTTAATTAATTAAACTATTTTAAATCTAAATTAAAATCTAATTTAAATAAACTAAAAATGACAAATGATTTAAATTAAACTAAAAATTAACAAAAATATTTTCTAAACCTAAATTAGAACTTAAAGAAAATATAAAAAATTAAAAATAATATTTTTGTCTTTTTGTGGTTTAGTTATTAATTAAAAACTATTTAACTTAATTAAACTAATTAAACTACTTTTAATTTATATTAATACTAAATTAACTTGGAAAATTACAAGAAAATTTATGAAATTACTTAACCATTACAGGAATCCTAAAAAATTATAAAAACTCTAAAAATTATATTTTAAGATTAATCTACTAATTAATTACCTTTTAATTAACTTAAGTCTATTTTAAACAAATAAAATAAGAAAAATAGAAAATGAACAGTAGAATCTTAAAATTTATTTTCTAAAAACTTATTATACTATATTAGAACTAGAAAAATTATAAAAACTAGATTTAACCTTATAAAAACTAATTAAGTTATTTAATATTTAATATTAATTAATAATAAAGAAAATTAAAATTAAATCTAATTAGCACTAAATGACAAAATAAAAATCTGAAAAATTTATTAAAACTATTTTAACCTAAGATGAAATTATTAAAAATGTAAAAACACAACCTACTTAATAAAAGTTTAAAAATGGAAATTAAAATTAAATTTAATTAAATAGAAACTATCACTTATTTTAAAACTAATTTTTTTTGATTTTTTCTTTTACAGAACTACTTAACACCTTAAAATGACAAACTTTAATGAAAACACTTTTTTTAAAATAGCTTATAAATAAGCTATAAGCACCCCTTTGGCTACACAGTTGACTTATGTTGACTGTGTGGTCAATTTTGGTCAAATGGCCTAAGGTGGGGTCCACAGTGATAAAACTTGATGAAATTAAGCTAAACAAACTTAAATAAGCCAAAAACAACAAACAGTGAACACAAATAAGCCAATTAGAACCAAATAAGCACTTATCTAAACAAAGACTGGGTCAGAATTGGGACAAACTTGAGAAGAGATTCTAGGTGGGGTCCACTTGATCCTAGGTCAAACCAAGGGTCAAAGGTGATACCCTGGTAGGAGGGGGGTTGTAAAAAACTAACTAAGGGGTGTGGGGCCCACTGAGATGGTCACAAAACCACCACAAAGTGGTGTTGTGACTGAGGTCTGGTCTGAGCAGGGCAATACCCTTGCCCTGCAGTTGTCTTTGAGGGTGAATGGGGCCCAGTGTAAAAAAACTAAAAATATAAGCTGAATGGGAACTTGAACTAGAGGTAGTAGACTATTAATAGAAACAAATTTCAGCTCCTCAATCCTTCTCCTAAATTCCAAACAAATGTTTGAAAATTTGAGAAAATCTGAGAAACAGATTTTGACTTTTTTACCTAAACTACTTAGTTTGACTATTGTGAGTTTCTAATTACTACTACTGATTTAATAAGCTATAATAAGCTATAATAGACCTAAAATAAGCTAGAGTTATGAGTTTTGATCAAATGAGGGGGGTTTGAGACTCAACTGTCCACACAGTGGACAGATAAGTATGATTTGTGGTATGGTTTTGACTTTCTTCTCTAAATGACCAAGTTCTTATTGTTCCCAAGACCTAAGTTACACTTAAGGAACATGTAGCAAAAGGAAACAACTCAATCAAACAACCTGAGCACAGAGGAATCTATTAAACCAAACACCCTTGAACCTTTGACTGTTTAAAGTTTTCAAAGCATATGACTTTTTTAAACCATGGAACTGAGTTCTAATACTTGATTATGATGAGTAAGGATCAGATAAACATTATTACACAGTAATTAACAACTATAACCTATTAGTCACTAATTAAGCTATTTTACTGTCTAACTTTAAACAACTAACAACTAAGATTTCCAAAACACAAACTACCAATATTACAATAGATTATCACTAACTAAGATCAATTAAGCAGGAAACAAGAAATATTAAGCTAGATTAAGAGCTGATACAGTAAATGCCAAAAAAAATTAAGAAATATGCTTACAATCTTGAGTTTATGCCACAACTGAGAACCAAGGACTTAGTACCACACCTAAATGCTCTCCATAGAGCTCTAATTACCAAAGCAATCCAAAATTAACTTTGCTCCAAGCTTTGATCACCAAGAACACAGGTTTGACTTCCTTTGACTTTTTTTTTGTATTTTGAATTTTTTAATTTCTAACTGATTTAAGTTATTACTAATAGCTTCAATAAGCTACTTAGGAGCTTATGTGTATCTAATAGTCCAATACAAACTACTAAAACAACAATTTATATAATGCAAGATATAGAAAATGAATTAAAACTGCATAACATGAATTAATAAGAGAAACTTGAATTTTATAACTGAAATGAGTTCAATACAATAAAATAAAGAGGTTACCACTGCTTAAGAGCTTGGGTGTACCTAAAATTGAAAATGAAAATTATACGACATAAAATAAAACTAAAATTAACTACTACTCTTCCTCTTGCATCCATCTTCTATTTATAGTCCTCAATTAGGGTTCCCAGTTGCATTTCAATCATTTCCCACCTTTTTGTTGTAGCTTTGGTCCACTCATGAGGTTCCACGTATTTTGGCGGGAAAACATGCTTTTGCAGCTTATATCTGATACACGCAATGGGAGGGGGTAGCATTAATTGTGGCGTGTCATGGGTAGGTATAGGGAGGTGGGAGCATTAATTGTGGGGGGTCATGGGTTGTGATTGGTGGAAAATGGAGGCTGCAAGTGGTGGTGTATGTGGGGGAGAGTCTGAGAGGGAAGGGGAGGTAGAGGTTATCATTTGACCGAAGTCAAAGTTATCTTCGGGTCAAAATTGGGTGTGGACTGGGCTTGGGGGTTGGGTTATTTATTTTGGGCCCAAAAGTGTGGATTGGATATGGATTTTGGCTTTAGTTTAATTTAGGTCCGGTTGGTTTTGTAACATGGAATTAATCACAAGGACTAAATGTGTAAATATAGGAAAGTTAAGGGACTGGATTTGGCATTTTCTTAGAGTATTTCAAAGGTTGAATAATGCCAAAGTGTGATTAGTATGAGGTGTAATTTTGAATTTTTCACTTTTAAAAACCCCAGGGACTAAATCTGTCAATTTCCCAAACTTTAGGGACCTGCCTTGTAATTTCACCAACTTTTTACCAAGGGACCAAACCTGCATTTAAACATTAGTACAAGGACCACAAGTATTATTTTAAACCTCAGGGACCAAATCTGCCAATTTCACAAACTCCAGGGACCTGTTTTGCCATTTTTGGATTTTGAGGGGTAAAGGTGTAATTTTCTCAAACTTTATCACCCAAGGACTTATTTTGATAAATTTTGACTTTTCTTTGCCTTGGGTTGACTTTTCTTTCATTTTAAACTTCCAGGGACTAGATTTGACAACTTTTGAAAGTTGGGGGACTGAAACTGCCAATTATGCAAACTTTATGTGTTTTTCATCTGTTTTTGGTATTTTTGCATTTGAAACATGTAAAACACTTTCCTGGGATATCTTCACTATTTTGATTCATTATTGAGTGTTTTTGGATGTTTTGGCAGTTCAGAATTGGTAAAAATGATGAGTATTTACACACTCATCAATCCCCCACACTAAAACATTGCTAGTCCCTAGCAATCTTTTGAGAAAAACTTAATGGATTTGAAACTCTTTACCAAAAGCCATCACTTCTGGAGTTGCCAGGTGTAAGAACTGTGGCACACCTGATAGCCGTGTGATTTTGAGCAAACCACCAGCTGTCAACGGATTTGAGTAGTCTTTACCAAAAGCCGTTTGCTTCTGGACTAGCCAGCATCTTGATGGACTAAGTCAACATCTTGGTGAGCTGAATACCAATTATGGATTTTCCACGGCCTTTACCACAAGCCATAATCTTGCGGGCTAGCCAGCTCATTTGCTTATGAGGATGCGGGGGAGCTGAGGAACCATGCAATTTTTGGCAAACTGCCAGCCATCAACGGATTTGAGATGTCTTTACCAAGAGCCGTTTGCTCCTGGACTAGCCAATCCCTTTGTCATATAGACTTTGGCGGACTGATAACCACAAAAATTTTGGAATAAAGTGAAAAATTTTGAAAAAATTTTGGCCTAAAATGGGGGTACTTGGAAAGTTTTGTGATAAAATTCGTAAGAATTCCCCCCCCCCCCCACACTAGAACTGAATATTGTCCTCAATATTCAAAGTCCCGGCTATTATGCCGAATCTCTAAATGGAAAAGCTAATATTCGATTCTAACTGTGGAAATTTCTATTTTTCACTTTATTTTATCTGTACATACAAGTTTTTTTTTTTTTTTTTTTTTTTTTTTTTTTTTTTTTTTTTTTTTTTGTTCACTACCTCCCAGGCTTGTGTTAGGTTTACCACGCAAGCTAATCACTTGTGAATGATTAACTGTAATAAATTTGCCCTAACAGCCCGGGAGTTGAATGATAAAGTTTATAATATACATACACCTTCCAGGTTTGTGTCAGGTTTACCACGCAAGCTAATCACTTGTGAATGATTAACTGTAATAAATTCGCCCTGACAGCCTGAAAGATGAATAATAATATACATACACTTCCCAGGCTTGTGTCAAGTTTACCACGCTAGCTAATCACTTGTGAATGATTAACTGTAGTAAATCTGTCCTGACAGCCCGGGATTTGAATGACATAATATACATACAAAACATGTTTATTGAATTTTGAAAAATATTTACTTTGGAAACGGTGGGGGATGGCCACTCCCCCACACTAGGGTGGTAGAAAGTAGAAAGAAGTCAGAAATACGGGTGAAAACCCATATATGCTGCTAATTTTTGTTCACCGAGTCACTAGCTTGACTCGATCCCCGAATTCATTGGTCCATGGGGAAAGTTTGGAGATCCGGGACAACCATGGGTGGTGTGTCCTCTCCAAAATAATGTTTCAGTCTGTGACCATTCACTTTGAAGTTGGGACCTTCGGGTTGAGATAACTCAACAGTCCCGTATGGGTATACTTTAGCAATAGTGAATGGTCCAGTCCATCGGGTTTTTAATTTCCCCGAGAAGATCTCTAATCTTGAGTTGAAAAGAAGGACTCTGTCACCGACGTTGAAAACTCGGTTCTTAATCTTAGAGTCGTGAATCTTCTTTGTCTTTTCTTTGTAGATCAAAGAGTTCTCGTAGGCTTGATCACGAAGTTCGTTTAATTCATTGATTTGAACCTTACGGTGATCACCCGCTTTATGAAGGTCGTAGTTAGCATGTTTCAAGGCCCAGTAGGCTTTGTGCTCGAGCTCGATCGGTAAATGACACGCCTTCCCGTATACAAGCTTGTATGGAGTACACCCGATGGATGTTTTGTAAGCTGTACGGAAGGCCCAGAGTGCATCATCTAGTTTATCCGACTAGGAAGCACGGTTTTCACCTACTGTCCTCTCAAGAATCCGTTTAATACCACGGTTGGAAACCTCCACCTGCCCACTTGTTTGGGGGTGATATGCGGTAGAAAGACGATGAGTAACACCGTACTTAAGCATGACTTTTGCAAATTGATCATTGCAAAAGTGAGTACCGCGATCACTAATGATGGCACGTGGGGTTCCAAAACGAGCAAAGAGGGATTTCAAGAATTTCACAACTACTCGGGCATCGTTAGTGGGTAAGGCCTTTGCCTCAACCCATTTTGACAAATAGTCAACAGCCACGAGTATGTATTTGTTTCCGTGAGAAGATGGGAATGGCCCCATAAAGTCGATGCCCCAGACGTCAAAGATTTCACAAACTTGAATAGCATTTTGTGGCATTTCGTTCTTTTGTGAAATATTCCCGTGACGCTGACAAGCATCACAGGCTTTGACTAATTCGTGGGCATCCTTGTAGATTGTGGGCCAATAGAAACCGGAATCAAACACCTTTTTGGCGGTGTAGTTAGGACTATGGTGGCCCCCGGTGGGTCCAGCATGGCAAGCCTTGAGAATATCAGTGGCTTCCTGTCCGTATACACATCGCCTGATGACTTGATCGGCACAGATTTTGAAGAGGAAGGGGTCGTCCCAGAAGTAATGTTTAACGTCTTTGAAGAATTTTTTCTTTTGTTGGGACGTCAACCCCTTCACTATGAAGTTACCCGCATGGTAATTTGCAAAGTCGGCAAACCATGGGGTAGTAGAGTCACCACGAAAAGCAACCGCATTGAGTGTCTCGAGAGGAAATGTTTCATTTATTTCCTTTTTCTCGGACACATCTTGATGAGGGTTCTCTAATCGTGAGAGATGATCAGCAGCTAGGTTCTCGGCTCCTTTTTTATCACGGATAATGATATCAAATTCCTGAAGGAGGAGAACCCAACGAAGAAGCCTCGGCTTTGCATCTTGTTTTGCAAATAGGTATTTCAAAGCCGAGTGATCTGTGTACACTACGCATTTAGTCAAGATTAGGTATGACCGGAATTTCTCGAAGGCATACACCACAGCTAGGAGTTCTTTTTCAGTGGTGGTGTAATGACCTTGAGCCTCAGTCATAGTTTTGCTTGCGTAGTGTATGGGCTGAAAGTATTTTGCTTTTCGTTGCCCCAAGACCGCGCCTATGCCAAAATCACTAGCATCGCACATAAGCTCAAAAGGTTGGTCCCAATCGGGGGCAACAAGAATCGGTGCCTCGGTAAGCTTTTTCTTTAGTGTTTCAAAAGCTTCGATGCACTCAGGAGAGAAGATGAAAGGAGCATCCTTCTCGAGGAGATGGGTTATAGGCCGGGCAATCTTAGAAAAATCTTGGATAAACCTACGGTAGAAGCCGGCATGACCCAAAAAGCTCCGAACACCTTTTACGGTGGTGGGATGAGGTAATTTGGCAATGACATCGATTTTAGCTCTGTCAACCTCGATCCCGTTTTTTGAAATCTTATGGCCGAGGACAATGCCCTCCTTGACCATAAAGTGGCTCTTCTCCCAGTTGAGACTTAGATTCGTTTCTTTGCAACGTTTAAGCATCTGTTCCAAGTGGGAGAGGCAAGTCTGAAATGAATCCCCGATGACTGAAAAGTCATCCATGAATACCTCCATAGTTTTCCCGATCATGTCAGAAAAAATAGACATCATGCATCTCTGGAACGTGCCTGGTGCATTACATAAGCCGAAAGGCATACGTCTGTAAGCAAAAGTTTCGTAGGGGCATGTGAAGGTAGTCTTCTCTTGATCCTGGGGATCAATGGGGATTTGGAAGTAACCCGAGAAGCCATCGAGGAAGCAGTAGTATTCATTCCCCGCAAGTCTTTCGAGCATTTGGTCCATAAAAGGGAGAGGAAAATGGTCTTTACGGGTGGCTTCATTTAACTTTCGATAGTCAATACAAACACGCCAACCCGTGACCAAACGAGTTGGAATCAACTCGTTATCCTCGTTGGTGACAACGGTAATGCCACCCTTTTTAGGAACACAATGAATTGGGCTAACCCAAGGACTGTCAGATATAGGGTAAATCAATCCCGCATCAAGAAGTTTGAGAACTTCTTGTTTGATAACTTCGTGGATTTTGGGATTTACCCTTCTCTGATGTTGCACAGCTGGTTTAAAGTCATCCTCCATTAATATTTTATGAGTACAAAAGTTCGGGCTTATGCCCTTAATGTCGGAGAGTTTCCAAGCAATTGCTTGCTTGTTTGACTTAAGAACCTTTAGGAGTGCAGCCTTTTCCTCATCTTTTAAGTCTTTGGCAATAATGACGGGTAATTTATTATCACCCTCCAGAAATGCATATTCTAGATGAGGAGGCAAGTCCTTGAGCTCAACCTCGGGAAAGTCTTCAGTTATTTCAACATTTTTGACTTCCGCTTTATGAAGAATTTGTGGTGACGGAGAGGGTGAAGGATCGTCATTTAACAATCTTTCAAGGAGAAGAATGTCCCCCTCCGGGTCAAGATAGTTTTCATCAACTCCATCGGGAATTGAGCTATCTTGAGCAAGAAAAGCCTCGAGCTCTTCCAAAAGGAAGTCACCTCCCTCAAACGGAGTGAGGGAAGGGGAAGAGTCGGAAATGATAGGGTCAGTAGAAAGACTGCCACTGGATGAGAAACCAAGGACTTCTTGGGATGATTCCTCCGACGCAATATCGATGATGTCAATACGGTTAACCGTTTCAGCATCATAATTGGAAGAATATCTTGAAGTCTGATCAAGATTGAATGTTATGGCTTCGCCACCAACACGTAGAGTGATTTCTTCTTCGAATACATCGATTAAAGCACGACCCGTTCTTAAGAATCCCCTCCCGAGAATGAGAGGAACTCGTGGGTCAGCATCGAAATCAACAATCACGAAATCTGCCGGAAAGTGGAACTTTCCTACTTTCACAAAGATATCTTCGGCAATGCCGAGAGGACGGGATATGGTACGGTCTGCAAGCTCGAGTGTCATGCAGGTCGGTGTGAGAGTAGGAAGAGAAAGTCTTTTCCAGACTGTGTAAGGCATCAGGTTAATGCTTGCGCCAAGATCGGCCAAGGCAAAGCATTCAACCATCCCAGGGAAAATACATGGAATGAGAAATTTCCCGGGATCTCCAAGCTTTTCGGGAAGCTTTTTCAAGAGCACTGCTGAGCAATGCTCGTTAAGAGGAGTTTTTGCCATCTCACACAGTTTTTCTTTGTTGCTTATCAGATTTTTGATTGTTGAAGCAAACTTAGGCATGAGAAGAAGAGCGTCCGCGAAGCTAATATCAAAGTGTAATTCTTGGAAAATTTGATAAAATTTTTCCATCTGATGGTTAGCTTTTTCGCGGTTCTTTTGTTCAGTCACTCGTGAAGGATATGGAATTGACGGCTTAGGGTTGTTCTTTGAGATTTCATCAGGACACACAGGAGGATCAAATACAACTTTCGGCTTACGAGCCGGGACCGGGACAACTTGAGGGTGGACGTTGTTGGTACCTCCGTTATTAGTAGGAAATACCTTGTCCGTAGTGACCTCAGGTTCACGTTCCGCTACCTTAGGAGGAGAAGAAGAGGTAGAGGGAATCGAGGGTCCATTGTATGATACCCCACTTCGGGTAGTGATCGCCTTGACATCGCCCCTCGGGTTAGCGATCGTGTTGCTCGGTAATGTACCAGAGCTCGAGGGTCTATCATTTAAAGACTTCTGAAGATCAGAGATCGTCTTGATCAATAACCGATTCGTTTCCTCTTGTGCTTTCATGAATTGTTTAATTTCAGCATCGGAGGAAGACGAGGGTGGAACAACGTTTTGATTTTGAACAGGGGGATTTTGAACACGGTTGTTTTGAAAATTCCCTTGGTTTTGATTGTTGTTACCCTGAAAAGTGTTTCTCTGATTGAAATTACCCTGATTGTAATTCCCTTGATTCTGGTTTCTTTGAAAATTTCCTTGAAAACCTTGGTTTTGATTGCCATTTTGAAAATTGTTTTGATTAAACTGGCCTTGATTTTGGTTCGGGTTTTGGAAATTTGAGTTTTGACCTTGGTTAAAATTCTGATTCGTGTTACGGTTTTGATTTTGGTTAAAACCGGGAGGTCCGAGAAAATTGTTGGAACGATAGCTTAAGAGATTACGGTCCCCTTGCGGTTGGTAAGAATTACCCCCCGTGTTGTAGGAACCGTTAGCAGCATAAACGTTCTCTTGAGAAAATTCAGCAGTAGCTGGACACTCGGAATACAGATGTGGGCCCCCACAAGTTTCACAACTTCGGGCCACGGCTTTCACTTGTTGATTTTGAACCTGATGTTGTATCGTTTGGTTCATTCTCAACACAGCCGTAGAAATATCATCCATCTTTTTGGTAAGAGCAATTATTTCAGGAGATGACGATGAGGGAGTAACTGAATTACATGACGCATCCCTCTCCGCAGAGGAATCCCAAAAGTTATGATGGGCAGTCATGTTCTCGATTAAGTCATAGCACTCCTCGGGACGCCTTTTCATAAAGGTCCCACCAGCAGCAGCATTGAGAATGTCTCGGTGCCTCAATGTCAGACCATTATAGAAGGTATCTATGATGGTAACTTGCAACATATTGTGGTTAGGGCACCGATCAATGGCTAGCTTATAACGCTCCCAAGCCTCAAAAAGAGACTCATCGGGAAGTTGCCGGAAGTTGCTGATATCATTTCGTAACTTGGTAACCATGGATGGTGGAAAATATTTTGCTAGAAACTTGGTTACCATTTCATCAAAGGTTCGAATAGAATTCTTTGGAAGTCGGTCAAACCATGCAGTGGCATGATGAGCGAGAGAATAGGGGAAGAGGTACAGCCGAAGGGCATCATCGGTGACACCATGCTGTTTCATGCTTTGAGTGACCGTAAGATATTTGTCAAGATGCTTGTTGGCATCGTCACCCGGTAATCCGTGAAATTGACACGAATTCTGGACTTGTTGGATCATGTGATGCTTGAGGCCAAAGTCCGCAGCCCCAATAGTGAGTGGTGCAATAGGCCCACCCCGCCCTTGCATGGTAGGTTGGCACAGCTCCTCCATAGTTCGGAGATCGGGAGCTGGCTCATCCCTAGGAGGGTCAGGGGGTGGTAATAGTGGTGGTGGTGGCCCAGCGGCCATTTCGGTTTCTGTGTTAGAACGTAGCTCGGGTACGTCTTTCTGTTTTTTATTCTTTGTTTGAGACCGAGTGCGCATGCACTAAAAACAATTTTTCAACACAAGTTCGAGGCAAAACTACAGTGAACTTAAACCAATAATCACAAGTGAGCAGCTTCTTTGAAAAAGGTACACTACTCACAGGGATACAAAGGCAAGTTTTAATCTTAAGTTTGGGAACTTATTATGGGTTTATTAATTGATTTTTGAAAAAATTGCTTTAGGCTTATGGGTGTGTGTGCAGAAAACTTGGGAAATATTTTTGGAACTGATTCGTTAACCGAAATCGTCCCTTTAAGATTACTCGCAGGCTGGCGGGAGGAAGTAAATAGGTTTCCTCTTCAGTTCGCAATTTAATGTCAGAACTTACCTTAAACCAACTGTTTCAGGTTGTAATCTTAAAGAACACGAAGTAATTTAACTTCACAGTTTGTTTTTGATTGTTTTTAATTTTTTTTGGTGTTTTTCAACGCTTCAGGAGAAGTGTTAATGAACGTTTTTGATATGATTATGTTTTTAAAAACTTTTTACAGGGAGGGTTTTGAAAACCACTAAACTTAAAACGATTTTAAAACACGCAACAACCTCCCCGGCAGCGGCGCCAAATTTTGATTGGTTCTGAACCGTCTGATTATTATTAACCAAGGTCAATAAGTCAAAGACAGCCTAGAATCAATACTCCGGTGATAGTGTAGTGTTTTCCCGGGTCGTTAAAGTCCCGACGAGATTGAAATGGTGGTTTTGGAATCGTTTTTGAGAAAGTGGCACTGAGGACAGTAGCCAGATGATGTGGGATTGGTATTGCTACTGTTATTTTGGTATTGGCAAACAGATATAATATTCACAATAATCAGATACCAGATATATGCACAAATTGACAATTAAGATCACGTATCGGACTGGAAAAGTGGGTTTTTGGTAATTATCAAACTACAGGGGGTGCTTTTGACACTTTTCAAAACTTAAAATTAAAAATGAAAAAGAAATTATAAAAGTGATTAAAATAATATTAAACTATTATTTAATTAATTAAACTATTTTAAATCTAAATTAAAATCTAATTTAAATAAACTAAAAATGACAAATGATTTAAATTAAACTAAAAATTAACAAAAATATTTTCTAAACCTAAATTAGAACTTAAAGAAAATATAAAAAATTAAAAATAATATTTTTGTCTTTTTGTGGTTTAGTTATTAATTAAAAACTATTTAACTTAATTAAACTAATTAAACTACTTTTAATTTATATTAATACTAAATTAACTTGGAAAATTACAAGAAAATTTATGAAATTACTTAACCATTACAGGAATCTTAAAAAATTATAAAAACTCTAAAAATTATATTTTAAGATTAATCTACTAATTAATTACCTTTTAATTAACTTAAGTCTATTTTAAACAAATAAAATAAGAAAAATAGAAAATGAACAGTAGAATCTTAAAATTTATTTTCTAAAAACTTATTATACTATATTAGAACTAGAAAAATTATAAAAACTAGATTTAACCTTATAAAAACTAATTAAGCTATTTAATATTTAATATTAATTAATAATAAAGAAAATTAAAATTAAATCTAATTAGCACGAAATGACAAAATAAAAATCTGAAAAATTTATTAAAACTATTTTAACCTAAGATGAAATTATTAAAAATGTAAAAACACAACCTACTTAATAAAAGTTTAAAAATGGAAATTAAAATTAAATTTAATTAAATAGAAACTATCACTTATTTTAAAACTAATTTTTTTTGATTTTTTCTTTTACAGAACTACTTAACACCTTAAAATGACAAACTTTAATGAAAACACTTTTTTTAAAATAGCTTATAAATAAGCTATAAGCACCCCTTTGGCTACACAGTTGACTTATGTTGACTGTGTGGTCAATTTTGGTCAAATGGCCTAAGGTGGGGTCCACAGTGATAAAACTTGATGAAATTAAGCTAAACAAACTTAAATAAGCCAAAAACAACAAACAGTGAACAAAAATAAGCCAATTAGAACCAAATAAGCACTTATCTAAACAAAGACTGGGTCAGAATTGGGACAAACTTGAGAAGAGATTCTAGGTGGGGTCCACTTGATCCTAGGTCAAACCAAGGGTCAAAGGTGATACCCTGGTAGGAGGGGGGTTGTAAAAAACTAACTAAGGGGTGTGGGGCCCACTGAGATGGTCACAAAACCACCACAAAGTGGTGTTGTGACTGAGGTCTGGTCTGAGCAGGGCAATACCCTTGCCCTGCAGTTGTCTTTGAGGGTGAATGGGGCCCAGTGTAAAAAAACTAAAAATATAAGCTGAATGGGAACTTGAACTAGAGGTAGTAGACTATTAATAGAAACAAATTTCAGCTCCTCAATCCTTCTCCTAAATTCCAAACAAATGTTTGAAAATTTGAGAAAATCTGAGAAACAGATTTTGACTTTTTTACCTAAACTACTTAGTTTGACTATTGTGAGTTTCTAATTACTACTACTGATTTAATAAGCTATAATAAGCTATAATAGACCTAAAATAAGCTAGAGTTATGAGTTTTGATCAAATGAGGGGGGTTTGAGACTCAACTGTCCACACAGTGGACAGATAAGTATGATTTGTGGTATGGTTTTGACTTTCTTCTCTAAATGACCAAGTTCTTATTGTTCCCAAGACCTAAGTTACACTTAAGGAACATGTAGCAAAAGGAAACAACTCAATCAAACAACCTGAGCACAGAGGAATCTATTAAACCAAACACTCTTGAACCTTTGACTGTTTAAAGTTTTCAAAGCATATGACTTTTTTAAACCATGGAACTGAGTTCTAATACTTGATTATGATGAGTAAGGATCAGATAAACATTATTACACAGTAATTAACAACTATAACCTATTAGTCACTAATTAAGCTATTTTACTGTCTAACTTTAAACAACTAACAACTAAGATTTCCAAAACACAAACTACCAATATTACAATAGATTATCACTAACTAAGATCAATTAAGCAGGAAACAAGAAATATTAAGCTAGATTAAGAGCTGATACAGTAAATGCCAAAAAAAATTAAGAAATATGCTTACAATCTTGAGTTTATGCCACAACTGAGAACCAAGGACTTAGTACCACACCTAAATGCTCTCCATAGAGCTCTAATTACCAAAGCAATCCAAAATTAACTTTGCTCCAAGCTTTGATCACCAAGAACACATGTTTGACTTCCTTTGACTTTTTTTTTGTATTTTGAATTTTTTAATTTCTAACTGATTTAAGTTATTACTAATAGCTTCAATAAGCTACTTAGGAGCTTATGTGTATCTAATAGTCCAATACAAACTACTAAAACAACAATTTATATAATGCAAGATATAGAAAATGAATTAAAACTGCATAACATGAATTAATAAGAGAAACTTGAATTTTATAACTGAAATGAGTTCAATACAATAAAATAAAGAGGTTACCACTGCTTAAGAGCTTGGGTGTACCTAAAATTGAAAATGACAATTATACGACATAAAATAAAACTAAAATTAACTACTACTCTTCCTCTTGCATCCATCTTCTATTTATAGTCCTCAATTAGGGTTCCCAGTTGCATTTCAATCATTTCCCACCTTTTTGTTGTAGCTTTGGTCCACTCATGAGGTTCCACGTATTTTGGCGGGAAAACATGCTTTTGCAGCTTATATCTGATACACGCAATGGGAGGGGGTAGCATTAATTGTGGCGTGTCATGGGTAGGTATAGGGAGGTGGGAGCATTAATTGTGGGGGGTCATGGGTTGTGATTGGTGGAAAATGGAGGCTGCAAGTGGTGGTGTATGTGGGGGAGAGTCTGAGAGGGAAGGGGAGGTAGAGGTTATCGTTTGACCGAAGTCAAAGTTATCTTCGGGTCAAAATTGGGTGTGGACTGGGCTTGGGGGTTGGGTTATTTATTTTGGGCCCAAAAGTGTGGATTGGATATGGATTTTGGCTTTAGTTTAATTTAGGTCCGGTTGGTTTTGTAACATGGAATTAATCACAAGGACTAAATGTGTAAATATAGGAAAGTTAAGGGACTGGATTTGGCATTTTCTTAGAGTATTTCAAAGGTTGAATAATGCCAAAGTGTGATTAGTATGAGGTGTAATTTTGAATTTTTCACTTTTAAAAACCCCAGGGACTAAATCTGTCAATTTCCCAAACTTTAGGGACCTGCCTTGTAATTTCACCAACTTTTTACCAAGGGACCAAACCTGCATTTAAACATTAGTACAAGGACCACAAGTATTATTTTAAACCTCAGGGACCAAATCTGCCAATTTCACAAACTCCAGGGACCTGTTTTGCCATTTTTGGATTTTGAGGGGTAAAGGTGTAATTTTCTCAAACTTTATCACCCAAGGACTTATTTTGATAAATTTTGACTTTTCTTTGCCTTGGGTTGACTTTTCTTTCATTTTAAACTTCCAGGGACTAGATTTGACAACTTTTGAAAGTTGGGGGACTGAAACTGCCAATTATGCAAACTTTATGTGTTTTTCATCTGTTTTTGGTATTTTTGCATTTGAAACATGTAAAACACTTTCCTGGGATATCTTCACTATTTTGATTCATTATTGAGTGTTTTTGGATGTTTTGGCAGTTTAGAATTGGTAAAAATGATGAGTATTTACACACTCATCACTAGTCCTGTGGAAGTGGAGTTATCAACATTAGTGTTTTGAACAAAATTTCCTTTAGTAGTTTTTTCTAATTGATACAATCCTGGTGCTATCACCGTAGTGTCAACAAACTTTCCTTTTTTGGAGTAGCTTAATTTTCTCTTTTAACTCAATGATGATGTGATTTTTATCCTGAATTTCAGACTTAAGTTTCACGTTGCAATAATTAATGTCATCGCGGTTTTGTTGCCATTCGACATTTTCAATTTTTAAATCCGCAATTTCTTTCTCGTATTTGAGACACTGACTTTTTAAAGACTCATTGTGTTTGCAAAACTGACAAGAGTTTGAATTATTTTGACTTTGAAGTTTCAATTCAATTTCAATATTTTGAGCTTGACACCATTCAAGTCTTTGTTTGAGTAAACAAACTTCTTTTGAAAATCGTTTTGTCACATCATCATTCTTTATTCTCAGCATGTCATTATCATGTTTAAGTGTCTCTATTTCCACATTCAACAAATTATTATCAACACAATGATCATCCATAAGCATAGAAGTACCAGATTTATAGAGATCATTCATGATAACAGACAAAATATCAGCATTGAGAACTTGTTCCAAGAGTCGATCAGCATCATCTTTTAAAATTCTATTTCTTTGCTTTTGAACCAAAATCGCATTTTCAGTTGAGTTGAAAACGTTTATCATAGTTTTGACCTCGTTTTGAAGTTCCTGTTCCCAACGTGTAGCACAGAGACGGAGGTGTTTGACAATTGGCAACATTTGTTTTTGAAAAATATTTTTCTTTTCTCGCTCGTAAGCAGATTGAAAAGTTTCAATTTTTATTTCAGAATTACGTTCAATTGTTTCCTCCAAAATTTCGATGTCTTCCATAAAAGTTTTGTAATAATTTAAGACACAACAACTTTTTGGTAAAGGTGTAACTTCACCAGAGGATGGTAAAGGACCATTTATTTGTGCTACAGTTTGGACAGGGGCCGCATTAGAGGATGAAACACATGACTCGGTGACATACCATGATTTCTCAGGTAATTCCTTTTGAGTAACAAAAGATTTAGAAATATGAGGAGCTTTTGAATAATCATATGGTGTCCAATTTTCAACTTGACTCATTTTTGATCGACTCTCGTCTTCAAGTTCTTCCTCTTCCTCAGTATCATAAACAACAGTATGCACAATCGTATTATCAAGCAAATGGTCCATACTGTAAATTTTAGGGATTTCTTTGAATGCTGTGTGAAGAAACATAGATCTGAAATCACCAAGTGCAAATCCTTTATCGGGTCTCGGTTTTAAAGTAAATTTCTGAATTGTTGTGACAGGGCCCCCGGTTTTGTAAACAATATTACGAAATTCTTTGAGTTGTTTTTCAAGATCAACAATCTCACTGATTAAGTTATCTATATACTTCCTTTTTCGTATTTTATGTTCACAAAAATCCTTTTTGCAAATTGACAATTCTGTTTCTGTGTTTGAAAGTACTTTTTGATGTTGTTCAACTTTTACTTTTAGTTCACACTTTTCACTTTCAAGTTTTGAAACCAACTTTCCATTTGACTCAATTAAATCTTGCATTTTACGTTGAAGATCTTGCTCTTTGTTGTAAGATTCTTGAAAAGCTTTTTCAAAACTTTTTGCGTGTTTAACCTTGTCTTCCTGATTTGAAAGTTGTATTTTATAACACTCAATATCTCTTACAAGTGACGCATTAGTTTCTTTTAAGGCTTTGTTTTTCTCGTTGCATTTTATGATTTGCAATTGTTGAGCGTTCAGTTGTTTGGATAACAATATGAGGTCAGGGTCTGGATCAAATGATGGTTCATGTTGTTCTATATGATCATGTGTATCATTCTCAATAGGATCATCAAATGAAACAACTGTGTCATCATCAAATATGACAACTGTTCTTATTTGTTCATCTGCTTGGGAAAATGAAGATGAGTCAGATGGAACAACTTGCGCCATATCTGATTCAGAAGCAGAAGGTGAGGCTATGTCATGTATTAGGCATGCATTAAGGTCATGTACCTGAGACAAGCCGTCAGTGTCATACACTGGACCTGAATCATTAAACTGAAGTTCCTGCATATTGGCCATAAGTATCACAGCTGCATTAGCTTCGAGATCTTCCATGTCATCATCATGGTTCACATTTGCCATGAAATTGTTCTCCTGCTCTGTGAAATGTCCATCTTTTTCATCTTGGAGAGCCATAAGTAATGCCTGCTTGTGAAACTTACTACCCCGAGTTCTCGGTTTAGGACATGCAGTCGCTATATGACCATTTTCATTACAGTTATAACACCACACTGCATTCCCAGAGTTTGAGTTCCTAGTTTCAACTGGTTCAGACCTTTGCTGAGAAGGCCCTGAGTTGTTCCTGAACCCTCCATTGTTGTTAAACCTCTGACCATTCCCAAAATTTCCTGAAGAACTTCCTGAACCAGATCGTCCCGAGTTACGATTCTGAATTTCTACCCTTCCATCATTTACAACAGCTTGATTCCTTGTGTTAGAAGATGAACGTTGATGGTTGTTTGTTTTGTTGGAGAATTTGCTAAAAGCACGAGCAATAAGAGCAAGTCCCTGATTCAACGTATTAAACTCCTCATCATCATCTTCATTGGAGTTCGAGTAGTACACTGCATCATTGTTGTTGTATGGAACAAGTTGAGTAGAAGTATTCTGCTGAGATGAATCATAAGGAACCATTTGGTTTGGGGTAGAAGATTGTGGTAACTGAAGTAGTTTTGCTCTTGAACATATGCATGATTTGACATTGGTGGTGGAGCATAGTTAGATTGAGCTACGAGTGCCAAAGAATTTGGTGTTGGTGATGGTAAGTATCCTCCTCGAAGAGCTCGATCTTTTTCCACTTCAAGTTCATGATGTTTCAGAAAATCATACAACAATCCATATGGTGCATCATGAAGATTTTTGGTTTGTCGAACGAATGTCACATATTTATGCCAATCCGGTCCAAGACTACCAACGAATTTGGAGTTCACTGCGATCCTTGGTACTGTTATTTTGTGTCGTTCCAAATCATTAACCACATTAGTGAAACGATGATAGTAGGATTCAAGTGACTCTCCTGGTTCAATTGTGATGTCAGTGTATTCCATGTAGAGTTTGGATTCCATATCATCTTTGTTCAATTGAGTGCCTTCCATAAGGAGATGAACATGTTCCCACATAGCTTTGGCTGTTTTCTGAGCATCGACACTTCAATAAATAGGATTAGGTATACCTTGAAGTATATAGGCCATTGCATACTCATCAGCTTCACGATGTAATTTCTGTTCTTCTGTGAGTTGAGATTTTGGAAAAGGTCTCTCTGCAGGAGCACGTGGAGGATCAGCAGTTGGATCACCAATTTCAAATCTTGTTGGCCACTCAAATGGTCCTTCAAGTATCACTTGTTTCAAGAATTTCCCATGAGGTTTCTTTAGTTCAAGAAATCGTAAGAATCAACTTGACCATTGAACATAGTTCCCAAGTGTTAGCATTGGAGGTGTTTCAAGTGATCCTGCCTCATGTTTGGATTGTTGAGTTGTAATAACTTCACACATTCTATCAAACCAGTGAGGTTGTTTGGAGGAAAACAGAGTGTTTTGCTGTGACATTTGATATGGTTGTTGTTGAGGAATGATTTGATGTTGTTGCATCATGAGATATTGTGGTTGTGGATTAAACGGTTGTTGATGAAAGTGTGATTGTGAAGGTTGTTGATATGATTGTTGCGGTTGTTGATACGATTGTTGCGGTTGTTGATATGATTTTTGATACTGCGGATACTGATGTTGCGAAGGATGAGAAAAAAAGTAATTGGGTGGTTGAGACATCTTTCGTGATTATGGTAAACTTAGATCGTTAAAGATAAATAAAGGTTGTAATTAGATTTGAAAAACTTGATATCAAACTCGGTATGTTCTGTAACTCGGTATGTTAAGATATGTTGTGAAACTCGGTATGTTCGGATATAGGTCAAACTCGGTAAGTAAGAGTAGATTTCAAACTCGGTAAGTAAGGATGAATCCCAAACTCGGTAAGTAAGAATAGATTTCAAACTCGGTATGTTGATTAAATTTGAGCAGAGTTTCCCCTAGTAAGTTGCCACAAATAACCTTACTCGATGTACGATAAGGTAAAAGGCTAACTCGCCAAACTTAAGTCCAAACTCGGTATGTTTTGTATCCTAACTCGATAAGATTTAGTACCCAAACTCGGTAACTATTAAATCCTAACTCGCTAAGATTCAAACTCGGTAAGACAATATATCCTAACTCGATAAGACTTTACTCCCAAACTCGGTAAGTCCAATTTCCTAACTCGACAGAATCAGAAAATAAATCCTTACTCGATAATTATGCGAGGAACAGTAACAGTATACTACAAATTCACTACAAAACCTAGTTTTTGCTACCAAATCAAACCTAAATCAACCTATATTATCCCTTGGCGAATGATACCACTTGTTAGGTCACCATTTTACATCATAAACACTAAGATATCTAGAGAGAGAAAGTAGGTAGAGAGAGAGAGTGGAAGGAACACTTAATAAGAAATAAAAGACTAATGATATTACTATGTGAACCAACCACCTCAAATGAGGTATTACAAGACTATTTATAGGTAAGGATTAGGGCTTCATCATACTTTGTCAATATTACAAACTTAGCCCTTAGACTTTCTCCAAACCTATAAACTTAGCATAAAACTTAATAGAACATATAAAATAACTAACGTAATAACTAAATAATGCAACCTATAACAAAATTCAATGACCGACACTTGAAATAATAAAGACTATTCCCAACAATTAGTTTGTTACAATTGCATGGATGACGGGTTATATTCCTTAATACCATTCGTAGGGCCGTGTACGGTCTTCCCTAACTCTATAAGCTTCTACCTCTTCCTATGTCGAGCCGACTACTAGCTCCTAACATGGCCTCATTAGTAGTTACTTATGCATTAAATATAAACAATTTATCGTAGTACATATCCGATCATGTTTCTTAAGATGTTCAAGCAAGTTACCAATTGGAAGTGTGCCAGTTTTCTTAAGCCTAACATTGAAATCATTCATCCATAATAATTATAAACAAACAACCAACCAATAATCAATAACTAAGTTTCATTACATCTAAGCAAACACAAAGAAAACCTAGCCTAGCAGGTTAAAGTGAAGACAAGCATAAGATAGAATCAAACAACGCATAGACATATTGAATGATTATTGGAAAACTTATCTTCAATTAAACATGGATGAAACAAGGGTTTGAAACCCTTAAAAATAAGGTGAAATTTGTCTAGGGGTTCTCCAAAATTCTCCTCTCAAAGTTGCACCCTAATGAATGAAAAATCAAAAACTATATATAGAGTTTTGAGTCTGACGGCGTCAAGAGTAAATTCTGACGCCTTCAACTCGCCGCCATAAATACTATTGTATTGCCTAGATCCAATTCTGACGCCGTCATGTGTAAACTCCCTCTTGGCCTTCTCTTGTGTTTTGTACATGACGGCCTAGGTGACGCCGTAACGTGTAAATCCTCCAAAAACATTCTGGCGCGTCACGTGTAACTTGATTATCCACCTCATTGCCAATGAGTGACGGCGTCATAAGCAAATCCTGACGCCGTCAGGTACTGTTTTCAGCATGAATTGGAGACTTTGTCGTTTTCTTCACTTTTTCGCTCCAAAAACGTCCAAAATGCTTCCTTTTCCAGGTTTCTTCTCAAAAGTACCTAAAATGACAAAAGGAACGATTTAGGGCAATATTTGATCAAATAATCTCGACTTTGGGCTTAAATGACCCCCTAAAAGCGGTACACTTTTCGTCTCATGAAATACCCTTACACTTGAGATTTGCTTGTCCTCAAGCAAATGTGCTTTTATTCTAATCAAAATACAAGCTAGGGGTCATTTAACACTAATATAAAAGTAATTGCAACAAATAATCGTTCCACTTCAACCAAAACAAGCATGGAAATTATATACTAGCACCCTGCAAATAGTGTTTAGATACTCACATCTTGTTGGACCCTTTTACTTGGTTAAAGTTAACTACAAAGTTAATCTAACCAAGTTCCATGATGTAGCGAAGTATTGATTAATTATCAAAAGTAAATAAACGTATAAGATAAGACACAAAGTTTTTCAACGTTTAATTCTTTATTAGAAATTAATCAAAAGAATTATACCCAAGTGTTTGCGGAACAACACTTGGGTTTGAAATGACAAGTATGGTATACTCCTCACTAAACTCAAACTAAGTTTGAGTGACAACTAAGATCCAGCTGAGCTATCTCAGGGATTGTGTTGTTCTTTGGAGAGAGTAAAGATTTGGTTTGCGAATGTCTAAGCATTAAGTGCACAAACGTAATCTTTACCTCTCCCACTTATTCTCTATTTATACACAAGGTGATTCTAACAGATCCCTAATAGACAAAGACTACCAGACAAGTTACATCAGCCTATATTGGACAAAATGCATAGGTATTTTGTCCCTGTTACAAATGACTATAATTAGTAAAGCGCAGGGATGCTTTCTGGTCTTCAGTGTTGACACATGTCTTGGTTTTATACTCATTCAGGGAAAGTTGACCTTTGCATGATAAGGACCTTCCCTTATCCATTCAAACTTATCCCGCCTAATCTCGCCTTTACTTCAGTCTTCTTATCTTCAGTCTTTGTTCACTCAGTGTTCTTAGTTGGTGAGGAGTCATGGGACTCAGTGAGTTATTCTCATCCCTCACTGAGTCCATCATCTTCTTCTTTGGCTCAGGTATCATTCACTGAGAACCGCCTCACTGAATGGTGAACCTTTCTTCATAGATTCGCCCTGAGCAACTTGAGGATGACTCACTGAACGACTATGCATTCAGTGACTTGTTTGGTGTTCACGGTTATCAAACACTTAGGATATTTTATGTTCAAATCCTAGATTAAGAAGTTATGGTTTTAAAAGACCCAACAATCTCCCCCTATTTGGATATACAAATAGTCTGAGTGTTTCTAGGTTCAGTAAGAGATAGCAAATGTATTATCTCTCTAAACTGAATTACTAAGTAATGTTTAGGACACTGAATGTTAAACAAAACATCAATATTATTCATAGTTATTACAATACTAAACAAAACAAAGTAAATAAAAGATAGTTGTTGTTGCAGATTTGCTCAGGCTTCTGAACTTTAGACTCAAGGCTTCAAGTTTGGCTCTCTTTGCACTCAGTAGATGCTTGTCAGAATGCTGTTGGATTTTGATCTTTAGGTCATGACAGAACCTTACATTAGCATCATTCTTGATGGGATTGGCCATAAGGAAGTATCCCATCATTGCTTTGATCCCTGCCAGATCAATATCAGCCCATCTTTGAAATGTTGGATCCCCATACTCATCAGTGAAGAAGAGACATCTTTCAGGTTGTTCGATGACCCAATTGTTCACAAATATAACTCATTCAGTGAGGGCTCTGTTACAGTCTAGGCCTGGAACACTGATCTCAGGTTCAGTCTCTATCTTCTTTCTCTTCCTTTTAGATAACAGAGCAGGAGGAGCCTGGATGGCTGGCACTGATGCTGGAAGCAGTGAAGGAATGCCAAGTTCTTCATGCTTTTGGCTAGCTGATCATACCTGATTCTGAGGGACTTCATCAGGTGTTTGACAACGACATTACTCTTTTTGGCAATGATGGGACCCAACTCATCTAATTCAGTGATCCCAAACTCAGAGAACTTGAATGGATCATGAATCTCAAAGTGTTGTTTGTCTTGGTCTCTGAAGACACTGAGAACTGCTGGCTTGGTGTTCTGGTGGATCTTGATATCAGTTATGGGTTCAGGATTTAGCCTTTGTGTCATGACCCAGGTATACCTATCAATGTTTTGTTGCCTTGTTTCAGCAACTTTCTTCAGTCTGGTATCCCTCTTTTCCTTGAGATCCATCAATGCAGCATCCTGAGCTTTTTTAAACTTCTCACCACCTTCCCTGGCAGCAAGATCCTGAGGCTTTAACCCAATAGCCGTTGCTTCTTCATTAACCACCTCTATGAGAGCAGCCTTGCTTGCTTGTTCCTCCAAAGCTACTTTCTTCAGCCTTTCAACCTTATCCATATGAGCTTGTGATGCGTGGAATTGCACCCTCGCAAAAGGTTTTACCTCTCAAGGGATCTTAAGAAGCTTGAAATCCCAACCAGGCAGTGTACCTGACCATTGTAGTATAGTATAGTAACAAATACCGGGGGATTGATCGTTCAACTCAAAGAATAGTGTTCGCTAGGGTTAAAACTCACTTAAACAAGGTCTAGAGATGAGGGATGATTCTTTTTCTATTTTTATATTTTATGGAAAGCAATTAAAAATCTCGGGTTTTGAAGGAGTGGGTGGAATTAGTTGCTAATCAACTAACCCAAATAACTAAAGATGCAATAAAAATAAAATAAACTAAACTTAAACTAATTATGGCGAAAAAAATAATGAGAGAAAATGTGTTTACTTAGATTTCACTACTCCCTAGCTATCTTTTACCGGTTAATTATTTTGTTACAATTGCATAGATGATGGGTTATATTCCTTAATACCATTGGTAGGGCCGTGTACGATCTTCCCTAACTCTATAAGCTTCTACCTCTTCCTATGTCGAGCCGACTACTAGCTCCTAACATGGCCTCATTAGTAGTTACCTATGCATTAAATATAGCAAATATATCGTAGTACACCTCCAATCATGTTTCTTAAGACATTCAAGCAAGTTACCAATTGGAAGTATGCCAGTTTTATTAAGCCTAACATCAAATTCATTCATCCACAACAATTATAAACAAACAACCAACCAATAATCAATATCTAAGTTTCATTACATCTAAGCAAACACAAAGAAAATCTAGCCTAGCATGTTAAAGAGAAGACAAGCATAAGATATAATCAAACAACACATAGACATATTGAATGATTTGTTGAAAGACTTATCTTTAATTAAGCATGGATGAAACAAGGGTTTGAAACCCTCAAAATATCAGTAAAATTCGTCTAGGGTTTTCTCCCTTCAAAGTTTCACACAATGAATGAAAACTAGAAAACTATATATAGATTTTACATTCTGACGACGTCAAGAGTAGGGTCTGACGCCGTCAACTCTCCGCCAAAATAATACTCGTATTACCTAGATCCACTTCTGACGCCGTCACTCTTTGTATTCTCTGGGCTGTCTCTCTTTCTGATAATACGTGACGGCCTTGGCGACCCTAAAGGGTGAAGCCGTCACGACTCCTTTAGAAAACACTCTGGCGCGTCACGTGTATTTGATTTATCCACCTCTTTGTCAAGTCTTGACGCCGTCACTAGCAATCTGTGACGACGTCAGGTGCAACTTTCAGCATGATTTTGAGACTTTTTCGTTTTCTACTTTTTCGCTCCAAAAATGTCCAAAATGATTCCTTTTGTAAATTTCCTCTCAAAAGTACCTAAAATAACAAAAGGAACGATTTAGGGCAATATTTGATCAAATAATCTCGACTTTGGCCTTAAATGACCCCCAAAAGCGGTACACTTTTTGTCTTATCAAATACCCTTACACTTGAGATTTGCTTGTCCTCAAGCAAATGCGCTTTTATTCTAATCAAAATACAAGTTAGGGGTCATTTAACACTAATATAAAAGTAATTGCAACAAATGATCGTTCCACTTCAACCAAAAACAAGCACAAAAATTATACACTAGCACCTCACAAATAGTGTTTTGATACTCACATCTCTCGGGTGCAATAAAGTATATATCACAATATGGAAATGGGAAACATCTCTCACTACCTGTCATAGCAAATAGATTACCATAGGCTTGGGAAAGGATCAAACCTCCACCACTTTTCGTAAGCACCTAGGATAAATTATCAAAGAGGTCTTTTAAAGGGTTATAACGTGAGGTGTAGGGATATGGTAAACACGGTTTTGTTGGATCAAGGCAATATTTACTGGTGGCGAGTTAACCATCTTGGTCAATTACAGGTACAAAGTGGCGTTGCTAAGCCAAGACTCGACTCGATTTAAGATAATCATAAACTAACAAAAACATAAAACAAACATAAAAGGAAACGGGATGGTAGTCCGTATGTTTTTTTTCTTTTTCTTTTTCTTTTTCTTTGCATACATTTTTACCCTACCATCCAAAATAATACATCATAGGGAATTTGCATTCCCCTTACACTTGAACTTTTACATACTTTACAATCAACTATTCTAATGACTCGAATCAAGATAATCAAAACACTTGGAGTACTTTTTAAGATTAACGCACATATGGGGGTAATATATGATGTTCTTCCCCATTACTCCATAACAATAGTACTTTACCCATGAGTCCCAATCGTCCCCAAAACAATATGTACAAGATATGACTCGACTTAGCAACCATGTAATCAATTAGACAATTAACTAAGGGTTTAAACAAATAACAATAATGCACTAAAGATGAGTGCATACACGGAAGGCTAAGGCGATTTGGTTGTACATTTGGGGTGGATTGTAAACAAATTCTTCCTTTAAGTAAATGCTTAAAGTTAGAAACGAAAAGATAGGCTTGGAGGGGCGTACTAGGTGTATCGTGTACTAAAAATGAGTACAACGCAAAAGTGTGGGAAAAATTATTTGAATTCACTTAGTCAAGTAATTATGACTTCATTGGTCAAGTAATTATGATACGGGTTTAAACACAAAGGTTATCCTAATGCCTCTTGTTGATCCCAGTTGAGCAAACGATCTTTATAGAAGTTGACTTGAATTTAACACTTATGCTAAAACACGGAATATTAAAGCTTAACTTAAGAAGAACAGTTAATCACTATCAACACTTCAAAATATTAATAATACGAGCACTCGACAATGCTAGGGTTTTACAACCTTGAAGTGTAATCGAAAACAAAAGTAATACGTACCTACTCTAACCCTAGGCACCTCCTTTTATAGGCCAAGGAGTCCCATTAGGTTTACAATTACTTTCTACACAAGATAAGAATATTCTAAGCGTATAAGATATACACACAATCCATTCTATAATTATCCACTCGTGTATACAATTCTATCTCTTCAGCAGCAGACTCTCTAGCAGTACTTTCACATAACAGCAGTTTGATTACTCTAGGAGCAGAATCATTATCCTTAGCAGCAGATTCATATTAGCAGTAGTTTGAAACTTAGTGAAATTCTGAGCAGCAGAATCTCAAAACCCAACAATCCTCCCCTAAACTTAATATTTATTTCTAAATGATTAAGTTTCTTCAAAGCTTAAATAATCACCAGGAGGATGCTTCCAAACACTTACATCTTCTGATCTCTTTGAAAGCTTTTTTCTGATAGTTGGATCCAAAATCTTTTCATACTTTTGTATCAATTTGTAAGCTTGGTGATCAGACATATAATGTTGTTGACACTTGAAAAATCGAGGTCTAACCATCTGTCTAAGTATCTCCTTACACTTATTCAAACTAGGATAGTCCTTCTCCACCAACAAAAATAGAGTAACTGCACCAATTCTTAACTCATGAACCCCACAAGATTGATATAAAAACCATTTATGTACCTTGTTGAATCCAATTTCATTCCATTCACTTTCACCTGGCTGAGGATCAAACATAATCTTCAAGCTGCGATACATTATCTTTTCAAATGCAAGATTCATATCAAGAGCAATATTCATTTCCTTTCCATCATACTTCTCTTTATATAATCTCCATATAGCAATCACATCATCCCTATACATCTTATCAAATATCTGTGAAATTTCAATAAAACATTGAACTTCATGATTTGACCTCATGAATTCCCAATATCCTTCACTTCCACCTCTTATCTTAAAAGTATATGAGATGATAGGATGTTTTGCAGCTAAAGGCTTTGTCTTGATAACCTATCGTTCTTCTAATTCAGACCAAATAGCCAGAGTTTTCTCTTGCTCCCTTTTTTTCTGCAATTTCTTCTGCCTTTTCCAAGTCACTACTGCTGTCATCAGTAATCTTTTTCTTCTTCCTAGCAAAGATCTTGTGACCAACACTTTTTCGTTTAACACTTTGACAAGGAGGAATTTTAGTCTCTATCTCTTTTACATGCTCTGCCTCAATAAGCTCTACTTTATCTGATTTCTCAGGCACCAACTTCTTATTTATTTGAGCAAAATGTTCTAGATCTTCTACACAACCCATAGGATAGAAGGTATCCATTTCCTTTTTAGCCTGTTGATACAAATTAAACACCTCTTGATCTAACTTGTGTTTCAATTGTACCAGTCTCCAACCCTTCATATTCTTAAGGTATCTTTCTTGCTTTCTTCTCTGTTGAAGTGGAGTTGGTCCCCTCAGAATTTTCTTTTTCCTTCTTTCAGCAGAAGCTTCTTTCCTTTTCTTTGCTGTGAATTCTTGTATCCAAGCTTTAACATCAAATTCTGGAGTCTCTTGCTCTTCAATTTTAACCAGCTTGGATAATTCAATATCAGCATCCATTCTTATCTTCTCATTAACCCATTCCTCATACCTCTTCAAATCTTCAATTTCCTTATAAGCCCTTTCTTTTTCTTGTTGCAGCATTTGTTGATCTTCAATATCAATTTGTTCTTGTTCCTTTCTTGCAAAAGCTACATCATGCTCAATTTTTAACTCTTTAGGCCAATACTGAAAAGGAATCTGAGAGTAATCTATCCCTTTAAACATTATCATCTGTTCTTCAATCGCCTTTCCTTTTCCCTTATCAGTAGATGATGAAATTGAACTTGAATGTTTTCTAGAAGCAGTAGGTTCTTTGATTACTACTCCTTTTTGAGGTATTCTTGGTAATGGAGATGTTATTGTGGATGTTGGTTGTTGTGGTTGTGAATGACTTGGTTGTGTTGTTGGTTGAAATGGTGATTTGGGTAGAACATCTGTTGTCTTCTTACTTAACAATACCATTGCCTCGACAGCAGCTTTGTCACTAGATCCAGCAGTAGAACGTTGTGCATCTGCAAAAATAAATTTCTCACTATCAGCAGGATTAGCAAAATCCTGAGCAGCAGAGTTATGTGTAGCAGCAGAGTCACTTGTCTTGTCAGTAATAGCAGCAGTATCCACATCTTAGCCACAGAGTCACCCAAAGTTTTCAAAGCTTCACCCATCAACCCTGTTGCCTTTACTAATTGCTCAGGCCCCAAAGTCTTGAGTTTCTCCACCACATTTTCTTGAATACAAATCAATTATTCCATAACAGCTTCATTCCCCTACTTATCTGTAACCACAAAACCATCCATATCCTGAGGATTTTCCACCTCCATATCATCGTTCATTTGAACCTCCCCTAAAACCATACCAGTATCCACATCTTGAGCACCATCAACCTTCATCAAATTTGCCTCCCCTGAACCCATTTCCACATTTTGCTCTTCATTCCTCCCCTGTTTGGAAGCATCCTCTTCCAAAGGAACAGAGTGTTCAGGAGAACTAACCACCTTAGATGTACCCACTTTCTTCAATCTTTTGAAGGAGATTGAAGATCTTGATTTTCTTAAATTCTTTATCTTTCTCTGTAACCTTATGATCTTTTTAGCTTGAGCATCAAAAAGAGTTTGAAGACCAAGAATCTTATCTTCCAAATTATCACACTTAAGCTCCAGGTTGGTACAAGTAGCTATCATTTTCTTTATTAGTTTCATACTAGTCTCATCACTTCGACCTGTGTGACCTGGTCCGAGAGGTGAATCTTGGGACTTAAACCCAGCATCAAACCTAGTTTGATCATCTGAGCCCCATGTATTTGCCATTTGGCTAGGGTTTCCATCATTGGATTCAGATTCATCGGAACTCTCCTCACTAGATGTTGCCTTGGTTTGGGTCTTACCTATGTTATCACTTTCCTGCTCTACTGCTAAGCTAGTAGCAGTAGTGACAGCCCTCACCAACATGTCCCCTCCATCACCTAGGGCAGCCTCATCTGGTACAGACATCCTAACACTAGCCTGAGGTTGCTCAGTGTTCTTTGTGGCTTTCCTACGGGTGTAGAGTATTTTAGGTTGTGTGACAGATGCAGTAAAATTGGATGTGTGATGGGAATCAGTGGGAGTTCCTGATCCTTCACCCTGAATATTTTGCACAATTTGCACCATATAAGGTGTAAGTGGTGTAAGTGTGCGTGAAAATCCTTTTCTATTTTTAAGTAAGAAAGTAAACAGTTTGGAACTAACTTAGGAGATACATAAGTGGCTTTATGTGTTCTTACTTTTGAAATTTGGTTTTCCACAAAGAGTTGTATAAATCTTGGATATAGTAAATGAGAACCAGATCTTTGATGCTTTTTGCAATCCCTTCCAAAATCATGTTTGAAAAATTAAATGGGTCTCCTTTGCTCAGGCATATCATAGCAGATGCTATAGTAGCACTGAACTCATTCCACCCAGAAGTTTTAGAACTCAAACAATGAAGAAGATTGTGAACCAAAAATTTCTATTGAGAACAGAGAAGCCCTTTTAGAAATTTTAAACTAGAATGTTGGCCCTCATATCCCAAATCATTTAAACCCTAAAAAATGGCAGAGTTAGCAAGACACATAGTCTCTGTTTCATCATCTAAGAGAAGAATTTCTCTTATAGAAGATTCAGTGACAATCACTTGTTGACCATCTACCATGGCCTTAATTTGTTTTTCCCCATTCCTAGTTTTGACTTTAGCAGTAAGCCAAAACTGTTTGATGTAGGAAATATATATAGTAGGATTCACAGTTAATGCATACCTAAGAGAAGTAGCATTCAAGAACTTAACCATATATGTGAAACCTTCATGAACCATCTCTTCATCCAATAAGGCAACATTATTGTGACTTTCAACCGAGGTATGTGTTGATTCCATGAATTAGGGTTTTAAGAATTTGGGGATTTTTGACTTTGAGAATAATAGAGTGTTAGGGTTTGAGAGAACATCAATTTGGAGTGCGTAGAAACCAATTGTGGGATTCAATTAGGTTTTAAACTTGTTTGTAGAAGTTACACAACCACCCTCTCACTTTCAACCATAGTAGCAGAACCATGATATCAGCAAAACTAGCAGCAGATTAAAACAACTAGCAGCAGAGTGATTTGGCCAGCAGTAGAGTTGACTAGTCAAAATTAATTCTTGGTCAAAAAGTCAAAAGATCCTCATCATTTAATGCCCGGTATATGCCTTGATCATTATGAAAAGGGAATTAATCTTTCCCTAATTCATCACACACAAACCCTAATCTCTTCCAAAAACATCAATCCACCAAATCAAATCACAATCAAAATGAAATCCACTCCCGAAATCATCAATATCTCTTCTGATTCTTCATCGGATGATAAAACACCACTTCCCCCATACGTTCCACCATACCGTCCTCCTCATGATGGATGTAGGACGAAGGAACAAGCAAGGAAGAGAAAATATGATCTTCCAGTGTTCAAGGATCTCTTGAACCTTAATCAAACTCCAAGCTCATCAAGGGGTAAAGGTGTGATGCCCCCAAGTCTCCATCTTCATCAGAATCATCAGAGGATCCCAATCCCTGGATCCCAATCCAACCACCTCCAAGAGAACTTGTTTCTCCCTTTCTTTGCACATCATCAGATGAGGATGAACCACAAAACAATCCTCCTGCAACTCTTGAAAGACCACAATCATCAAGACCAAGCCCGCCACCCAGAACAAGAAGGTCAAACCCTACTCTGCCAAAGACAAGAGAAGTGGTTATAGGTCTTCTATGTCCAAGACATTGATTTAGGCGTTGATAACTGTCTTTTGATGTAGTCTGTTGATGTAGCAATCTTTTTTAATCTTGGATAGTCATTTGTGGTTGAAACATGTATTTTGTAATCTTTTGCCTTTATTGTTGGGTTTTGGATTCTGTTGCTTGGTAAAACTGCTGCTATGATGATTCTGCTGCTAAGGTTAATGATTCTGCTGCTGTCATTCAAAGTGCTGCTATGGGAAAATACTGCTAGAGGAATCTACTGCTAAAGAGATAAGCATGTATACGGCATAGATAATTATAGAATAGATTGTGTGTGTATTATGTACGTCTAGAATATTCTTATCTTGTGTAGAAAGGTATTGTAAACCTAGTAGGATTCCTTGGTCTATAAAAGGAGGATCCTAGGGTTAGTTTTGAGTACGTATTGTTTTAGTTTCGTTTACACTTCAAGGTTGTAAAACCCTAGCATTGTCGAGTGCTCGTATTAATAATATATTGAAGTGCTGATAGTTAATTGTTCTTCTTAAGTTAAGCTTTTATATTCCACATTCTAGCTTAAGTGTTTAATTCAAGTCAACTTCTATATAAGATCGTTTGCTCAGCTGGGATCAACAAGTGGTATCAGAGCTTGTGATCTAGAAGTTGTAATCAAGAAGAAACTGTTCCTTGCACGTTTGCTGTTCCAAATCAATTGCTGAAGATGGGTGATGACACACATATGGTGACTGCTTCAAAGGTTCCCATGCTCAACCCTGGAGAATATGAGTTGTGGAAGATGAGAATAAGATAGTACATTCGCATGATTGATTTTAACATGTGGAATGTGATCATCAATGGTGACTCTTTACCAAAGAAGGGTGCCGATGGAAAAGAGATACCAATCAAGACTGCTAAAGAGAACTCTTTAAGAAAGATGGAGATCAAGGCACATAGTATTCTCTTAATGGGAATACCAAATGAATTTTAGTTGGACTTTTATAGTTGTGAGACTGCAAAAGACTTGATGGATGTTGTTGAATTTAGGTTTGGAGGGAATGATGCTACTAAGAAGTCAAGGAAAAATATGTTGAAGCATCAGTTTGAGAACTTTACTTCTGAAAGTGGAGAAAAGATTAATGGCACTTACAACAGGCTCAATCAACTTGTTAGTCATTTAAAGCTTGTTTGCTATGTGGTTACACAAGAAGATGTAAACCTCAAGTTCCTTAGAAGTCTTGCACCTGAATGGAGTATGCACACAGTTGTTTGGAGGAATAAGCCTGACATTGAAACTATGAAGCTGGAAAGTCTCTATAACAACTTAAGAGTGTATGAACCAGAATTGACTTCTTCATTTACTTCATCTTCTGGTACACAAAATCTAGCCTTTGTATCTTCAAAGTCAAAAGGGTCTAAAAAATCTCACTCTACTTCTTATGGGGTATCTACTGCTGATGGATCTCCTGCTAGTTCAAATGATAAGAATTCCACCAGTGATATTGCTTTGTGTGCATTCTTGGCTGATCTTACTACAAATTGATCCTGATGATCTTGAAGAAATGGATCTTAAATGGCAAATGGCCATGTTGACCTTAAGGGCAAGAAAATTCTTAAAGAGAACTAGAAGAGAAGTCAAGTACAGGGCTAAAGAAAATGTTAGCTTTGACAAGTCAAAGATAGAGTGCTATAACTGCAACAGAAAGGGTCACTTTGCCAGGGAATGTAGAGCTCCAATGAAGAATGCTGAAGTTCCAAAGAAGACCACTGAAGAAACAAAGAATACCACTACTGCATTGGTATCTTGTGATGGATTGGGAGAGTATGATTGGAGTGATTTTGCTGATGAAGAACCAAACTATTCTCTGGTGGCTCAAGTCAAGCCTAAAGTGCATAACTTTGCACTTATGGCCTATGCATCATCATCTTCTGGATCTGACTCTGAGGTATCTAATGATTCTGATTTATCTGTGTGTTCTTTTAAGTCATGTGCTGACACTATAGAAGAACTTAAGTCTAGGAATGAGAGTCTAATTAGAGAAATTGAAAACCTAAAACTTGATAACTTAGGTTACAAAGTAGGCATTCAAAATGTTGAAAGAAGACTTGAGTATCTAAAAGAGTGTGAGCTAGAATATGTAGATAGAATTAACCAACAAGATGTTGAGATTTTTAAGAAAAATAGTGAAATTGAGTTTCTTAAGAATAAATTAGAAGAAGCAGAAAGAGATAAGGATGCAGCTCTTGCTGATAAAGAAAAACATATAGTAAGAGTAAATAAACAACAATATGCTTCTGATTTGGTTAATAAATCTATTGAGAGTACCATAATGAGGAAAGGAAGTGGAATAGGTTACAATGAGGTTGCTCCTCCTGTTAAGAGTGCCTATGCTCCACTAGGAAAAGAATTATCCTTCATTAGTGAGCTAGACATTGAAAAACCAGTAGGTGAATCTAGTACAAGTGTCTTAGAAACACCTAAGGTAGAGGGTAGAAAATTTCCTGATGCTCCTATTATTGAAGACTGGTATTTAGATAGTGATGAGGAACAGGAACAGGTTGAACTAGAACAAAGTGTAGAAAAGGAAGAAATTCCTACCAAAGTTGAACCTAAAATTGAACAGGTGAAGTTTGTGAGACTTGTGTTAGGTAAGGGCATCTCTAGGAAATTGGTAGAATATAATGAGATTTCTAGAGATAGATTGAATGGTGTCTATAATAAGCCTAGGGGAAATCAGAGAAACTTTAATAACCTAGTTTCTAAAAAATTAGGTAGTGAGTTTCAATTAAAGAAAAAGGCTTGTTATAAGTGTGGTAGCTTTGAACATTTGATTAATAGTTGTCCTGACCACAAAAAGCCTGTTTGGAATCAATATTATAGGGTGAATCATAAATATGTTACTAAGAATACTCACCCTCATCCTAATAGAAACATGATTCCTAGGGTTATGTTGTTAAGATCTGGTGCAACTAGATCTATTTATGCTGCTAAATCAAATGGTGCTTTCAAAACTACAACTGGTTCTGTTGCTGGCTCTACTGCTAGTAAGCATTCTGCTGCTAGTAAGCATTCTGCTGCTAATAAGCAATCTGCTGCTAGTACAAAACTTTCTACTTCTGGGCCAAAAGTTTTATCAAATAAAGTTATTGGAAATCATTTTTATGCTGTTAAGGCCTCAGCTTGTTGGGTTTGGAAACCAAAATCAACTGTTACAAACAATGTTTCCAAAAACAGCAGTGCATCAAGTGATTTAAAGAAATTTAACTATGTTGATGCACAAGGCAGATCCAAGTCAGTAATGGCTTGGGTCCCCAAGAGAAACTAATTTCTCTACTTTCATGTACAGGGTAATCTACTAGATGATCTAAAAGATATGGTTATAGTTGATATTGGATGCTCTGGACATATGACAGGAGATGAGTCTCAACTTGAAGACTTTGAGGCTTTTGAAGGTGGTTATGTTGCTTTTGGGAATGATCCAAAAGGTGGAAAGATTATTGGTAGAGGAACTTTAAGAACAGGAAATTTGGAATTTGAGAAGGTGTTTCTTGTGAAAGGGCTTAAATTTAACCTCTTTAGTGCCTCACAAATGTGTGACAAAAGGAATTTTGTTCTTTTTACAGACACTGAATGTATAATCCTTTTTCCTGATTTTCAGTTGCCAGATAATAAATTTGTGCTATTGAAGGTCCGTAGAAATGAAAATATATACAGTGACCATATTAAGAACATTGTTCCCAAAAGAGCTTTAACTTGTCTGATTGCAAAAGCCACTATTGATGAGTCCAAATTATGGCATAGAAGACTTGGGAACCTAAACTACAAGACAATGAACAAGTTGGTGAAAGGAAATCTTGTGAGAGGCATGCCCACAAAGCTGTTTGAAAATTGTGAGACTTGTGTTGCTTCTCCAAAGGGTAAACAACACAGAGTTTCATTCAAGTCTAAGACAATGAACACAAATACAGAGCCCTTGCATTTACTTCACATGGATTTATTTGGGCCTGTTTTTGTGAAAAGCTTAAACAAGAAGTCATATTACCTAGTTGTCACAGATGACTTTAGCAGGTTTACTAGGGTGTTCTTCTTAGCCACTAAAGATGAAACCCCAGAGATACTTAAAGAATTTGTTACAAGAGTTGAAAACATGCACAACCACAAAGTGAAAATTATCAGATATGACAATGGTACTGAGTTCAAGAATAGTGTGATGAATCAATTCTGTGTGGGAAAAGGAATTCTAAGACAGTATAGTGTTGCAAGAACTCCACAACAGAATGGTGTTGCAGAGAGAAGAAACAGGACACTTATTGAGACTGAAAGAACAATGTTATTTGATTCTAAACTACCTATACCTTTTTGGGCTGAAGCTGTAAACACTGCATGTTTTCTGCAAAACAGGAGTAAGGTAGTGAAGCCTCACAACAAAACTCCATATGAGCTTTTTCATGGGAAGAAACCATTGATTGATTTTCTCAAGCCATTTGGATGTCCTGTCACTATTTTGAATACTAAGGATCAGTTAGGCAAGTTTGAAGAGAAAGCTGATGAAGGTTATTTGGTTGGTTACTCTGTACATAGTAAAGCTTTCAGGGTATATAATAAGAGAACCAAACATGTGGAGGAGAATTTGCATATCAAGTTTAGTAAGAACACATCTAATGTTGAAGGAAAAGGACCTGAATGGATGTTTAATGTTGATATTCTTACCAAAACAATGAATTATGTACCAGATATTGCTAGTGTTGACACTAACAAACCACAAGAAGACATTGTTTTGATTGAGAAATTGAAGGTTGGTCCAACTTTCTTACCCTTACAGAAAGATCAAGATATACAAGAAGATGTTGTTACTCAAGAGAAACCAAAGGAAGCTGAAGCAGATATCGAAATTCCCATTGATGCAGAAAAGATACCCAATGAAGCTCCAAAAGTGGTTGTTGATGTCTCTCCTACAAGGCTAGAAGACTCTACTGCTGACTCAGAAGACTCTACTGCTAGACCAAAACAAGCAACTACTGCTTCAATCAATTCTGCTGCCAAGCCTATTAACTCTGCTTCTACCTCACAATTTCCTTCTTTGGATACTTAGGATAGATCTTTTGATGATCCAAACTATCCTGATGATCCAAATATGCCTCCTCCAGAGAATATCTATGATGACACAGATGATGAAGCTTTTGATGGTAAGCTATTTGGAGCTAATGTAGATTTTACTAATTTGGAAGTCAACATTCCTGTTAGTCCCACTACTACTACAAGATTTCACAAGGATCATCCAAAAGAACAAATTCTCAGTGATCTACAATCATCTGTACAAACAAGAAAAATGACTAAAGAGCTCAAATATCTTCAACATCAAAGTTTCTTTGCAAGATCTCTTCATCAAAGAAACAGTCACAAAGATCTACAAAATTGCTTGTTTGACTGTTTTCTGTCTCAAATTGAACCCAAGAACACTTACAAAGCCTTACAAGAAGCAAGTTGGGTGGAAGCAATGCAAGATGAGCTTCTGCAATTCAAACTACAAGAGGTATGGACTTTGGTTGATTTGCCAAATGGAAAAAGAGTGATTGGAACTAAATGGGTTTTCTGATGTAAAAGAGATGAAAGGGGAATAGCCATCAGAAATAAAGATAGGTTAGTAACACAAGGATACACACAAGAAGAAGGCCTTGACTATGATGAAGTATTTGCACCAGTGCCAAGAATAGAAGCCATTAGACTATTCTTGGCTTATGCTTCACACAAAAATTTTGTGGTGTATCAGATGGATGTAAAGAGTGCTTTCCTGTATGGGACCATTACAGAAGAAGTTTATGTGTCTCAACCACCTGGTTTTGAAGACCCTGATTATCCTGACAAAGTTTACAAAGTGAATAGAGCAATGTATGGTTTACATCAAGCTCCTAGAGCTTGGTATGATACCTTGTCAACATATTTGTTAGATTCTGGGTTAAGTAGAGGAAAGATTGACAAGACTTTGTTTCTCAAAAGACAAAAAGATGATATTTTGCTGGTTCAAATCTATGTAGATGACATCATCTTTAGTTCTACAAACAGAGCTATGTGTGTTGATTTTGAGAAGCTTATGAAGGATAAGTTTGCTATGAGTTCAATGGGAGAACTCAACTTCTTCTTGGGACTACAAGTTGTACAAAAGACAGATGGCATATTTATTAGTCAGGATAAGTATGTCAATGACATTTTGAAGAAGTTTGGATTTGAAGATGCTAAGCCTGCTAAGACAACCATGGATACCAACAAACCATTGTTGAAGGATGAAAATGGAAAAGAAGTAGATGTTCACTTGTACAGATCTATGATTGGTTCATTGATGTACCTTACAGCATCAAGGCCTGATATTATGTTTGTTGTATGTGCCTGTGCAAGATTCCAAGTATGTCCCAAAGAATCACATCTCAATGCAGTGAAGAGGATTTTTAGTTATCTAAGGTATCAACCCAAATTGGGCCTATGGTATCCTAAGGATTCACCTTTTGATTTGGTGGCATATTCAGACAGTGACTATGCTGGTGCTTGCTTGGATAGAAAGTCTACAACTGGAGGTTGTCAATTTCTAGGAAACAGATTGGTGTCATGGCAATGTAAGAAATAGACAGTGGTTGCAAATTCTACAACTAAAGCTGAGTATGTAGCTGCTTCAAGTTGTTATGGACAAGTGCTTTGGATGCAAAATCAACTACTGGATTATGGGTACAATTTCATGAACACCAAAGTTCATATTGATAACAACAGCACACTTTGCATAATTAAAAATGCTGTTTTTCATTCTAAAACAAAACATATTGAGATAAGACATCATTTCATAAGGGATTGCTATGAAGAGAAGTTAATTCAAATTGTCAAAATTCATACTGATAACAATGTTGTTGATCTTCTCACTAAACACTTTGATGTGGCGAGGTTTCAATTTTTAATTACAAATATTGGTATGATAAATCTTTGAAAATCTTATCTTTTTGTGTTTTTGTAAAGTGTGTAAAGGTACTGTGCTGTCTGTTACTTTGTTTTTGCTGCTTCTTAAGAAGCATATGGTTGTGTTGGAATGTACTCTGCTGCTATTTAACTCTACTGCTAGTACTTATGTTTGTATGCTTTGTGGTGTTTGGACTAACATTTTGCAGGCAAATGATGATAGTTGATAATTTGCAAGTAATCAAAACAGAAAGAAAGCATTCATCATTCAGAATCACCAAAAGAGTACAACTGATCAGGGTACATTCACATATCACTTCACAAACAACAAAAGACTTCTACATGACAAGATAAAATCAAGAGACTACAACCTATTACATCACTGTCTAGGGCATGGAAGCCCAAGCACAACTTTTCTCTCATTGGGAAGAGGAGGGTTTGCCTTTCTTGTTCTGGATGATGGCTTGGGTCTTGGCCTTGAAGATTGTGGTCTTTCTGGAGTGAAAGGTGGATTGTTTTGAGGCTCATCCTCATCAGAAGAAGTACAAATGAAGGGGGAAACAAGTTCCATTGGAGATGGAGGTCTGTTAGGGATCCAAGCTGGGTCTTCTGATGATTCTGAAGACAATGGAGATCTAGGGGACATCACCTCTTTACCCCTGGAAGTGCTTGGGGTCTGATTCAAGTTCAACAGATCTTTGAACACAGGGAGATCGTGTTTTTTCTTTCGGGCTTATTCCTTAGTCCTACATCCGTTGTGGGGAGGAGGAAATGGAGGTACATAAGTTTGGAATGGTGCTTCATCATCAGAAGATGAATCCGAAGATATGTTGATTATTTCAGGAATGGATTTCATTGTTCTTGAGATTTGATTTGGGTGATTGGCGTTTTTGATTGCGATTAGGGTTTCATTGTGTTGAATTAGGGAAAGATTTAGTCCGTTTTTATAGGGATCACAGCGTATCAAATGCATTTATTGTTGAGGGTTCTTTGACTTTTTGACCAAGTTTGATTAGTCAACTCTGCTGCTGGCTAAAATCACTCTGCTGCTAGTTGTTTCATTCTGCTGCTAGTGTTGTGGATGATATGGTTGTGCTGCTACGGTTGTAAGTATGAGGGTGGAATGTGTAACTTCTCCAAATCAGTTTAAAACCTAATTAACATTCACAATTGGTTTTTACACGCTCCAAATTGAAGTTCTCACAAACCCTAACACTTCATTACTCTCTAAGTCAATTATCCCCAATTTCTCAAAACCCCAATTCATGGATTGTACACGTACTTGGGCAGAGCAGCACAATAATGTTGCTATTTTGGATGAAGAGTTGGTTCCTGAAGGTTTCACAGACATGGTAAAATTCTTGAATGCTACTTCTCTTAGGTATGCATTAACTGTGAATCCTACAATATTTGTTTCCTACATCAAACAGTTTTGGCTTACTGCTAAAGCTAAAACTAGGAATGGGGAAAAATATGTTAGTGCTATAGTAGATGGTTAACAAGTTCGTGTAACTGAATCTTCTATAAGGGAAATTATTCTCTTAGATGATGAAACAGAGACCACGTGTCTTGCAAATTCTGTTATTTTTCAGGGTTTGCATGATTTGGGATATGAGGGAAGACATACAAATTTAAAATTTCAAAAAGCTCTCCTCTGTCCTCAATACAAATTTTTGGTACACATTCTCCTTCTTGTTTGAGTCCTAAAACTTCTGGGTGGCATGAGTTTAGTACTACTATTGCTTCTACTATGGTATGCCTAAGCAAAGGACATCCATTTAATTTTTCAAATATGATTTTGGAGGGGATTGTAAAAAGTGTTAAAGAGTCTGGTTCTTATTTGCTTTACCCAAGATTTATCCAGCTCTTTATAGAAAACCAACTTACTAATTTCAGATCACATACTGCTACTTATGATGCTCCTAAATTGGTTTCCAAAATGTTTACTTTCTTGATTAAACATGGCAAAGGTTTTTCAGGCACACATACAGCTCTTACACCTTATATGGTGCAAATTGTGCAAAATATTCAGGGAGAAGAATCAGGAAATCCCACTGATTCCCATCACACATCCAATTTTTCTGCATCTGCTACACAACCCAAAATACACTATACCCATAGGAAAACCAAAAAGAACACTGATCTACCTCAGGATAGTGTTAGTATGGCTGTACCAGATGAGGCGCTATCCTAGGTGATGAAGGGGACATGATGGCAAGGGCTGTCACTACTGCTTCTAGCTTAGCAGCAGAGCAGGACAGTGATAACATCATTAAGACACAAACCAAGGAAACATCTAGAGAAAAGGATTCTGTTGAATCTAATTCCAATGATGGTAACCCTAGCCAAATGGAAAATATAGGGGGCTCAGATGATCTAACTAGGTTTGATACTAAGTTTATGTCCAAAGATTCACCTCTCGGACCAGTTCACACAGGTTGAAGAGATGAGGACAGGACAGAGACAAATGAATTGACGGAAAATCTTGTACATGATGACAATGTCAATGATTCACCTCTCGGACCAGGTTACACAGGTCGAAGTGATGAGACTAGTATGAAACTCATTAAGGAATTTACGGTTACTTGTACCAATTTGGAGTTGAAGTGTAATACATTGGAGGATAAAGTTCTTGGTCTTTCTACTGTTGTTGATGGTCAAGCCAAACTCATTACCAAATTGCAAAAACATATCAAGAACTTAAGGAAATCAAGATCTTCAACCTCCGTAAAAAGATTGAAGAAAGTGGGCACTTCTCAAGTTGTAAGTTCACCTGAACACTCCGTTCATTTGGAAGAGGATGCTTCCAAACAGGGGAGGAATGAAGAAATGGGTTCAGGGGAGGCAAATTTGATGAAAGTTGATAGTGCTCAAGATGTGGATACTGGAATGGTTTCAGGGGAGGTTCCAGAAGTTGGTGTCATGGAAGTGGAAAATCCTCAGGATGTGGAAAATTTTGTGATTGCTGACAAATCAGGGAATGAGGTTGTAATGGAAGAAGTGGTTGTTGCTCAAGAAAAAGTGGTGGAAAAACTTAAAACTTTGGAGCCTGAGCAATTAGTGAAGGCAACAGGGTTGATGGGTGAAGCATTGATGACTTTGGGTGATTCTGTGGCAAAAGAACTTAATGATGCTGCTATTACTAACAAGATTGATGACTCTGCTGCTGCTCAAGAATCTACTGCTAAGGATTTTGCTGATCCTGCTGCTAGTGAAAAGGTCAATTCTGTTGATGCACAAGATTCTTCTGTTGGGTCTAGTGACAATGCTGCTGCTGAGGCTATGGTTTTGTTAAGTAAGAAGACAACAGAGGTTCCATCTGAATCATCTTCACAACATACATCACTACCACAACAACCAACAACCACAATCACATCATCTACACCAAGAATACCTCAAAAAGGAGTTGTAATCAGAGAACCTGTTGCTCAACAAAAGAAGATTGTTCCATCATCTTCTACTGATAAAGGTAAAGGTAAGCAGGTTGAAGAACCAAACATAATGCATAAAGAGATTGATTACTCTCACATACCTTTTCACCTTTGGCCCAAGGAATTACAAGTTGAACATGATTCAATTGTTGCAATGAAAGAACAAGAATTGCTTGATTAAGAAGAGCAACAATAGATTCAGGAGGAAAAGGAAAGGGTTGAAAAGGAAACTGGAGATTTGAAGAGGTATGAGGAGTGGGTGGAGGAAAAGATAAGAATAGATGCTGATATAGAACTCTCCAAGATGGTTAAGATTGAAGAACAAGAAACTCCAACTTTTGATGTTCAATCTTGGATAAGAGAGTTCACTGCAAAGAAAAAGAAAGAAGATACTGTTGCTAGAAGAAAGAAAAATATTCTCAGGGGTCCAACACCATTGCAACAAAGAAGAGAGCAAGAAAGATACCTGAAGAATATGAAGGGATGGAAATTGGTACAGTTAAAGCCCAAGTCTGATCAAGAGGTTTTTAACTTGTATCAACAAGCTAAGAAAGGAATGGATACCTTCTATCCTATGGGTTATGCTGAAGACTTAGAACATATTGCGCAAATGAATAAAAAGTTGGTACCTGATAAAGTTGTCGAAGCAGAGCATGTACAAGAGGCAGATGTTGTTATGAAGCTTGATGGTATAGCAGATAAGACAACTTCTTCTATTCAAAGTGGTAAAAGAAAAGGTGTTGTTCATAAATCCTTTGCAAAGAAGAAGAGAAAAATAGAAGAAGAAAGCAGTTCTAAGCCTGAAGGAGATGAGTTCAAGAATGATTATGATTATATTCCTTCTGAGCATTTAAAGCAACAGTTGAAGGTTCTCACTATGGTTGCTAAGATGGATGAACCTGAGGTAGTTGATGCTACACCAGTAGGAATCAAATATCCTATTATTCAAGTAACAACAGGATATGATACAATTTCATGATGTTGAGAGATCCATGAAGTAAATTAATAATTCACAATCAATAGCAATACGAGGTTTACCTTCTTGAATGGACCCATGATAATATCTCAACCAATGAAAACATTCTTGTGAATCCTTCACTTTTTCAAAGCAATTTTAAAATCGATTCAAGTATGTGTATTGGATTCAAATTAATGAATTCGTATAAAAACACCGACCCATTATCTTGAATAAAAAATAATACCTACCGACCTATGCACAACATTAGTACAAGGTAGATATTAATTTATACCGACTCATGATGATTAATAGTACGAGGTTTATTTATCTCATCAACCATTAAATAGACGACAACTTATGAATATATATCAAGCACCGATCACCATCATTAATGACGACAAAAAGAATCATATATGCAGTACGAGGTTACCTTTGTTTAATCAGCCAAACAAAAATCTTTAAATTGAACATACCATGTGGAAGAAGAATAATCTCTGAGTAACCCTTTAAAAACCACTTCGTACCTTCATCAAAACTGCTTCTCTTCATAAAAAAATGCTACTTTGTTTAGGGAAGTTCGTACAAGACCGTGTTTCTTTTGTCATCATCAAATAGGGGAAGATTGTTGGGTTTATTAATTTGATGAGACAAAACAACTAAGAATGAAACAATAGGGACTTAATATGACAAGAAGGAATTCTACAAAAGATGGGGAAGGACTTGCTTGCAAAAGAAGATTTATATTTTAGTCCTTCGTAGTATTCTTGTAACCCTAACTCTGTATTATATAAACAGAATACAGGGAATATGTTTTATTAAGTCTTTGAATATGTAGTCGACTAAAGGTGTGTGTGTAACCTAGACGTAGATTATAAACGTCTAGGATTAGAGTTGTTTTGTAGCCTCAAGAATCTCTTGATTTCTGTTACAAATTAGGTGTAACGATCAAATAATATTTGAGGCTTGGATGGAAAAACCTTGTTGCAATAACTTTGAATTGTTTAATTCCGCTGCGTGTACATAATATTGTCATTGTTATTGTTTAACCCTAGTGCTCAAAACGGTCCAAGGAGTCTAACAAACTCCACAATTATCAATTGAATGAAAGACTCTGTTCTGTTCTTAGTATCTTTAGACTTGTGTATAAACAGCAAAAATTATCAATTTGAACTTATCCTGCAAAATGTTAGTCCAAAAACCAGAAAACACACAAAAATATGTTGCAAACGTACTAGTGATACTCAGCAGTAGAATAGCATGTAGCAACAGAGTAAAATCCAACTAGCAAAATTCTTCATAAGAAGCAACAGAAACATCTTAAACAGCAACACAATCATTTTACAAAACTGTACAAAAGCATAAGGAGATAAGTTTTTCAAAGGTTTATCATACCAATGTTAGCAATTAAAAATTGAAACCTCCCCACATCAAAATGTTTTGTGAGTAGATTAGCAACATTGTTATCAGTATGAATCTTGACAATTTGAATTAATTTCTTTTCATAACAATCTCTTATAAAGTGATGTCTTATCTCAATATGTTTTGTTTTAGAATGAAAAACAGTGTTTTTAATGATGCAAAGTGTGCTGTTGTTATCAATGTGAATCTTGGTGTTCATGAAATTATACCCATAATCTAGTAGTTGATTTTGCATCCAAAGCACTTGACCACAACAACTTGAAGCAACTACATACTCAGCTTTAGTTATAGAATTTGCAACCACTGTTTGTTTCTTGCATTGCTATGACACCAATCTGTTTCCAAGAAATTGACAACCTCCTGTTGTAGACTTTCTATCCAAGCAAGCTCCAGCATAGTCACTATCTGAGTATGCTACCAAATCAAAAGGTGAATCCTTAGGATACCAGAGGCCCAATTTAGATTGATGCCTCAGATACCTAAAAATTTTCTTCACTGCATTGAGATGTGATTCCTTGGGACATACTTGGAATCTTGCACAGGCACATACATCAAACATAATATCAGGCCTTGAAGCTGTAAGGTACATCAATGAACCAATCATTGATCTGTACAAGTGAACATCTACTTCTTTTCCATTTTCATCATTCAACAATGGTTTATTGGATTCCATGGTTGTCTTAGCAGGCTTAGCATCTTCAAATCCAAACTTCTTAAAAATGTCATTAACATACTTATCCTGACTAATAAATATGCCATATTCCTTTTGTATGGCTTGCAGACCTAAGAAGAAGGTGAGTTACCCCATTGAACTCATGGCAAACTTAACCTTCATAAGCTTCTCAAACTCAACACACTTAGCTTTGTTTGTAGAACCAAAGATGATGTCATCAACATAGATTTGTACCAGTAAAATATCATCCTTGTATCTTTTGAGAAACAAAGTATTGTCAATCTTTCATCTACTAAACCTAGAATCTAACAAATAATGTAAACCATACATTGCTCTATTCAACTTGTAAACTTTGTCAAGATGGTCAGGGTCTTCAAAACCAGGTGGTTGAGGCACATAAACTTCTTCTGTAATAGTCCCATATAGAAAAGCACTTTTGACATCCATCTGATACACCACAAAATCTTTATATGAAGCATAAGCCAGGAATAATCTAATGGCCTCTATCTTTGCCACATGTACAAATACTTCATCATAGTCAATTCCTTCTTGTTGAGTGTATCCTTGTGCTACTGACCTTGCCTTGTTTCTGATGACTATCCCTCTTTCATCTATCTTGCATCTGAAAACCCATTTAGTTCCAATCACCCTTTACCCATTTGGCAAATCATCCAAGGTCCATACTTCTTTTAGTTTAAATTACAGAAGCTCATCTTGCATTGCTTCCACCCAGCTTGGCTCTTGTAAGGCTTTGTAAGTATTTTTGGGTTCAATCTGAGATAGAAAATAGGCAAACAAGAAATTTTACAGATCTTTGTGACTGTTTCTTTGATGAAGAGATCTTGCAAAGAAACTTTGATGTTGTAGATCTTTCAGCTCTTTAGTCATTCTTCTTGTTTGAACAGATGATGTTGGATCACTGAGAATTTGATCTTTGGGATGATTCTTGTGAACTCTTGTGGTAGTAGTAGGACTAACAACAATATTGAGTTCCATGTTATTAATGTCTGCATCTGCTCCAAACAATTAACTATCAAGGGCTTCATCATCTGTATCATAGTAAATATTCTCTAGAGGAGGCATATTTAGATCATCAGGATAGTTTGGATCAGCAAGAGACCTACCCTGAATGTCCATAGATGGAAACTTTGGTGAAGAAGTAGAGTCAATTGGCTTGTCAGCAGAATTGATTGAAGTAGTAGTTGTTTCTTTTGGCCTAGCAGTAGAGTCTTCTGAGTCAGCAGTAGAGTCTTCTGGCCTTGTTGGAGAGACATCAACAACCACTTTAGGTGCTTCATTTGTTACCTTTTCTACATCAATAGGTATCTCAATGCCTTCTTCTGTCTCCTTAGGTTTCTCTTGAGCAACAACATCTTCTTGTGAACTTTGATCCTTCTGAAAGGGTAGTAAAGTTGGACCAATCTTTAATTTCTCAACCAAAACAAATTCTTCTTGAGGTTTGTTAGTGTCTACACTTGCAATAACTGGCACATAATTCATAGTCTTGGTAAGAATATCAACATTAAACAACCATTCTGGCCCCTTCCCTTCAACATTAGATGTGTTCTCACTAAACTTGATATGCAAATTCTCCTCTACATGTTTGGTTCTCTTATTGTACACCCTGAAAGCTTTACTATTCACAGAGTAACCAACCAAGTATCCTTCATCTGCTTTTTCATCAAACTTGCCTAACTGATCCTTAGTGTTTAAAATAGTAACAGGACATCCAAATGGTTTGAAAAAAAATCAATTATTGGTTTCTTTCCATGAAATAACTCATATAGAGTCTTGTTGTGAGGCTTAACTACCTTACTTTTGTTTTGAACAAAACATGCAATATTTACAGCTTCAGCCCAAAATGGTATAGGTAATTTAGAATCAGATAACATTGTTCTTGCAGCCTCAACCAGTGTCCTGTTTCTTCTCTCTGCAACACCATTCTGTTGTGGAGTTCTTGCAACACTATACTGTCGTAGAATACCCTTTCCCACACAGAATTGATTCATCACACTATTCTTGAACTCAGTTTCATTGTCACATCTGATTATTTTCACCTTTTGGTTATGCAGGTTTTCAACTCTAGTAATGAATGCCTTGAGTATCTCTGGAGTTTCATCTTTAGTAGCTAGAAAGAACACCCAAACAAACCTGCTAAAGTCATCTGTGACAACTAGGCAATATGACTTCTTGTTCAAACTATTCACAAAAACAGGCAAAATAAGTCCATGTAAAGTAGATGTAGGGGCTTAGTAATTGTGTTCACAGTCTTGGACTTGAATGAAACTCTGTGTTGTTTACCCTTTTGACAGGCAATACAAGTTTCACAATTTTCAAACATCTTTGTAGGCATCCCTCTCACAAGATTTCCTATCACCAACTTGTTCATGGTCTTGTAGTTCAGATGTCCAAGTCTTCTATGCCATAATTTGGACTCATCAATAGTGGCCTTTGCAATTAGACAAGTTAAAGCTCTTTTGGGAATAATGTTCTTAATATGGTCACTGTATATATTTTCAGTTCTAGGGACTTTCAATAGCACAAATTTATCATCTGGAAACTGAAAATCACGAGAAAGGATCATACATTCAGTGTCTGTAAAAAGAACAAAGTCATTTTTGTTACACATTTGTGAGACACTAAAGAGGTTAAACTTAAGCCCTTTCACAAGTAACAACTTTTCAAAGTCCAAATTCCTTGTTCTTAGTGTTCCTCTGCCAATAATCTTTCCACCTTTTGGTAATTCCCAAAAGCAACATAACCACCCTCAAAAGGCTCAAAGTCTTCCAGTTGAGACTCATCACCTGTCATGTGTCCAGAGCATCCACTATCAACTATAACAATATCTTTTAGCTCATCCTGTAGATTACCCTGCACATGAAAATAGAGAAATTGGTTTCTCTTGGGGAACCAAGCCATTACTGACTTGGATCTACCATATGCATCAACATAATCAAATTTCTTTAAGTCAATTGATGCACTGTTTTTGGAAACATTGTTTGAAGCAGATGATTTAGGTTTCCAAGTCCAGTGATGAGGTGAAAAGTGTACCGCTTTTAAGGGGTCATTTAAGCCCGAATTCATGATTATTTGATTAATTATTGCCCTAAATCGTTCCTTTTGTCATTTTAGGTACTTTTGATGAGAAATCTGGAAAAGGAAGCATTTTGGACGTTTTTGGTGCATAAAAGTGAAGAAAATGGCAAAGTCTCAAATTCCTTGCTGGGAACAGTACCTGACGACGTCAAGCTACAACACATGACGGCGTCAAGAGTGACAAAATAGGTGGATGTGGAACTTATAACGTGACGACCCAGAGTGTTTTCTTTGTTAATGGCCTGACGGCGTCACCAAGGCCGTCAGGGTCCAAATACTAGTGACGGCCCATAGCTTATATCTACATGATGGCATCAGAAGTGGATCTAGGCAATACGAATTTTATCTTGGCGGTGAGTTGACAGCGTCAGAGGCTAATACATGACGCCGTCAGGATGCTATGTCTATATATATTTTTCTAATTTTTCATTGTAAAGTGTGGAGAAAGCTGTGGAATATTACACACAAACCCTAGATCGAATTTACTGCATATTGAAGGGGTTTCAAACCCTTCTTTCTTCCATGTTTTAATAAAGATAAGTTCTCTAATAATCATTCAATATGTCTATGTATTGTTTGATTCTATCTTATGTTTATATTTCTTTTAACATGTTAGGCTAGGCTTTTATTGTGTTTGCTTAGATGTAGTGAAACATAGATGTTGATTATGGGTTGATTGTTTGTTTATAGTTGTTACGGATGATTGTATTCGATGTTAGGCTTAAGAAAACTGGCAGACTTCCATTGGTAACTTGCTTGAACGTCTTAAGAAACATGATCAGAGGTGTACTATGATTTTTGGTTGTATTTAATGCATAAGAGAATTCTAATGATCCCATGTTAGGAGCTTTTAATCGGCTCGACATAGGATTGAAGTAGGATCTTATAGAGTTAGGGAATATTGTACACGACCCTACGACTAGTATTAAGGAATATAACCCATCATCCATGCAATTGTAACAAGCTAATCAACCGGTAAAAGATATCTAGGGAGTAATGAAATCTAAGTAAACACAACTTTTCTCATTATTGTTTCTACCACATTAGTATATTAGTTTTATTTTCATTTATTTTGTTTTATTTTGATTGCATCTTTAGTTAATTGGGTTAGTTGGCTAGCAACTAATTCCTCCCACTACTTCAAAACCCAAGATTTTACTTGCTTTCCATAAAATATAAAAATACAAAAAGAATCATCTCTCACCTCTAGACCTAGTTTAGCAGGCTTTCTAATCCTAGTGACACTATTCCTGAGTTGAATGATCAATCCCCCGGTACTTGTCACTATATTATACTACAACGATCAGGTACACTGCCTGGTGGTGGTTGTAAGCTTCTCAAGATCCCTTGAGAGGTAAAACCTGTTGCGAGGGCGCAATTCCCACGTATCAAGTTTTTGGCGCCGCAGCCCAGGGAATAGTTATTGTCTTGGTTAGAATTTCTTTTTATTAGGTCTACTTGCTAGATTCCTTTCTAGTAAGATTTTTATTTTTATTTTTAGATTTTCTTTAGTCTATCTTATTTCTTTGTTTCCTTTGTTCGTAAACTATCTCGATGGATAACAATAGCATTGATCGTTTGATTCCTCTTATTCGTGTTTTTCGTCGTAGGATTTTCCAAATACCCGCCCCAATCCCTTTAGTTGACAATGAGAACCCACCTAACCTCTCGCCTAACTATCACTTTGACAATAATTATGAGATGGAGGAGTCTGATCATGATAATGACCATAGGGCTAGTCATTTTTACTATTCTGACTTCGATGAGGACCTAGATGATGGTGATGTAATTAATGAGGATTGGATGGAAGATGAGGTGGACCTTCTTAGGTATGTCAACCCTAGAACAAGGATTGAGAATGATAGCTCATTTAATATGCGGTTTCGTTGTAAAATTGGATTTAGGAGCTTTGATGCCTACCTTAACTCATCTCTACCAATGAACACAATCTCGCGTCGTGAATACAATAAAATTATGGTAGATGAGTTAGAATACAAAGGAGATAATATTGTTTCTAGGGCAATGACATTACATGTGTTTGTAGGAAGCTTTGTTTATCTGGTTGAGTTCATGGTTATGGAGAATCTAGGAGAATTTATCAATAGTAAGTTAACCCAGGTTGTGTTTGGAAAACCCTTCAAAAGGTTAACCAACCTTGACAAAAAACTTATGGAAGGGTTAATTACATTCTCGGATGGGGATGAAGATTTCGTTTACCAAATGCCCCGTGCACACCCTAGGTTCAAGGATTTTTCTATGGAGAAATGTCATAGGTATCCACCCCTTGAAATGTTAAGTGAGAATGATAAAAGGAAAGGGCTTAAATATCCTCATAAAAAGAATAAAAGGTATTATCGCGGATGTTTAGAGCTAAGTGATAACTATAAGAAAGATGAGGCGACTATTAGGTGGCTCACACTTGGGTATGTGAGCATAAGCGACACACAATAGCCCATGACCTTGAGTCTAGCTACAAGACTCGTAAATAAAGAAAAACGCTTTTTGGGAGGCAACCCATGCTTTGTGTGATTTTATTTGTTTGATTTTATTTGTTTCGGTATGCATGTTTTATTTTTATTGTTGGTAGATCATGTTTCAAACTAAATTGTGAAAAGGCTTTATTTTGTTTTTAACTTCGTCTTAATTACATATAAAGGTATTTTGCAAAAGCTAAATGTAAGGGGAAACCCAATTTTTTTTATAAGAATGAAAATGATCATGATTCGCCACAATATTAAATGAGCATGTATATTAGTATTTGTTTGAGTCAAATGCTTGTATCGAGTCATAATGATGTTTTGCAGGATTTTCCAGGAAATAAGGCATGAGTTTTTTCAGAAATTTTCCGGAAACTTAACATAAGATTTTTCCAGGAACATTCTGACGGCGTCAGGAGTTACAACCTGACGGCGTCAGGTACTAAAATTCTGAAAAAAAATTTACGAGTTTTGTTTATACCGGAGTCTTAAAGTTTTTGTTAATTCTTTAGTTTTATAAACTCCAGGAAATCTGCAAACATTCATTCCACAAGCATTATATCTTAAATTGTTTTCTAGGATTTGTTAGTATATATAGATTGTCGCCGATTTTACGCGAGGTTTGCCTTGATTTTTTCTCAGGTTTAACAGGTTATATATGACAAGAAGATGATTTATATTTCTGGAGGGAAGCTTTCAACGTTCATTTTCTTGGAGGAAGATCTAACCTTGATGACACATTATCCACATCGAACGAATCAGGGGAGTATTTGTTTTCATTCTTTTACCTGTTTTTACTTTTACATCCTTTAATTGAACATTGGGGACAATGTTCATCCTAAGTGTAAGGGGATGGCAAATGATGATACCTTATAGGATACAATTGCACTTGAGTTTGTTTGTTTGATGGTAGGTGTGTAATAAAACTAAGAGAAATACTTGTTAGTGTAATTTTAGCGCCAAATTTAAATTTTTTTACAACATTTAGGAGTGAAACTTTAGCCTTAACAAGCTTCTCATGGATAGGAGTTGTATGACTAGCACAAAACCGTACAATTTTGAAAAATTTTCCACCCAAATATGTGAGGTTCGCCTTTAGATTTGATAGGAAAAGCATTTATTATTAGTGCTTATGAGTGTACCGGTAGCATTTAGATTCTAGAACTTGCATTAGTGATGCATCCCGAGACCGCTAGTGAGACTACATTCGTGTAGTAGGATTTACTACATGATAAGAGGCATTAGGATCACCCTTGTGTTTTAACCTGTATCATAATTACTTGATCATTTAAGTCATATTACTTGACTAATAAAGTCAATTAATTTTTCCCACACCTTAGCGTTGTACTCATTTTTAGTACACGATACCCCTAGCACACCCCTCAAAGCCTATCTTTTCGTTTCTAACTTTAAGCATCTTACTTAAAGGAAGAATTTGTTACAACCCACCCAAATGTGCAACCAAATCGCCTTAGCCTTCCGTGTATGCACTCATCTTTAGTGCATTATTGTTATTTGTTTAAACTCTTAGTTAATTATCTAATTGATTACATGGTTGCTAAGTCGAGTCATATCTTGTACATATTGTTTTGGGATGATTGGGACTCATGGGTAAAGTACTAGTGTTTTGGAGTAATGGGGAAGAACATCAATTATTACCCCCATATGCGCGTTAATCTTAAAAAGTACTCCAAGTGTTCTGATTATCTTGATTTGAGTCATTAGAATAGTTTATTGTAAAGTATGTAAAAATTCAAGTGTAAGGGGAATGTACATTCCCTATGATGTATTATTTTGGATGGTAGGGTAAAAGTGTATGCAAAAAAAAAAAAAAAAAAATAGAAAGAAAAAGAAAAAAAAATAGAAAAAGAAAGGAGAAAAAAACATACGGACTACCATCCCGTTTCATTCTATGTTTGTTTTATATTTTTGTTATTTTTTATTCATTAGCTTAAGTCGAGTCAAGTCTTGCTTAGCAACGCCATATTGTACATGTAATTAACCAAGATGATTAACTCGCCACCAGTAAATATTGCCTTTATCCAACAAAACTATGTTTTTCCATATCCCTACACCTAACGTTATAACCCTTTAAATTGTTAGCATTAAAAATATGTATATAGAAGTGATGGTCATTCTCATTGTATAACTTTGTGTCGTTTGTTAAGACTAGTAATAGTTTAGTCATTGGGCTTTGGACTTGGCAAGCTAATATGTTATGTGCTATCTTTCATAAGCCTTGTTATCTAATCATGTAACCAAGTCCAAGCCCAAGTCTATTAGAAAGCCCATGAGGCCTTTCTTTATAACTATATAAGGCACTTACCTAGTCATTTGTAAGTGTGCTTGTGTGTGTATTGTGTGTGTTTCTCTTAATAAAAGCTCTCTTATTTCATCTCTTATTCTCTCATATCTAACGCCACATTCATAACATCAAGTCACCATCTTTCCTTCATTTACATGCTATATTGTTATTAAAGTTGATATATCTAAGGTCCTACAAGTGGTATCAATCGCCTAACAATGATTTAGGAGTGTGTGAAAATCGTTTTTATCAAGCTTTCTCTTTAAAGTTTACGTTTTTTCTTTAAAAACGTGGGCTTTTTCTTTAAAAGTTTTGATTTTTACGTGTTTTTAGTGTTAAAGTTGTGATCTTTATTGAAGTTTTAGTGATTCTAAGTGTTTTGGGAAAGATTTGATCAAAAGAAACTAGTGAAAAAGTTTTTTTTTGGTTGAAAAAATCGGGTTTTTAGCTGTTTGGGTAATCTTACGCGTAAGTTTTTCGTACTGCCCAAGCCTACAGCTGTCTACAGTACTTTTTGGCAAGTTTACGCGTGAGTTTAGGTATAAAACCCATTTTCTACGCATAAGATCACTTTCTACGCGTGAGTTTAAGCTTAAAACCCTTTTTCTACGCATAAGACTGATTTCCTACGCATAAGTGAAAATCCTACGCTTAAGTTTCTACGCAGAAGTTCTACGCAAAAGTTCCTACGCATAAGATCCTACGCATAAGTTTTCTACGCAAAAGATTCTACGCATAAGTTTTCTTCAACGATCAGAGATTACTCAGTACTTCCCTGACTTGGATAAGTTTGTGGAATACTTCGACACGGGATATCTTTCAAGCTTGGATAAGTTTGAGAGATCAATTTGGTTGAAAAAACCTTACGCGTAACATTCTTACGCATAAACTCTAAGTTTACGCGTAAAATCAAAGTCTACGTGTAAACAATATTGTTTACGCATAACCTTAGATCTTACGCATAACTTAAAGGTTACGCATAACATCTTACGCGTAAGATTATTCACTGTTTACGCATAAGTTCAGGATTTTACGCGTAAGTTTTTGACTTTTGACAACCAAACTTCAAACGGCCATAACTTTTGAACCGTAACTCCGTTTTCGACGAATCAGCTGTCAAAACGACCGTGAAACAGAGAAGAAGGACAGGTTGAAGAAATTTATTCATTCAACCCAAGTTTCGAGGCCTAAAAACACTCCGGGAAGAAGTCATTGAGGTTTTAAGGTTTTAGATCAAAATTTTCACCATCCAAACTTGCATCAACGTACACTAAACACAACTCCTACTTCGTTGAATCGATCCAAGTATCAACTTTATCAATCTACACTTCATCAATGGCAACTCAGAAAGACATTCATGCAGCTGGTGCGGAAAACCGACCTCCAATGCTTGAAAAAGGTGGATATCTCCCATGGACAAGCCGCATGCTTCGTTACGTCAAAACAAAGCCTGATGGTAAATTAATGATCAACTCCATTACAAATGGTCCATTCAAGCCAAGAGAAGTTCAAATTGAAGGTAATCCAAATACAACGCCTCCTACTCAACCATTCGTGCGTGAACAAACAGAAGCAGATTACACAGAGGAAGACAAGAAGCAGATCGCCGCAGATGATATGGCAATGCATTTAATCCAACTTGGATTACCACGGGAGATCTTTGCTGCGGTCGACAGCTGTGAAACTGCTTATGCTATGTGGGAACGTGTTAGAAGGATATGTCATGGAACAGAGATTGGACAACAAGACGTTGAGAACAAACTTCTTACTGAATGGGAGAATTTCACATCCACTAAAGGTGAACAGATTGAATCCTACTACACAAGGTTTTGCACTTTGATAAATGAGTTAATCAGAAACAAGTTTACACCTCGAACAATTGCAACAAACATAAAATTCATCAATAACCTTCCAGAAGAATGGGGTCGTTATGTTACAATTGTCAATCAGACAAAGGATTTACATAAGAAGAATTATGATCAACTCTATGACTTTTTGAAGTAAAACCAAGCTGAGGCTAATGAAGTAAGGAAAGAAAGATTGGCAAAGAATCATGATCCTCTTGCATTAATTGCTACTACACCAACACCGCTACCAGTGAACATACAACAATCATCATCTTCCACTCACAACTACATGCAACCATCATACATTCAACAACCAACACCGGTCTACCAACAACAGTTCTACCCATATCAACAACAACATGTTATTCCACAACAGCAATACCAACAATTCCAAGAACCAGAATTCACTGAAAATGATGAAGCTACTGCAGCATTGACCCAAGCGTTTGCTTTTCTATCAAAGGCATTCCAAGGACGTTATTCTACACCAACAAACAACAACCAAAGGATTTCATCGAACACTCGCAACAAGCAGATTGCTCAGCCGAGTTTCAATATGGGCAACGAAGGCCAAATGGTTGGAGTTTATGGGAATCAGCAAGGATATGCTAATGGAATTAACATGGGGAATCAGAATATGCTGAATGCAGGGAATCAGAATGCAGGAAATCAGTATGGTCAGTATGCAGGGAATCAGTTGGGTCAGTTTGTTGGAAATCAGAGGGGTCAGAATGTTGGTAATCAGGCAATGGGTAATCAGAATAGGAATGTTGCAGCTCCAGTTGTTAGAAATTTGGGAAATATTGATTGGCTCTAAACAGTCAGATAATATTAACCAAGTTATGGTCAACAAGTCAGACAGCCTAAACCAATACTCCGGTGAGTTTAGTGTTTCCCCGGATCGTTAGATCCCAACGAGATGTGAAATCTGAAATAAAACGACTTTAAGATCAGGTGAATTGAACAGGAAAAGGGTTTAAATGATTTGTACTACTGAAATATAAGAGAAAATAGCTTTAATAAGCTAAATTAACCTAAACGTGAAATCAGATAAGTACACGTGAAAAAGGGACTAAAAAACGTAAACGTTTATTAATTAAACGTAAACAAAAACAAATTTACTTATAGTAGGATTTTATAAGCCTTAGGGGCTTAAATGCAAATTAAATAAATTTAAAATATTTATTTTATAATTAAAAACTATTTAATTAATTATTTATATTCAATAACTATTTATTAATTATCTAATAATTAACTATTAATTATGAAAATGTAAAATAAGTCTAGAAAATTAAAATTAAAATTTCTAAAAATCTAAAATATTATAAAACTTATTTTAAAATTAAAATTATATTTTTCACACTATTTATCTATTTATTATTAATTATTTAATTAAAAACTATTTAACTATTTAATTAAAATTCATCTAAAAATTATAAATACTACAAATTAAACTAAAAATTTATAAAAATATTTTCTAAACCTAAAATAGAACTTGAAGAAAGTATAAAAAATAAAAATAAATCTTTTTGTCTTTTTCTAAATTTTCTATTAATTAAAAACTATTTATAATAATTTAAACTAATTAAACTATTTTAAATTACAAATAATATTAAACTAACTTAGATAATTATGAAAATTTTTATATATCTAATTAACCATCATGGGAATCCTAAAAATTATAAAAACTTTATTTTATGTATTTTTAATTTAATCTATTAATTATTATGCTATTTATTAATTATTATCTAATTAAAATAATTAAATTATAAAAACTAGTAAATGAATAGTATAAATCACAAGAAAATTTCTAAAATTATTTTATGACTTATAGAAGCTAGGAAAAATATAAAATATAAGTATTACCTTATAAAAATATATTATGCTATTTAATTCTTATTTATTATTTAATTATTAAATAAACTAATATTAATTCTAAATAACACTAGATGACAAAAGAAAATTCTGGAAAAATTTATAAAATTACTTTAATATATAAGAGATTTAATAAAAATATAAAATAGTAAAAGTACTTATAAATAAGCTAAAAAGGAAAATTAAATAGATAGTTTCTATTAAATAGAAGCTATCACTATAAGTAAGTTTGGCTTTTTTGGTTTTTTCTTTTATAAACTTATTAAAATACTTAAAATAAGAAACTAATACAAAAACAATAAGCTTAGAAACCCAGAATAAGCACTTAGAGTGCTTATTACCCTTGACAGTTGACTTTTAAGTTGACTTTGAAGGAAATAAGCTCAAATGAGCTTATGTGGGGTCCACTAGGGTCTATTCTGGTTCCAATAAGTTACTTATACAATACTAAACAAGATTCAATCAAATTAGTAACTTGAATAAGCCAAAGAACACAAATAAGCACTTGCTTATTTGATTCTGAGACAGAAAATGGGACAGCTTTGTGAGGTAAAACCAAGTGGGGTCCACTAGGGTCTAGGTCAAACAAAGGGTCAATGATTCAAGCCTGGTAGGAGGGGGGTTGGGAGAACCAAGTTTTAAGTTGTGGGACCCACTGATGAGCTCAGAATGAGCTTGGGAAGTGAGGGGTCCAACTGGGTTTTCACTCAGTTATCTGAGTGAGTGATACAAGCTTATGAGCTTGGTACAAGCTTTAAAACAAGCTTAAGAAAGAAAATAAAAGATTAGTAATATTTATATATAGTATATTAATAAGTATTAACAAGTTAATTCACTGGACTAACTTAATAAGCTTATAAAAAGCTTATAAGCAAATCCAACTAATCTGAGATCCAAACACCACTAGACAGGCAACCAAGAGGTCAAATTGAGCTTATGTAATAAGCTCAAGAGGGCTTATTGAGTGCTGAACTAATAAATTGGGCTGGTAAGGATTCCAAATAAGCAAAGCTCAACCAATGGGGACCACTGGGTAGCTTATGCAGGGTTTATGAAGATTGGTGGTTTGACTAGTTCACTCAGAGGACTGAGTGAATGAACAAAGTTTAAGCTGAGAGCAGCCCTAGTAAAAGGGTTAGAAAATGAAAGATTAAGCTTGAGCTTGATTAAGGACCTGCTTAGCTTCTTAAATAACCTTAGATCACAAGCCAAAGCTCAGTGATGAGCTTATGATGAGCTTGTGATGTTGCTTGTGTACACTGAGTGATCAGTGGTTAAGTTATTTGGATAGCACAAGATTAAGCAATCTCAATAAGCAAATATTGGAAAAACAATTAATCACACAACAAGCTAGTTAGGTAAGCTACACAAATCAACAACAATCTATAACTAACAAGCACTTTTGAACAAGCTAGGAGCTTATGAAATCAGATACCACAACTGTGCACAGGGCAAGACTTTGCCCTGCAGTCCAATTCAAAGGGCATTTTGGTCCACAAATAAATTTCACAAAAATATAAACAAGTTGGAAATCTAAAGTTTAGCTGGTAGATTTTTAATCCTAAAAATATCAAAGCTTGAATCCCTTTCCTAAATTCTAAACAATTCTTGTGATTTTGGTAAAAAACTGAGCTGAGCAATTTTGACTTTTTATCAAAGCTTACTAGTTTGACTAATTTGAGCTTAGACCTAAATTTCCTAACTGAATATGTTATATTATGATGTAATAAAGCTAAATTAAGCTAGAGTATCAACTTTTAAGCTAGATTGTGGAATATGAGACTTATTACACTAACAGTTAACAGATTAGACTAGATTGAGTTCTATTTTGACTTTTTAACTAAAAAGACCTATGTATTATAACTAAACTGAGTCCTAATGACTTATACTAACATGCAGAAACAAGAATTACAGATAATAACATGCTCTATATCAGTGAAACAGCTTGATCCAAACACACCTTAGCAAGTATATTTTTTTGATTAGTGTTGTATTACACTGAATTAGGCCATGAGATTGAATCTTAACACTTAATTATGATGAACTAAGACTAAATAGACACAATTACACAGTAAACAACAACTAGAACCTAAGAATTACTACTTAAGCTATTTGACTGTTTTTATTATAACAACTACAACTATGATAACCAACTAACAAGCTAACAATATTATTCTATAAATTAACTATCAGACACCAACTAAGCACAATTTATCAAGAACTAAACATATTACTCATTGAAACAGTAAAATGCATAAAAATAATGAAAATGGCTTACAAATGAGATCCAAGCCACAACTAGAACCAAGAACTGAGTACCAATCCTAATGCTTTCCACAAAGCTCTAAACCAAGGCCTTCCAAGATAGCACTTGCTCCAAGCTTCGTCTACAGTAACCTCTATTTTTTTTATTATTTTCTATTTTCTAGTGTATTTTCTTAAATATGAATTATTGATTGTTCAAATGACTTTAAAAGCTTGCAATAGCTTACTGAGAGCTAAGTAGTGTTAGTAGAGTCCTTATAAACAACAATCACTCAACTGAAATTAAGATACTTGAATTGAAAATGGACAATGGTACAATAACTTGAAAACTTTAAAAGATAGATTGAAACTGAGTACAAAGCTGTTTATTACACTTTAGAAAAGTTAACAAACACTTAAGTAACAGAAATTGAAGATTAAACTAGTGTGAAAACTAATTAATTATTCTACTTTTATCATAAACTAGGATTACAAATTCTATATATTTCTCTTCTGTCTTCCTGGCTATTTATCACCAAAAACTCTTCCAACTAGCACAAATATCTCATCCCACTTGATCCTAGCCATTGAAAAAGTCCAATTCATCCAAACCGTTTAAACTTAATTTGGCGCCAAATCTCTTACACGTGTGTAGGAGATGTTCTGATACAATTAATGGTTCTTGGGAGTATATGGATGAGTAAGGTACACGTTTGGCGCAATTTTGGACTAAGTTGAGTGGTATTGCTCAATACTGTGGGTATGGTATGCTACAGTGGTGGTTTTGGGTGTGAGTTGGGTGTGAAGTGCATTTATTGTAGCGTGTTAGGGGTGAAGGAGATGGTGGAGAGTGAATGTGATGATGAGGGTGTGAGCTGGAGGTTGAGGTGGAGTAACAGGTGTGGGTGAGAGGTGGAAGGTGAAGAGGAAAACGGGGGTGTTTGTTTTATTTATTTACAAAAAAAGGTGGGGTGGGCTGGATCTGGTTTTGGATGGGCCTGGGTGGTGGACTGGACTGGATCTGGTTTTGGTGTTGGGTTTAGTTTTGGTTTATAAATAATTAAGGGTGGATCCGGTTTGGTTTTTTAACTAATAAATCACAAGGACCAAATGTGTAATATAGGTAAAGTTGAGGGCTGTTTTGTGATTTTTCCAAACTCCACATAAGGACTAAACCTGCAATTAAACATTAGTACAAGGACCATAATTGCATATTTTTCCATTTTAAACCTTAGGGACCAAAACTGTCAATACCACAAACTCCAGGGACCAAACTTGTAATTTATCAAAAACTTTTCTCATAAGGACCAATTATGTCAAATATTGAATAGTACAAAGTTTATTTTGATTAATTTCCAATTTTAAAACCTTAAGGACTATTTTTGACAGTTTTCCAAAGATGAGGGACCAAAGTTGTCATTTTGCCATTTTTAAACTTTAAAGGACTTTTCTTGACAACTTATGAATTCCAAGGACCTTTTATGACATTTGTATAAGTTTTGATTTACCAGGGACTAGTTTTGCCAATTTTCCAAAGTTCAGGGACTGAAACTGTAAATTATGTGAAATGTTTTGTTTTTCATCAGTTTTCAATCCTTATGCATAAAAACACAATCCAGGGATAATTTTATGTATTTCAAGGCATTCCTGTGTGTTTTCATATGTTTTTGCAGCTTATATGTAACAGAAATGATGAGTATTTACACACTCATCAATCCCCCACACTAAACTATTGCTAGTCCCTAGCAATCTATTTGAGAAAAAATTAATGGATTTTTACTCTTTACCAAAAGCCATCACTTCTGGAGTAGCCAGGTGTAAGAACTGTGGCACACCTGATAACCTTGTGATTTTTAGCAAACCACCAGCTGTCAACGGATTTGATTTGTCTTTACCGGAAGCCGTTTGCTTCTGGACTAGCCAACTCTTGATGGAATAGTCAACATCTTGGTGAGCTGATTACCAATTATGGATTTTCTACGGCCTTTACCACAAGCCATAATCTTGCGGGCTAGCCAACTCATTAGCTTTTTAGGATAATGGGGAGTTGAGGAACCATACAATTTTTGGCAAATTGCAAGCCATCAACGGTTTTGAGATGTCTTTACCAAGAGCCGTTTGCTCCTGGACTAGCCAATCCTGTTGTGGGTTAGACATGGAGGATTGATACCATTTATTGCATTTCTAAGTGTGAAAAAACTTTAAATTTTGATCAAATGAGGGTGCTTGATGGAACATGTGTTTGAATTCGTGAGAATCCCCCCCCACACTTAGAAATGAATATTGCCCTCAATATTCAAAACACCGGGTGTTAAACCGATACTTAGAACGTAAGAAGGAAATATTGATAACCTTTATTTTAGGCTATTTACATACAAACTCACTTTTTTCTTTTTGTTTTAAACCCTTTTTTTTTTTTTTTTTTTTTTTTTTTTTTTTTTTTTTTTTTAGTAATCACTACCTGTCAGGCTTGTGTCAGGTTTACCACGCTAGCTAATCACTTGTGAATGATTAACTGTAATAAATTTGTCCTGACAGCCCGGGAGTTGAATGATAAAGTAAATAATATACATACAAAACATGATTATTGAAATTTGAAACATATTTACTTTTGAAACGGTGGTAGAAAGTAGAAAGAAGTCAGAAATACGGGTGAAAACCCATATTGCTATGCTTTTGATTACCGAGTCATTAGCTTGACTCGACCTCGAATTGATTTGTTCATGAGGTAGCTTGTTTTTGATTCCCGAGTCACTAGCTTGACTCGACCCCGAATTTAATTGTCCTTGGGGAAAGTTTGAAGATCCGGGACAACCATGTTTGGGAAGTCCTCTCCAAAGTAATGTTTCACACGATGGCCATTTACTTTAAAACATGGACCGTCATTTTGAGATAACTCAACGGTACCATATGGATAAACTTTAGTGATAGTAAATGGACCAGTCCAACGGGTTTTTAATTTACCCGAGAAGATCTTTAATCTCGAGTTAAAGAGAAGTACTCGATCACCAACGTTAAAAACGCGGTTCTTTATTTTTGAGTCATGTATTCTCTTTGTTTTTTCTTTATAGATTAAAGAGTTCTCGTAAGCCTGATCACGTAGTTCATTTAGTTCATTCATTTGAACTTTTCTGTGATCACCCGCAGTTTTGAGGTCAAAGTTGGCATGTTTCAAAGCCCAGTAGGCTTTGTGCTCAAGTTCCATCGGTAAATGACATGTCTTTCCGTACACAAGCTTGTAAGGTGTACACCCAATGGGTGTTTTATAAGCTGTACGAAAGGCCCATAGTGCGTCATCTAATTTATCCGACCAGGCAGCACGGTTTTCACCAACAGTCCTTTCAAGTATCCTTTTGATACCACGATTTGAAACTTCCACTTGCCCACTTGTTTGTGGGTGATACGCGGTAGAAAGACGGTGGGTTACACCATACTTTTGCATGACTTTATCAAATTTGTCATTGCAGAAATGCGTACCACGATCACTTATAATAGCACGTGGGGTTCCAAAACGGGCAAAAAGAGATTTCAGGAATTTCACTACAACTCGGGCATCATTTGTGTGTAAAGCCTTAGCTTCAACCCACTTTGATAAATAATCAACTGCCACAAGTATGTACTTGTTTCCTCTGGATGATGGAAATGGCCCCATAAAGTCAATGCCCCAGATATCAAATATTTCACATACTTGAATAGCATTTTGTGGCATCTCATTTCTTTGTGAAATGTTTCCATGACGCTGACAAGCGTCACAGGTTTTAATGAGATCCTGGGCATCTTTATAAATTGTGGGCCAGAAGAATCCGGAATCAAACACCTTTTTGGCGGTGTAATTAGGACTATGATGTCCCCCAGTGGGTCCAGCATGGCAAGCCTTAAGAATTTCAGTGGCTTCCTGTCCATATACACACCGTCGGATGACTTGATCCGCACAGATTTTGAATAAGTAGGGGTCATCCCAGAAGTAATGTTTAACATCCTTAAAGAATTTATTCTTCTGTTGGGTTGACATCCCTTTCACAACAAAGTTACCCGCATGGTAGTTTGCGAAATCGGCAAACCATGGGGTAGTAGAATCTCCACGAAAAGCAACCGCATTGAGTGTTTCGAGAGGAAATGTTTCATTTATTTCCTTTTTCTCATACACATTTTGATGAGGGTTTTCTAATCGGGACAAATGATCAGCAGCCAGGTTCTCAGCTCCTTTTTTATCACGAATAATGATATCAAATTCTTGGAGGAGGAGAACCCAACGGAGCAATCTCGGCTTTGCATCTTGTTTTGCAAATAGATATTTAAGAGCCGAGTGATCCGTATACACTACGCTTTTAGTCAAGATTAAGTATGTCCGAAATTTCTCAAAAGCATACACCACAGCTAATAATTCTTTTTCTGTAGTGGTGTAATGAGTTTGAGCTTCGTTCATAGTTTTGCTTGCGTAGTGGATAGGCTGAAAGTGTTTCGTTTTGCGTTGCCCCAAGACTGCACCGATAGCAAAATCACTTGCATCGCACATAAGCTCGAAGGGTAAGTCCCAGTTGGGGGCAATAAGAATGGGTGCCTCAGTAAGCTTTTTCTTTAATGTTTCAAAAGCTTCGATGCACTCTGGTGAGAAGATAAAAGGAGTATCCTTTTCAAGGAGATGAGTCATAGGCCGTGATATTTTAGAAAAATCTTGTATAAATCGACGATAGAAACCGGCATGACCCAAGAAACTCCTAATACCTTTGACGGTAGTAGGGTGAGGCAATTTTGCAATGACATCAACCTTAGCTCTGTCAACCTCAATCCCATTCTTGGAAATCTTATGGCCGAGGACAATGCCCTCTTTGACCATAAAGTGACTCTTTTCCCAATTTAGACATAGATTGGTGTCTTTACACCTTTTCAACATTGTTTCTAAATTGGTGAGACATGTTTGGAATGAATCCCCAATGACCGAAAAGTCATCCATAAAGACCTCCATAGTTTTACCGATCATGTCGGTAAATATGGCCATCATGCACCTCTGAAACGTACCTGGAGCATTACATAAGCCAAAAGGCATACGTTTATAAGCAAAGGTTCCATAAGGGCATGTAAAGGTAGTCTTTTCTTGATCCGATGGATCAATGGGGATTTGAAAGTATCCTGAGAAACCATCAAGGAAACAATAGTACTCGTTTCCAGCTAATCTCTCAAGCATCTGGTCCATAAAGGGCAGCGGAAAGTGGTCTTTGCGGGTGGCGTCATTTAACTTACGATAGTCAATGCAAACACGCCATCTGGTAACCAGCCGAGTTGGAATCAACTCATTTTCCTCATTGGTGACAACAGTAATGCCACCCTTTTTTGGGACACAATGAATGGGACTAACCCATGGACTATCAGAGATAGGGTAAATCAATCCTGCATCAAGAAGTTTAAGAACCTCTTGTTTAATCACATCATGGATTTTTGGATTTACCCTTCTTTGATGTTGCACTGCAGGCTTGAAGTCATCCTCCATCAAGATTTTGTGTGTACAAAAATCTGGGTTAATACCCTTAATATCGGAGAGTTTCCAAGCAATTGCTTGCTTGTTTGACTTCAAGACCTTTATGAGAGCACTCTTCTCCTCAACACTCAAACCTTTAGCAATAATGACGGGTAATTTATCATCACCCTCCAAGAATGCCTATTCAAGATGAGGAGGTAAGTCCTTGAGTTCGACCTCAGGAAAATCATCAGTTTCCTCAACATATTTGATTTCCTGATTATGAAGTTGTACGGGAGGGAGTGGAAGAGAATTGTCTTGATTTAGCAATCTCTCAAGGAGAAGAATATCTCCCTCCAGATCAATCTCAGTGTTATCAATTCCCAATGGAACTGAATCACTTTTGAGAAAAGCCTCGACCTCTTCCAAAAGGAAATCACTTCCCTCAAACGGAGTGAGAGAAGGGGAAGAGTCGGAAATGATAGGTTCAGATGATGGAGTGGCATCCCCACTCACAGAATTATGAGAATAACCAAGAAACTCTTGAGAGTACTCCTCAGAAGCAATGTCTATGATATCTATTTGATTAACTGCTTCAGAATCATAATTGGAGGAGTACCTCGAGGTTTGATCGAGGTTAAATGTAACAGCTTCATTACCCACACGAAGAGTGATTTCTTGCTCAAATACATCGATAAGAGCACGGCCCGTTCTAAGGAAACCCCTCCCAACAATGAGAGGGACCCTTTGATCGGCATCGAAATCAACCACTACAAAGTTAGCGGGGAGATGAAATTCTCCGACCTTCACAAACACGTCCTCGGCAATGCCGAGAGGACGAGATATCGATCGGTCTGCAAGCTCTAAAGTCATGCATGTAGGAGTAAGATCAGGAAGAGAAAGTTTCTTCCAAACTGAGTACGGCATTAGGTTGATACTTGCACCAAGATCGGCCAAGGCATAGCAATCAACCATTCCCGGAAATACACATGGTATTAGAAATTTTCCAGGATCTCCCAGCTTCTCGGGAAGCTTCTTTAAAAGAACTGCAGAGCAGTTCTCATTCAAGGGAGTCTTTGCCATTTCAAACTGTTTCTCCTTGTTGCTTAACAAGTGTTTGATTGTTGATGCAAATTTGGGCATCAGAATAATAGCATCCGCAAAGCTAATGTCAAAATGCAAATCTTGGAAGATTTGAAAGAATTTATCCATCTGGTGACTAGCTTTTTCACGGAGCTTTTGTTCACTCAAACGTGAGGGATAAGGAATAGAGGAAGTAGAAGGTCTGGACTGAGGTGTTTCAACTGGAATATCATTTGGTTCAAAAACAACTCTAGGTTTTGGTTTGGGTTTCGGGACAACATGAGGTGGGACGTTTTGGGTACCTCCCTTATGAGTAGGAAGTACTTCGTCCTTATTTACCTCGACGTTATTTTCCACTACCTTGGGAGAAGAAGAAGAAGGGGTAGTGGGAATAGTAGGTCCATCATATGAAACTCCGCTCCTGGTCGTGATCGCCTTTGCATCGCCCCTCGGGTTTGCGATCGTGTTGCTCGGAAGTTTTCCAGAGCCCGAGGGTTGTTCATTTAAAGATTTCTTAATTTCAGAAATCTGGCTGACCAACAACCTGTTTGTCTCTTCTTGAGTTTTCATGAACTGCTTTAACAACTCATCTGATGATGGTTGTGGAGCTGGGAGAATGGCTTGTGTTTGGTTAGGGAAATTTTGGACACGGTTATTTTGATTATAACCTTGTTGTGGCTGAAAATTCCCTTGATTTGGATTACCATTTCCCTGAAAATGATTTTCGGGGTTGAAATTGTTTCTGTTAAAGTTTCCTTGATTGTGGAAACCTTGATTCTGTCCAGGATGGAAATTCCCTTGGTTTTGATAACCTTGGTTCATTCTGGGTTGGTTCTGGTTCCTGTTTTGCAAATTTGGGTTTTGATTAAACCCGGGTGGTCCCATATGTGTGTTAGCACGGTAACTTGGTTCCATTTGAGGACGGTATTGATTACCTCCCTGATTTGTAGTACCGGCTAGGGCATTGGCTTCAAAAGGACTACCATCGGTGGCAGTACAATTGTAGTAAGCATGTGGGCCACCACAAGTGACACAAACTTCCACTTTTTTAACTTCAGCATGTGAAGGGTTTTGTGTGAAAGCGACTTTTTTCTGGCTTGAGAGAACCAAAGCTTGAATGGCGTCCGTGAGTTTATCTATCTTAGCATCGGTGCTAGAAGTACTCACGGGTGATGAAGTAGAAGGACCAGCACTCACTTGGGAGTTATATGGTTTTGTGCGTGTAGTGCGGACTTTGGACTTATTTTCAATGATTTCTAAAGCTTCTTTTGTGGTTTTGCTCAAAAAATTACCTCCCGCGGAGGCATTGAGAGAATCTTGGTCAGATTGACTCACACCATTATAAAACGTGTCAATTTGCATTAATTCAGTGAAACCATGATGAGGACATCGACGAAGCAATTCTTTAAAACGATCCCAAGCGTCACCAAACGATTCATCAAACCTTTGAGTAAATTTGATGATTTCATTTTTAAGACTTGTCGTTCTGGACGGGGGAAAAAATTCGTTTACAAATTTGGTAACTAGATCTTCCCATGAGTGTATTGAACGAGGAGGTTGTTTTTCCAGCCAAATCCGGGCTGCTCCCTCAAGAGAAAATGGGAAAAGAAGAAGTTTAACTGCTTCGGAAGGGACGTTCTTGTATTTGATGGTTGAAGTGATTTTATTAAACCATCTAATGTGAGCATGGGGATCATCCCTCTCAAAACCATAAAATTGGCTTGAAGTTACTAGATTTAGTAACCCGGTTTTGAGCTCAAAGTATTCAGCCACGATGGCTGGGACAACAATAGCGTCTCCGTAACCCTCAATGGGTGCTTGGAGAAGCTCATTCATCGGACGGTCTTCCGCCATGATAACTTTCTTTGGTGAAACAGCACGTTCCTCAGATACGGCTGTTGGGGCAGAACGTCTACGATGTCTTCGAGGAATTTTAACAAGCTCACGTAAAGGGCTTGTGGACCTAGAAGAACGAGTGCGCATGCACTAGAGACGACTCTAAGATTACTTAGAGTGACGGGAAATTTACAAATAAAATATGAACAAAAAGATGATATATAACAAAGGGTGAAAAATTCAAACTCACAGATATTTCAAAAAGTCGTAATACGCAGCACACCTCCCCGGCAGCGGCACCAAATTTTGATTGGCTCTAAACAGTCAGATAATATTAACCAAGTTATGGTCAACAAGTCAGACAGCCTAAACCAATACTCCGGTGAGTTTAGTGTTTCCCCGGATCGTTAGATCCCAACGAGATGTGAAATCTGAAACAAAACGACTTTAAGATCAGGTGAATTGAACAGGAAAAGGGTTTAAATGATTTGTACTACTGAAATATAAGAGAAAATAGCTTTAATAAGCTAAATTAACCTAATCGTGAAATCAGATAAGTACACGTGAAAAAGGGACTAAAAAACGTAAACGTTTATTAATTAAACGTAAACAAAAACAAATTTACTTATAGTAGGATTTTATAAGCCTTAGGGGCTTAAATGCAAATTAAATAAATTTAAAATATTTATTTTATAATTAAAAACTATTTAATTAATTATTTATATTCAATAACTATTTATTAATTATCTAATAATTAACTATTAATTATGAAAATGTAAAATAAGTCTAGAAAATTAAAATTAAAATTTCTAAAAATCTAAAATATTATAAAACTTATTTTAAAATTAAAATTATATTTTTCACACTATTTATCTATTTATTATTAATTATTTAATTAAAAACTATTTAACTATTTAATTAAAATTCATCTAAAAATTATAAATACTACAAATTAAACTAAAAATTTATAAAAATATTTTCTAAACCTAAAATAGAACTTGAAGAAAGTATAAAAAATAAAAATAAATCTTTTTGTCTTTTTCTAAATTTTCTATTAATTAAAAACTATTTATAATAATTTAAACTAATTAAACTATTTTAAATTACAAATAATATTAAACTAACTTAGATAATTATGAAAAATTTTATATATCTAATTAACCATCATGGGAATCCTAAAAATTATAAAAACTTTATTTTATGTATTTTTAATTTAATCTATTAATTATTATGCTATTTATTAATTATTATCTAATTAAAATAATTAAATTATAAAAACTTGTAAATGAACAGTATAAATCACAAGAAAATTTCTAAAATTATTTTATGACTTATAGAAGCTAGGAAAAATATAAAATATAAGTATTACCTTATAAAAATATATTATGCTATTTAATTCTTATTTATTATTTAATTATTAAATAAACTAATATTAATTCTAAATAACACTAGATGACAAAATAAAATTCTGGAAAAATTTATAAAATTACTTTAATATATAAGAGATTTAATAAAAATATAAAATAGTAAAAGTACTTATAAATAAGCTAAAAAGGAAAATTAAATAGATAGTTTCTATTAAATAGAAGCTATCACTATAAGTAAGTTTGGCTTTTTTGGTTTTTTCTTTTATAAACTTATTAAAATACTTAAAATAAGAAACTAATACAAAAACAATAAGCTTAGAAACCCAGAATAAGCACTTAGAGTGCTTATTACCCTTGACAGTTGACTTTTAAGTTGACTTTGAAGGAAATAAGCTCAAATGAGCTTATGTGGGGTCCACTAGGGTCTATTCTGGTTCCAATAAGTTACTTATACAATACTAAACAAGATTCAATCAAATTAGTAACTTGAATAAGCCAAAGAACACAAATAAGCACTTGCTTATTTGATTCTGAGACAGAAAATGGGACAGCTTTGTGAGGTAAAACCAAGTGGGGTCCACTAGGGTCTAGGTCAAACAAAGGGTCAATGATTCAAGCCTGGTAGGAGGGGGGTTGGGAGAACCAAGTTTTAAGTTGTGGGACCCATTGATGAGCTCAGAATGAGCTTGGGAAGTGAGGGGTCCAACTGGGTTTTCACTCAGTTATCTGAGTGAGTGATACAAGCTTATGAGCTTGGTACAAGCTTTAAAACAAGCTTAAGAAAGAAAATAAAAGATTAGTAATATTTATATATAGTATATTAATAAGTATTAACAAGTTAATTCACTGGACTAACTTAATAAGCTTATAAAAAGCTTATAAGCAAATCCAACTAATCTGAGATCCAAACACCACTAGACAGGCAACCAAGAGGTCAAATTGAGCTTATGTAATAAGCTGAAGAGGGCTTATTGAGTGCTGAACTAATAAATTGGGCTGGTAAGGATTCCAAATAAGCAAAGCTCAACCAATGGGGACCACTGGGTAGCTTATGCAGGGTTTATGAAGATTGGTGGTTTGACTAGTTCACTCAGAGGACTGAGTGAATGAACAAAGTTTAAGCTGAGAGCAGCCCTAGTAAAAGGGTTAGAAAATGAAAGATTAAGCTTGAGCTTGATTAAGGACCTGCTTAGCTTCTTAAATAACCTTAGATCACAAGCCAAAGCTCAGTGATGAGCTTGTGATGTTGCTTGTGTACACTGAGTGATCAGTGGTTAAGTTATTTGGATAGCACAAGATTGAGCAATCTCAATAAGCAAATATTGGAAAAACAATTAATCACACAACAAGCTAGTTAGGTAAGCTACACAAATCAACAACAATCTATAACTAACAAGCACTTTTGAACAAGCTAGGAGCTTATGAAATCAGATACCACAACTGTGCACAGGGCAAGACTTTGCCCTGCAGTCCAATTCAAAGGGCATTTTGGTCCACAAATAAATTTCACAAAAATATAAACAAGTTGGAAATCTAAAGTTTAGCTGGTAGATTTTTAATCCTAAAAATATCAAAGCTTGAATCCCTTTCCTAAATTCTAAACAATTCTTGTGATTTTGGTAAAAAACTGAGCTGAGCAATTTTGACTTTTTATCAAAGCTTACTAGTTTGACTAATTTGAGCTTAGACCTAAATTTCCTAACTGAATATGTTATATTATGATGTAATAAAGCTAAATTAAGCTAGAGTATCAACTTTTAAGCTAGATTGTGGAATATGAGACTTGTTACACTAACAGTTAACAGATTAGACTAGATTGAGTTCTATTTTGACTTTTTAACTAAAAAGACCTATGTATTATAACTAAACTGAGTCCTAATGACTTATACTAACATGCAGAAACAAGAATTACAGATAATAACATGCTCTATATCAGTGAAACAGCTTGATCCAAACACACCTTAGCAAGTATATTTTTTTGATTAGTGTTGTATTACACTGAATTAGGCCATGAGATTGAATCTTAACACTTAATTATGATGAACTAAGACTAAATAGACACAATTACACAGTAAACAACAACTAGAACCTAAGAATTACTACTTAAGCTATTTGACTGTTTTTATTATAACAACTACAACTATGATAACCAACTAACAAGCTAACAATATTATTCTATAAATTAACTATCAGACACCAACTAAGCACAATTTATCAAGAACTAAACATATTACTCATTGAAACAGTAAAATGCATAAAAATAATGAAAATGGCTTACAAATGAGATCCAAGCCACAACTAGAACCAAGAACTGAGTACCAATCCTAATGCTTTCCACAAAGCTCTAAACCAAGGCCTTCCAAGATAGCACTTGCTCCAAGCTTCGTCTACAGTAACCTCTATTTTTTTATTATTTTCTATTTTCTAGTGTATTTTCTTAAATATGAATTATTGATTGTTCAAATGACTTTAAAAGCTTGCAATAGCTTACTGAGAGCTAAGTAGTGTTAGTAGAGTCCTTATAAACAACAATCACTCAACTGAAATTAAGATACTTGAATTGAAAATGGACAATGGTACAATAACTTGAAAACTTTAAAAGATAGATTGAAACTGAGTACACAGCTGTTTATTACACTTTAGAAAAGTTAACAAACACTTAAGTAACAGAAATTGAAGATTAAACTAGTGTGAAAACTAATTAATTATTCTACTTTTATCATAAACTAGGATTACAAATTCTATATATTTCTCTTCTGTCTTCCTGGCTATTTATCACCAAAAACTCTTCCAACTAGCACAAATATCTCATCCCACTTGATCCTAGCCATTGAAAAAGTCCAATTCATCCAAACCGTTTAAAATTAATTTGGCGCCAAATCTCTTACACGTGTGTAGGAGATGTTCTGATACAATTAATGGTTCTTGGGAGTATATGGATGAGTAAGGTACACGTTTGGCGCAATTTTGGACTAAGTTGAGTGGTATTGCTCAATACTGTGGGTATGGTATGCTACAGTGGTGGTTTTGGGTGTGAGTTGGGTGTGAAGTGCATTTATTGTAGCGTGTTAGGGGTGAAGGAGATGGTGGAGAGTGAATGTGATGATGAGGGTGTGAGCTGGAGGTTGAGGTGGAGTAACAGGTGTGGGTGAGAGGTGGAAGGTGAAGAGGAAAACGGGGGTGTTTGTTTTATTTATTTACAAAAAAAGGTGGGGTGGGCTGGATCTGGTTTTGGATGGGCCTGGGTGGTGGACTGGACTGGATCTGGTTTTGGTGTTGGGTTTAGTTTTGGTTTATAAATAATTAAGGGTGGATCCGGTTTGGTTTTTTAACTAATAAATCACAAGGACCAAATGTGTAATATAGGTAAAGTTGAGGGCTGTTTTGTGATTTTTCCAAACTCCACATAAGGACTAAACCTGCAATTAAACATTAGTACAAGGACCATAATTGCATATTTTTCCATTTTAAACCTTAGGGACCAAAACTGTCAATACCACAAACTCCAGGGACCAAACTTGTAATTTATCAAAAACTTTTCTCATAAGGACCAATTATGTCAAATATTGAATAGTACAAAGTTTATTTTGATTAATTTCCAATTTTAAAACCTTAAGGACTATTTTTGACAGTTTTCCAAAGATGAGGGACCAAAGTTGTCATTTTGCCATTTTTAAACTTTAAAGGACTTTTCTTGACAACTTATGAATTCCAAGGACCTTTTATGACATTTGTATAAGTTTTGATTTACCAGGGACTAGTTTTGCCAATTTTCCAAAGTTCAGGGACTGAAACTGTAAATTATGTGAAATGTTTTGTTTTTCATCAGTTTTCAATCCTTATGCATAAAAACACAATCCAGGGATAATTTTATGTATTTCAAGGCATTCCTGTGTGTTTTCATATGTTTTTGCAGCTTATATGTAACAGAAATGATGAGTATTTACACACTCATCAAATATAAATCAGGGTAATCCGATTAAGTGTTTCAACTGTCAGGGTGTAGGTCATATGGCAAGGAACTGTCCTACTAAGCCGAACAAGAAAGATCTAGAGTACTTGCAGAAAGCAGTGATGTTGGCACAAAAGGTTCAGGCAGGGTTTCAGTTGAACGCAGAGGAGAATGACTTTATGGCTCTTATGGATGACATGGAAGATAGAGAGGATATCGATGCGAATTGCATATTTATGGTGAATCTTCAGGAAGCTAAGTATGACACGGATTCTGACACACTTCCTGTTTATGACACCAATGCACCATCTGAGGTATCAAATTTCAACACATATCACAATAATGATATATTTGATATGTCTCCTCATGAGGAACAGCATTCTGAGAAGCTATCACCCAATTATGATACATACCTGGACACGCCAAGTAGTAGCAATACTCCTTCAGCAACTCCAAATGTGAATCATAATGGAGACTTCGTTTCACAGCATGCTGAGAATGATGAGGAAACACGTGCTTTGTTTGAATCATTATTGAATAATTGTCGTATTGACATTGAGAATGTGAAAAAGGTCAATCGCGATGTTAAGGCCACGAATGTTAAATTGACCACTGAGCTTGAGAGTTATAAAGAAAACGTTAAAGCTTTTGAATTTCATAACAAAAGATTGTCTGAATTAGAAACTGGTTATCAAAATTCCGTTTCAAGGGAAAAATAATTGCAACTCAAGTTTGATACACTTGATGTTAAGTCTTTCCAAAAGATAAAATCTTTAAACGCGGAAATTTCTGATTTACAAAACCAACTTTCTAAACAAAAAATAGCTTATACCAATCTTGAAAAAGAAAGGGATGAGTTGAAAAAGGACTTTGCAAAGAAAGAAGACAAAATTTTGGCCGAAATCGTAGAGTCAGAACACATGATTGCACATTTAGAAGAATTAGTTGTTAAGTCGGGTCAGTCAAGTCAAACAATGAAAATGATTTCAAATCAAACTAATCCGATTTACCATACGAAACATAAAGTGGCTCTTGGTAATAACACTCCTTGTAATCTCAAGAAAGCTCAGCAAGAACATAATGTTTTGTATAATGGTAATGCGATTTACACCAAACATGATCCTCCCGTCGTTCGGGATTCTGTGCAAACGATAGAACATGTCGAAGAGAGCATAAATAAAATGAAACAAAAGGATTTGAAACCCATTGATTACAACAAATTGAACAAACTTTCGGGAATTACTTTTGTTCCACAAAAAGAACCATCTGTGTTTTCCATAAAACGACCATTCTCAAAAATGTTTTCTAAGAAAGTAATTGCTTCCAAATCTCTTTCAAAAATAGAACAAATATCTTTTAACAACACTTTTAATACAAGTGAGGCTAGAGACATTCTGGATGACCTTAAAAAGAGAATTCAAGAACTTCAAAATATTGTTGCTTCTAAAACTACAATCAATATTAACAACTGGCATTCCAGTTTTCATATTGAGCAGAAAAAGGTTTTTGAAAACGAAATTACTATCCCACTGAATAACATCAGTGCGAGGGTAATCCATTTTGAATAAGCTTTCTTAAAAGAAACGGCTGACTTTGTCAAGGACCACAAATCCCTGGTAAACGAAGCTAATGAAACTCGTGAAAACATGAATGTTTTGGAAAACCTAAATGATTCTCTCTACGAAGCTGTTATGACCACTGATATTATGTCCATCATTTTACAAACATATTCTGTTCAAGACGATGAAAGACTGAGAGCTGAGACCTCCCACATTGTTTCCAAATATGAAAATGCTCTTATAAAGCTTGAAAAAGAAAATGTCTCATATTTTAAACAACTTGATCGAAAAAAGGAAGAATGCAAGCATGACAAATTGTCGTATGAGCGTGAATTAAAGAACATGAAAGATCGAAATGATCTTTTGAGGGCTCAGCTTGAAAGTCAAAAAGGGAAGGGTGCGGAAACTAAGTTTGCAAAACCATTGACTTCAGAAAAACAAAATGTTTCAAACACGGTTCAAAAACCAAAAATGTCAATTTCACGGTTTACTCCAAAGGTCGATGAGATAAAGGATTTGACAAAACCAGTCACTCCAACACCCTTGCCCAAGATAAGTGAAAATGAAAAGATTGTTGATAAAGGAAAAGCGGTTGTAGAAAAACCAAAAGTGATAGCACCTGGCATTTTTAGGATTAGTCCCACTAATGCGTCTGCCTCCACTTCTAAGACAAATGCGTGCAAAAAGGATAATTCTAAAAAGTCTAGTGATGCTAAAAAGGACAACAATATAAATCCTAATGCGTGTGCCTTACCTTCTACAGGATTAGAATGCACCTCTAGGAGCAGCAGACTAAAGCCTAGGAGCAATACAAGGAACAATAGAGTCTCGTCTGCCTCTACGAGTAGTAGCAAGAATAAAGCTGAAGAAGTAGAAGAACACCCTAGGAATTTATCGCTTTGTAATAAGAAACATGATTCATCTGAATGTAATGTCGAAAGTACTAGTTCTAATGCATGTAATGACTCTGTTTGTTTAATATGCAAGAAATGTTTAATTAATGATGTTCATGCTGAATGTGTTTCTAAGAATGTGATGTTACGCATAAACAAAAGTATGTTCCAAAGGGAACTAGTGCCAGATCAAGATCTATAGAAAGATTAGTTGCAAGCTTTAGGTCTACCACTAGTAGTCGAATGCCTAGGAACTACCTTAAGTTTTGTATGTGGATACCAACGGGTAGAGAGTTCATTCTTCAGAATGGCAAATTAGAAGTTGTTCAACATAAACATGTAGCAACCTTTGATGTGTGTGATTCGGAATTTACTCCTAACCCCATGGAACCAAATTTAAAATGGTTTCCAAATAAAAACTCTTCTATTCTTGGCAGGTTATCGAAATATGTCTTTGGATCGTCGACTCGGGTTGCTCCAAGCACATGACCGGGAATTTAAAGCTGCTGATCAATTTCGTCTGGAAATTCATGGGAACTGTATGATTTGGAAATGATCAATGTAGCAGCAATCCAGGGTTATGGAGATCTTCGGTTTGGGAATATTTTAATCACTCGGGTTTACTACGTCGAAGGGTTGGGACACAACTTGTTTTCAGTTAGGCAGTTTTGTGATGCAGATTTAGAAGTTGCATTCAGGAGAAACACGGTTGTTATTAGAAATTTGGTTGGTGATGATCTCTTAACTGGTAATCGTAGTACAAACTTGTATGCTATCGACATCAACCAAATGGCTTCTACATCACCAATTTGTCTTATGACAAGGGCAACTGAAACTAAGTCCTGGCTGTGGCATAGAAGATTATCCCATCTCAATTTCGACACGATCAACAAGTTAGCCAAAGACAACATCGTCACCGGACTTCCTAAGTTCAAATACACCAAGGAACACCTTTGTCCATCATGCGAACAAGGAAAAAGTAAAAGAGCATCATATAAACCCAAAACCGTACCTAGTTCGGAAGCAAGGTTACATATGTTGCACATGGACTTATGTGGCCCAATGAGAGTTGAAAGCATTAATGGGAAGAAGTACATTCTTGTTATTGTTGATGATTATTCAAGATATACTTGGGTAAAGTTTTTGAGATCAAAAGACGAAGCACCAGGCGTCATCATCACCTTTCTGAAGCGTATTCAAGTTCTACTTCAAGCTCCAGTAAGGATTATAAGAACAGATAATGGCACAGAATTCACAAATTAGGAGTTAAGAACTTACCTCGAAGATGTTGGAATTACACATCAAACATCAGTTGTTAGAACTCCACAGCAGAATGGGGTAGTTGAAAGAAGAAACCGAACTCTTGTGGAAGCTGCTCGCACAATGCTGATTTTTTCTAGTGCACCACTATTCTTATGGGCTGATGCTGTAGCCACTGCTTGCTTTACACAAAACCGATCCCTAGTCCATCCGAGATTCAATAAAACCCCATATGAGCTAGTGAACAACCGTAAACCTGACATCTCTCACCTTCACGTATTTGGCGCTTTGTGCTATCCGATGAATGACAGAGAAGATCTAGGGAAGTTAAAAGCTAAGGGTGATATTGGAATCTTCATTGGATATTCAGAAAACTCGATGGCATTCAGGGTGTATAATAGAAGAACAAAAAGGATAATGGAGACGATGAATGTGAAGTTTGACGAGATTTCACAAATGGCTTCTGAGAGACTCGCTCTAGAACCCGCGCTTAATCCAATGGCTTCTAAGCAAAATGGATTAGGACCCGGACCAAACCAGCAGACTTCTGGACACATCAGTTCAGGACTCGTACCTCAAGGATCTCAGTCAACAAACACGGATAAACCTTCAGAACAAGAACTGGAAAATTTCTTCGATTTAATGTTTGATGAATATTATGGTGGAACTTCGACAAATGCATCTCCACAACATTCTGCTGCACCCGCTCAAAACCATCAACCACCACCACCATCACAAGATGCATCTACAACAATCGAAGCTGAAGCACCAACTACCTCAACATCATCTACATCTACTCAAGCAACTCCAGTAATTGAAACTGAACTACCAAGAGTTGATGAGCAAAATCAAAACACTAATTTTCAAGAAGAACCAACAAATAATTCAAACGATGTTGCGTTAGAAGAAGAAGAAGTATTTGAAAACCCATTTGCAACAGACTCTGCTGAATCTTCTTCAAGGTTACAAGAACCATCTAACACACATATGTTTTACCCAAGGTACCCTTCTACGTTTCAATGGACAAAAGACCATCCAATAGAACACGTTATTGGTGAACCTTCAAAGCCAGTTCAGACAAGGAGACAACTTGCCACCGATCTCGAATTGTGCATCTACGTTTGCTCAATCAGCCTCAAAGAACCAAAGAACATTCGGGAAGCAATGGCAGAAAACCCTTGGATTGAAGCGATGCAGGAGGAATTTCTTCAATACCTGTTACATGATAGTTGGGAACTCGTTGAACGACCACTTGATAAATGTGTTCTTGATCTCAAGTGGTTGTGGAAGAACAAACTGGACGAGGAAATAACTGTAATTCGCAACAAAGCTCGTCTCGTGGCTAAAGGTTATCCACAAGAAGAAGGGATAGATTTCGAGGAATCATTCGCGCCTGTAGCTAGACTTGAAGCAGTCCGGATTTTCTTAGCCTATGCAGCTCACAAAAACATCACAGTCTATCAGATGGACATTAAGACAGCTTTCTTAAATGGAACTCTGAAAGAAGAAGTGTATGTGAGTCAGCCAGAGGGATTCGTTGACAAAGATCTACCTGACTACGTCTACAAGCTTAAGAAAGCCATTTATGGTTTAAAACAAGCTCCAAGAGCGTGGTATGACGAACTATCATCTTTCTTGCTCAAAAAAAATTTCACAAAAGGAACGGTTGATGACACCTTGTTTATCAAAAAATTCAAAGATGACATTTTGATCGTTCAAATTTACGTGGATGACATAATTTTTGGATCAACCAATCCTAACCATTCAAAACATTTTGAAAATCTCATGAAAAGTAAATTTGCAATGTCCATGATGGGGGAACTAAAATTCTTTCTTGGTTTACAAATACATCAATCCCCTCATGGTATTTTTATCAATCAAGCTAAATATACAATAGAGATTTTGATAAAACATGGAATGGAAAATTGTGATTATGTTGGTACACCAATGGTCACTTCACCAAAAATAGGTGCTGATTTGTTTGGGAAACCCATCGATCTGAAGAAATATCGGAGTATGATTGGTTCTCTCATGTACCTAACTGCTAGTCGACCCGATATTCAATTTGCTGTATGTTTATTAGCACGGTTTCAGGCAAAGCCTACTGAACTTCACCTCAAAGAGGTTAAACGGATCTTTCGGTACCTATGAAGCACCATTAACATGGGACTTTGGTATCCGAAGGATTCGGGGTTTAATCTAACAGCATTTTCAGATGCAGACCATGCTGGTGATCAAGTTACAGCAAAGAGTACATTAGGTGGAGCACAATTTTTGGGCGAAAAGCTAGTAAGCTGGTCGTCAAAGAAACAGGATTGTACTAGGCTATCAACCGCCGAAGCCGAGTATGTGTCTCTATATGCGTGTTGTGCCCAAGTTCTTTGGATGCGGACACATCTCACAGATTATGGCTTTACTTTTGACAGAATACCTATGTATTGTGACTCAAAAAGTGCCATAGCCATCTCGTGCAATCCCGAACATCACTCTAAGATAAAGCATATCAAAGTCCGCTACCATTTCATCAAAGAACACGTGGAAGAGGGTACTGTTGAATTATTTTTCGTTAAGACTGATTACCAACTCGCCGATCTATTTACTAAAGCCCTTCCAAAAGAACAGTTTGACTATTTAGTTCGACGAATTGGCATACGAAGCCTAACTCCTGAGGAGCTAGAACGTCTTCTAGAATCTTCTTGAAAAATGTTTTCAAAATCGCTTCGCTGTAAATATCTTTGAAAAAACAAAATACAAAATTTGAAAAACCAACAAAAACAAAATACAAAAATATAAAATTTCAAAAAACACAAAAACAATATAAAATCAAAAAATCCAAAAATATTCTTCTCACGACATGTCTCTCGTATAAATCAATATTCTGTACGTTTCTAGAAATGTCATTCAACAATGATACGGACATGTACAGATGCTTGAACGGGAGTTCTTTAAATGTTTTTCTAAAACATGTCGTTTCTCAAAAGTTTCTTCACTATGGCTTTCGTATACTTCAGTACGAAACCCAGACTTAAATGATGACTTCTGATTACTTTCAAATCAAGGACTCGTGTTTTTCAAAGACGAAATCTTTTTCAAAAAAGTTCGAGTCTAAACGAACCAAAAGGATTTCAAACATAAACTCGTTTTTCAAAATACAATTCTAGAGCACTTTTTCAAGATTGTTCAAAAGATTTCTCAAAATCTTTCAAATGAGTGCTCAAGATAACTCCCTCAAAACCCTTAATTGATTTTAAAATGTGCTATCATTAAGGGGGAGTACAATTACAAAAATGTTCCGTATTCATGAAAAATGAAATCTGTCTTTCTCTCCAAAAAGCTTTTTTACTTAGTTGATATATAAAATATCACAATATGCTATTTTTGAGGGGGAGAAGACATGATTAAATGTGATCAAAGATGTGTAAAGATTGTGGCAGAATCTCAAAAGAGCTCGACTCAGTAAGTACCAATGAATTGACGAAGCTTAAAATGTTAGTAATCGAAAAGACTTGTCCTGGACGGGTAATAATTTCAAGCTAGTCTAACTAGTGATGTAAGCGTGTCTCGAATCGGACTTGTCTGAGTAGAATGTACCGTATCGAGAGACTTTCTTTGGACTTGACCAGGACGGGTAATAATTTCAAGCTAGTCTAACTAGTGATGTAAGCGTGTCTCGAATCGGTCATGTTCACTGAAAGTGGATCAATTCAAAAAGTGCAAACTCCTCCCACATGTGCAAATTTATTAAAAAATTACATGAGGACATGTGAAGGGGGAGTCCTTCAAAATTGCAAAACTCTCGAAGTGGTAACAACAATGTGTTTTATTATCATAAACACTTTGAGAGATTTTCAATAAACGGTTTCATGGCAATGATAGGATAGTCATGGAGTTATAAGGTGACTAAGGTTAGGGAAAACCGTCCTATGATCCGCCAGAGCCGGAGGGATCTACCCAAGGACAAATCCAATAGATTAGAATTAGAAATCCTTAGGTATAATTGAAAAAAGGAGAAAATGAGAAAGGAGAAAGAAGGGGTTGAAGAATTAAAAAGAAAAGTTATGAAAAAGGGTGAAAAGAAATAGCCCTCCATATGTTCAACCTTAGGGCAGACACCGGGTACAATTCGTATGCTACTGGTTGTTACTAAGGTAACACCGGTATTGAAGACAAGACGTCATGGACCCAGTGACGCACTACACTTAACCTTCTTTACCACTCAAGTTCTCTTAAAAGAGCTTGTTTCATTCTCACGGGGAACCGGTGTAATCTATCGACCTGTCTCTTAGAGATGGTTGATATTGAAGCAAGAGACCTCTCCCTAATCTCCGCATAGGAAACCAAATGTGCACTTATCGAGTCTAGAGCCCCGAGATTCATCAAAAGATCTCATAGGAACACATGATATTTCTACACTGGTTGTTCATCATTAAGGACGCTAGATGTAAACTTTAGAGTCCTACGCAGATCTTAGCAATCTGCCAGAACATTTATGAGAGGATTCACTTTTGTGATTCTCAATGATTGAATGGAAATTCCTGCCAGGGTCAACTTCAAAAAGCCCTGACAGCAGGTCTCTTCGGTAATTCTTTATGGATTACGCTTAGTGTTCGCGGTGGTTTCAAACGGTCTACAGTCGTGGAGTGATCCCCACCGACTCACCCAGTCATTGAGCTACTAAGTAGGTCTTGTAAGCTCTCTCGAGAGTATCTGACATGGGAACGGCCTTGGTAAGGGTTAGAAGGACTCTTCACACTATGCTGTTGACGATCTCTAATTCTTATCTGTAAGTACCAGATGTTTTATTGCTAACTGTTTATATGCAGGGACACTTCATCTCCATGGTGACAGATTCCACGTGCTCATACATACATCTGGAAGTTAAAGAAAGCTCCCTCAAAGATCTATACAACACAAAGTTCAAAGAAAGATTCTACGCCAAAAAGAAGAATCTACAAAGTATAAAGACTAAAGATCAAAGTGAAAGAAAGGGAACTACGTGCATATGAATATCAAAATCCAAAGATGTATGAGCATGTTGGAGTGGCAAACAACCACCACAGACGCAGAAGTGACGAAAGGCAGATAACTCCACATCACAAAGGAACAAAGAACAATGAAAAATTAGTTATCAAAGATCACAAAGCATGGAGGAACAAAGACTAAAGACTATTCTACAATGACACACAAAGTTCAAGACAAAGAACACGGAAGACCTAATCACGTGGAGCATCATTCAAATGACCACCCCTTAGGGGGAGATTGTTAGCATTAAAAAAATATATATAGAATGATGGTCATTCTCATTGTATAACTTTGTGTCGTTTGTTAAGACTAGTAATAGTTTAGTCATTGGGCTTTGGACTTGGAAAGCTAATATGTTATGTGCTATGTTTCATAAGCCTTGTTATCTAATCATGTAACCAAGTCCAAGCCCAAGTCCATTAGAAAGCCCATGAGGCCTTTCTCTATAACTATATAAGGCACTTACCTAGTCATTTGTAAGTGTGCTTGTGTGTGTATTGTGTGTGTTTCTCTTAATAAAAGCTCTCTTATTTCATCTCTTATTCTCTCATATCTAACGCCACATTCATAACATCAAGTCACCATCTTTCCTTCATTTACATGCTATATTGTTATTAAAGTTGATATATCTAAGGTCCTACAAGACATCTTTGATAGTTTATCCTAGGTGCTTACGCCAAGTGGTGGAGGTTTGATCCTTTCCCAAGCCTATGGTAATCTATTTGCTATGACAGGTAGTGAGAGATGTTTTCCATTTCCTTATTGTGATATAACTTTATTACACCCGAGAGATGTGAGTATCTAAACACTATTTGTGAGGTGCTTGTATATGACCTCCGTGCTTGTTTTTTGTTTTTAGTGGAACGATTATTTGTTGTAATTACTTTTATATTAGTGTTAAATGACCCCTAACTTGTATTTTGATTAGAATAAAAGCGCATTTGCTTTAGGACAAGAAAATCTAAAGTGTAAGGGTATTTGATGAGGCGAAAAGGGTACTGCTTTTAAGGGGTCATTTAAGCCCGAATTCGTGATTATTTGATCAATTATTGCCCTAAATCGTTCCTTTTGTCATTTTAGGTACTTTTGAGGAGAAATCTGGAAAAAGAAGCATTTTGGACGTTTTTGAGCATAAAAGTAAAGAAAACGGCAAAGTCTCAAATTCCTTGCTGGGAACAGTACCTGATGACGTCAAGCTACAACACATGATGGCGTCAAGAGTGACAAAATAGGTGGATGTGGAACTTATAAAGTGATGGCCCAGAGTGTTTTCTTTGTTAATGGCCTGACGGCGTCACCAAGGCCGTCAGGGTCCAAATACTAGTGACTGCCCAGAGCTTATTTCTACATGACGGCGTCAGAAGTGGATCTATGCAATTCGAATATCATCTTGGCGGTGAGTAGACAGCATCAGAGGCTAATACATGACGCCGTCAGGATGCTATGTCTGTATATATTTTTCCAATTTTTCATTGTAAAGTGTGGAACAAGCTGTGGAATATTACATACAAACCCTAGGTCGAATTTACTGCATATTGAAGGGGTTCCAAACCCTTCTTTCTTCCATGTTTTAATAAAGATAAGTTCTCCAATAATCATTCAATATGTCTATGTATTGTTTGATTCTATCTTATGTTTATCTTTCTTTTAGCATGTTAGGCTAGGCTTTTATTGTGTTTGCTTAGGTGTAGTGAAACTTAGATGTTGATTATGGGTTGATTGTTTTTTTTATAGTTGTTACGGATCATTGTATTCGATGTTAAGCTTAAGAAAACTGGCAGACTTCCATTGGTAACTTGCTTGAACGTCTTAAGAAACATGATCAGAGGTGTACTATGATTTTTGGTTGTATTTAATGCATAAGAGAATTCTAATGATCCCATGTTAGGAGCTTTCAATCGGCTTGACATAGAAGTGAAGTAGGATCTTATAGAGTTAGGGAATATTGTATATGGCCCTATGACTAGTATTAAGGAATATAACCCGTCATCCATGCAATTGTAACAAGCTAATCAATCGGTAAAAGATATCTAGGGAGTAATGAAATCTAAGTAAACGCAACTTTTCTCATTATTGTTTCCACCACATTAGTATATTAATTTTATTTTCATTTATTTTATTTTATTTTGATTGCTTCTTTAGTTAATAGGGTTAGTTGGCTAGCAACTAATCACCCCTCACCTCTAGACCTAGTTTAGTAGGCTTTCTAATCCTAGCGACACTATTCCTGAGTTGAACGATCAATCCCCCGGTACTTGTCACTATACTATACTACAACGATCAGGTACACTGCCTGGTGGGGGTTGTAAGCTTCTCAAGATCCTTTGAAAGGTAAAACATGTTGCGAGGGCGCAATTCCCACATATCATCCAGCAAGCTGAGGTCCTAACAGCATAAAAATGATTTCCTACAACTGTATTTGATAAAACTTTTGGCCCAAAAGTAGAAAGTTTTGTACTAGCAACAGAGTGCTTACTAGCAGCAGAGTGCATACTAGCAGCAGAGTGCTTACTAGCAGCAGAGCCAGCAATAGAACCAGTTGTGGTTTTTAAAACACCATTTGATTTAGTAGCAAAAATAGATCTAGTTGCACCAGATCTTAACAACACAGCCCTTGGAATCATATTTCTATTTGGATGAGGATTTGTATTCTTTGAAACATATTTATGATTCACCCTTGAGTATTGATTCCAAACTGGCTTTTGGTGGTCTTTACAACTATTTATCAAATGTTCAAAACTACCACACTTATAACAAGCCTTCTTCTTTAATTGAAACTCATTACCTAGCTTATTTGAAACTAGGTTATTAAAGTTTCTCTGATTACCCCTAGGCTTATTATAAAATCTTTTCATCTGATATCTAGGAACCTCATTATATTCTACCATTTTCCTAGAGATACCTTTACCCAACACAGGTCTCACAAACTTAACCTGTTCAATTTTAGGTTCAACTTTTACAGAAATTTCTTCCTTTTTCACACTTTGTTTTAGTTCAACATGTTCCTTATCACTATCTGAATTCCAGTCTTCAATAGTAGGGCCCCAGGAAATTTTCTAACCTTAGATGTTTCTATGACACTTGTACTAGGTTCACCTACAGGTTTTTCCATGTCTAACTCACTAATAAAAGACACTTCTTTTCCTGGTAGAGCATAGGCACTTTTAACTGGAGGAGCAACTTCATTGTAGCCTATTCCACTTCCTTTTCTCATCAAAGTATTCTTAATAGATTTATTAACCAAATCAGAAGCATATTGTTGTTTATTTACTCTTACAATATGTTTATCTTTATCAGCAAGAGCTGCATCTCTATCTTTTCTCTGCTTCTTCTAACTTATTCTTGAGAAATTCAATCTCACTGTTTTTCTTAAAGATCTCAACATCCTGTTGGTTAATTCTATCTACATATTCTAACTCACACTGTTTGAGATATTCTAATCTTCTTTCCACATTTTGAATACCTACTGTTAGCTTCGCTTTTTTATAAAGATAACGTCACACATGTGAAATGGACTAGATTAGATACTACAGGGACTACTATTGTCAAGTAGGCAAAGTAATGTTGTAATGAGCCTATAAATACCCCTCATGACTCTCCATGAGGGGTGTGGGAAATTGTGTGTGTAACCAAACCTTTGTCATTTTAATAAACCACCTTTTCTTCACCTTTCTCTCTCTACTTTCTCTCTCTAAAACAATGATGTATTTCCATCAACCGCGACCTCCCGAACGTGTTTCTTGGTTATAACAAGTGGCATCAGAGCTAACCGGGGGCGAATCGTGGTGTTTTTGGGTGAAAAATCAAATCTGGTTACTGTTCATCGGCATGATGGTGAGTTTGGATTTGAGCTTTATCGAGTTTAGAAATTTCTTATCGAGTTTGGTGTCTGGTTATCGAGTTTGGTGTGGTTTATCGAGTTTGGTGCATGTTATCGAATTAGGAGTATCGAGTTAGGAAAGGCTCATCGAGTTTGATATGTTTTGCCGAGTTAGGCATGGCTCAACCTTATCGTCTTATCGAGTAAGGATATTATCGAGTTAGGGACAAACGAAACTCTGCCAAAATTTCATTGGACTTATCGAGTTAAGAAGGTTATCGAGTTAGGAGCGTTATCGAGTTAGGGATGCTTTATCGAGTTAGGGATGGTTTATCGAGTTAGGGGATTTATCGAGTTAGGGATGGTTTATCGAGTTAGGGGATTTATCGAGTTAGGGATGGTTTATCGAGTTAGGGGATTTATTGAGTTAGGGGATTTATTTGAGTAAAATTTATTTTTGAGAGGAGACTAAACGTTCAATTTTTACGCGAGATTTTAATTTTGGTACAAGGTTGAAAATTTTGGCCCGAAATTCAAATTTTTAGGCCAAAATTCAAATTTTTCGGTGAAATTTTGCGTAAAAATTTTCAAAACTCAAATTTTTCTGGTAACCTTAGAATTGCATTTCATAGTGATTTCCAAATTATGGGCGAGAAAGTTTTCCAATTTTATTTTTGGAGGGAAAATACGAAATCACTATGAATCACCCGAAATAGAATTTCAAGCTTCACCAAAACACACCACGAATTGCTTAAACGATCATGATCAAGAATCACATTCAAATGACAACGGCTAGTATCAGATTTTTGTGACTACGGAGTTTTTGTACGATATTGCTTATTTGGGTTTAAAGTTCATTTCACGGGCATGTGTACTTATTTATCTCAAAGTCTAGGGGTGGATGGATGCATGACTTTCGGAGATACTTGTTTGGGCAAACACTGGTAGAGATAGTGATTAAGACTTGGATTATCTAGTTATACCCGATGTAAGGAGTTACATTGTAGTACTCACGGGTTATAGCTATCACTTTAAGGAGTTACGTTGTAGTACTCAGTGTCACATGAAGTTGTGGAGATTCCAAGAGGTGGATATTTCATATACTGTTTGTTGGTTTGGGTATATGGCACTACCTATGCTTAAAGGAGTTACATTGTAGTGCTCAGTATAGGTTCTTAGTCACACCTTCGTACAAGATTAAGTCACATATCTATGAGATGTTTACTTCATTCTCAAATTGGTTATATTGGGTTATCTCCATACAGTGGTCATTTACTAGCTGGTTGGAATTTAAAGAGGTCGCTTAAAGTGTCACAACCCGCTATTTCCCAGGTCAATACTATTTTCTAAACTCGAATTTAAATTCTTGACGTTTGATTTGAAACATTTTTACATGAGCCTTTTACTTGAATCGACGCGAATTTCTAATTAAATTCTAAGTACTCTAGGACTTAGACTATTTGTAGTCCACAACGCTCCGGTACCATGCTCCTTCCCAAATTCACAATTTTATACAACAAAACAAATTTCTATTCTTTAAATACTTACGGTTTTTAAATTCAACAATCGTTAATTTTTATTCAAGAATGTAACACTCGACATACCCGACTTTCTCAACAATTATTTTTAGGGTATTTTTATACTTCTAAAATTATTACAAAAGTTCCAAAAATATTTTCCAATGTCCAAGTTAAATTTTTACACCTCACGTTTAATTACGTATAACTTCCGTTAACTACTAAACTAATACCCAACACATATTTTTACTACCCAATACATTCAAAATACACATTTTATACTAATTCAAACCAACTTCTTCCTATTTTTGTCCTATGAGCCCCCCCCCCCCCTATAATGTATAAAAATCTCACTACAAAATCTACCAAAATTTCAACCTTATAATCTTGTGAGACATGTAATTAATTTTTGGTGGCTAGAGCAACTCATTTGCCCCCTCCTTTTTCCTTAAAATTCGGCAACCACAAGGACAATGCATAAGATATTTTTGACCCATATTTGACCCATTTGGTTATATATATACCTAAACCTATTTACCATTTTTAGTTACAAAGAAAACTAATCACCTCCCCACACATACTCACCATTCGATCCACCCAAGGAGCAAGGAAGAAAAGAGAGCTTGTTGGTTACTTACAAGAGTACTAAGGGTAGTTTAACAAGGGTTTGGACAACTAATCTTGGGGTTACACTAGTGTTTTACAAATCTCATCTCACTAACCTCTTTGTAAGTAATATTTTTTTTACACTACTAATACTTCATAATTTTTCATGATTTTTATGCTTGTCTAGTATATATACTTGGTTATCACTTGGTACATGTTGATAAAATCTTTACATCCACTTTGATCTCTTACCAAGAAAATATGTTTTGAACAAGATTTTATTACAAGAAAAATTATTAGTAAAAATCTTTACAAGTAAAATAATGACAACCTTATATATATACATGTTTGTAAATTTGAAGTTTTAATACTTGGATGATCTTGTACATGGATCTTGAATATTGTTAAGTTTATGTTTAAATCACCATATACTAGTTGAGAAGTTGATGGAGGAATTAGGACTAGATTTGGAGTTGTTGTAAGTGGTGAAAATAAATAAAACACTAGGAAATATATTTTGACACATTTAATAACAAATCTGTCCCATTCGACTTTCTGTAGAGAGATCAATACCTTGGTGGCCACTTTAGGCTAGAAATATAGAAAATAGACTTAATAACGAAAACATAGCCGCTTGAACGAGTTAAAACGGACTTATAACGAAAAAGATATGCTATTTCCAAGATTGACGACTAAAACTATATTTTCTGAAAAATGGATTCTGTCCCGATTTTTGAGCTAGGAAAACTGAGGTTAAATGATATCTAGACTAGCCGAGACCTTGAAAAACCTAAAGTATACTTGAATACCTTCGCGGGAATATATAGAACTTGAAAAACGGAGTTACGACGCAAAAGTTATGGCCTAGGAAAGTTGCGACGAAACATATACTTTTTGACAGCTTTGGTTCAAATAATAAAAGCTGATGGAATATTTAAAATTGACTTTTGGACATTTTAGAGTATAATTTGGCTAAAATGACGTAAATAAAAATGGAAGAACATTGTGTATACTTATTAGGTGCGTTAGAGTTTTTCAAAATATATATTTACAAGACGACTAATATTTGGTCGTGAGATTTACAAGCTACGTTTTCTAAAATGGTGGATGACTTAAATACGAAATCACTTTGATTACCTACATTTTTGACGATAAAAATTTCAACAACATGTACAAGTGATAATGTAGTATATGACTTGCATGCTTGACCTTGTTTTCGAACCTAAGACATATGCATTAATTAGGTCGCGACTAGTGATTGTTGGACCTATTCTTCCGTTTTCATTACTCTATTTGGATTGCTATTGTTAAGGTGAGTTCATAACCCCTCCTTTTACTTGTTTTACAACTCTTTTGGGGGAAGATACATGCTCATTACTATTTAAATTCAATGCTTGTTTTACTTGAACGCGATTCACTTTCTCAAACATTACTGGATGGTTGAAATACTTGATTGATTTCTTGAGTACCTTATGAATTTCTTATTCCATCCTTGATTACTTTCTTATGGATACAAGTTCTTGCTTTTGCGGACATAAATACAAAGCTGTTACTTTGCCTGAGTTACCTATTACTGCCACTGAAGTCCCCTTTTATCATGAACCGTTAATTACATGCGTGTAAGCGCGAATGCTGTGGATAGATCTATTTGGGTTGACACCCCGTCCGAGTTGGTCGCGCCAACCTGTCAAACGGACGCATATCATTCGGATTACTTCCGAGTGTCTGGCAAACACTTACTTGGGGCATTTTATGCTTGATTGCATACGATTACGTCGAGCTTCGGGGTCATGAGCTTTAGGCACTGTATACCTTATTTTTGGCTGTGACATTGTATTTGTTATATTGTCTTGCCTTCCGCAAAATACTTGTTTACCGAAAATGCTCGTTTACTGAAAATACTTGTTTACCGAAAATGCTCGTTTACTGGAAATACTTGTTTACGGAAAATACTTGTTTACTAAAATCTATGAACTCACCAGCTTTATGCTGACGTTTTAGCATGTATTTTCAGGTTCTTAAGGCGTTATCTTACCTTTGGAGGCTTATTGCAAGGCATGGCATGGTCATAGAAGACTCTGATAACTAATTGGGACCGTTTTAACTAAATTATGGGACTATTTCCACACTTCTTTTATAATATGTAAAATAAATGCTTTTGATAACAACTTTCATTCTAAATAAATGAAATGAAACCATTCTTTGTACCTTATGTTATGATACCAATTGAGTTGCACCCCAATGACATGTAAGCTTCCGCTGGACCCGATTTCTGGGGGTGTTACAGATTGGTATCAGAGCCAGGTTATAGAGAATTGGGTATTTCCAAAACCCAGACTATAACTACCTTTACAAAAACTTAACCCTATGACCGCCACATGCCTGCCTGCCAAGCCACTGCCTTACTTGATATTTTACTTAATGATCTATGTGACGTAACTATGTGTTATACCTTGCTACTTGATAACTTATACTTTACATGATTTACGCTATTCACTATAAGTATTTTCTATACACTTATACATACATACCGTACCTGTCACACCGTTACGCCTTTTCCTCTACGTAATCTTACCATTTGACTTCAAGTTGGGACACTCATTTTTGGTCTTTCAAAACAACTTTTAAAAGCTAGAGACATATTACTAGCGTAACTAAACTAACATACACACTCGTACTTTTGAAGGTCTTCTAAACCTTCCGACATATCATGATTAATACAAATAGTCTCTAAAAATTTTCAAAATCATATGTGACATCGTTTTATGTGACATTAAAACCCATTATAGTCTGCCAATTTCCCTGACTACCTTACTAGCCGTTTCTGAAGACTAGTTTGAACACTCGTCCCATGCTTTTGTAACACTATACTTTTGGAACACCTACTTTCGGGACACGGATTTATAACACCTCATTCTTCCTCACTTCTTGTGGTTTTGAAGAATCACGTCACCAGGAATGTAACGGCGGAACTCGACAGCATTGTTTACCCCTACTTAATGTATTTTTCGATTCCGAGGACAAGTTGGAAAACTTGTCGGCCACCCTCCCAACACCCATATCACTGACCTACTTACTAATGCCCGACAATGAGACAGAGCCATTCATAAGACCTCTCGAAAGACGAATAGGAGAGCCACTAATAATCTTACTCCTCCCACCCGACTAGAGTTTATCACCAGAAAATCCATTCACCACTCTACCCTATTACCGGTGACACGCATGGCGCCTCGTAAGGAACATCACGCACCAGTAGAAACTGCTTGACGACCAACCTATGGTCTCGTTAGACCAGAATAAAGCCTGAGAGGTTAAGTACGAATATTCTGTCCTTCTCAATCAACATTCGCCATACTTATTGATTATCACATTTGTTGTTGTTCTCATTCATAATCAATCAACATCCTTGATACTTATTTGACTTTGCATTTATTGACTCATTCTCGTTCGTAACACTTAGTGTCTTTCCCATTTATTGCTGTCTTCATCCTTACTCAATCAATATTCGACTTTTCATTTGCTGTTTGCTCTCATTCATGACATTTATTGTCTAACCGGTTATTTGTTGTTCACATTCAATCTTAATCAAAATTCGTAATACTAATTAACTTCTCGCTGATTACTTGTTCATAGTTATGACATTTATTGTCTTTCTCATTTATTGTTTGCTCTCAATTACCTTCAATCAACATTCGAAAAATTTAATGTCTCTTGTATTTATTGTTGTTCTTACTTAGCATTCGATTTGCGTAATGCTTTTCTCATTTATTGCTTGTCCTCATTTATTCTCATATGGGATGCTTATTGTCTGTCTCATTTCTTGATTGTCCTCATTTGACACTCTGTCTTTCAGTATTTACCCCTCTTGATTATTATTTGAACACTTTGGTTCTCTCGGTTAATTTATTATTGTGTTGATATTCCCTATCCATCCTCTTTGCTATCGTAATGATTTATGATTCCTCTATTTGCGTTTAATTGCATCATTATTGGTCTTTCTTTTACCCATCATTTCGTTTGTTTCTTTGTTCATCCTGATTTCAAACATACCTTTTAAGCATTCTTTGTTCTTAAAATCTAAACCTATTTACTATTGTTATGATTTATTGACTCTTTCGTTTGCATAAATCAATCGCGTTTTCCTTCTCCATTCGTACATCTAATCTCCTTTCAATCATTCTTTGTTTTGACATCTAATTCTATTTGCTATTGTTGTAATTCATTAATTCTTTTTCGTTAATCGATAATAGTTTGCTTCTTTATTCGTACGGATATTTAATCTTTCTTTCAAGCATTATTGGCTCATACTAGTACGAATGTTCTTTCAATTGTTGATCTCTTCGTTTGCAACCTTTCATCTTGACATTCTCTGTTCTTAAAACATGGTACTTGACATGATTCCCTTTTTATTCTTATGATTCATTAGTTCTTTCATGTGTATTGTAATATACTTCTCACTCCTTCATTAGCATTGACATCTACTTATTTTGGCTATTAGTACGCTTCCTTGGCCATTTCATTTTCATTGATCGTTAGTACACATCAGGGCTTGGAACAACGCTCCAAGTCAACAGGCTGCACATGATCGACATAAGAAGCTATACGAAGTGCGACGCAAACCTTTAGAATTTCAAGATTGGCGACCAAGTTATGTCGAAAGTCTCGCCTTGGAAAGACGTGATATGGTTCGAAAAATACAGGAAGTTAAAGACGAGATACGTTGGTCCATTTAAGATATTGGCTAGAGTCAGCCCTGTAGCATACGGACTAGAGCTTCCACCAGAACTCAGTAGTGAATGCTTGAATCGCTCATCATGCCGCTGGACACAACTCAACCTGATAACCAACTCATATCTTTTCAGAACCATGGACCGGGATGTCCAGTAGTTAAGACATAGTCAAATTCCTATCGCCCAGGGTTCGCTGGAATTTTCAACGAGGTCCCGAGTTCACTTGGGAACGAGAAGACCGGATTCGTCAAGAAGTACCCCCATCTCTTCGCTAATACCACTCCAATGACCAACGCTGACTGAATCTCGCGGACGAGATTCCCTTTTTAGGGGGGTAGAATGTCACAACCCGCTATTTCCCAGGTCAATACTATTTTCTAAACTCGAATTTAAATTCTTGACGTTTGATTTGAAACATTTTTACATGAGCCTTTTACTTGAATCGACGCGAATTTCTAATTAAATTCTAAGTACTCTAGGACTTAGACTATTTGTAGTCCACAACGCTCCGGTACCATGCTCCTTCCCAAATTCACAATTTTATACAACAAAACAAATTTCTATTCTTTAAATACTTACGGTTTTTAAATTCAACAATCGTTAATTTTTATTCAAGAATGTAACACTCGACATACCCGACTTTCTCAACAATTATTTTTAGGGTATTTTTATACTTCTAAAATTATTACAAAAGTTCCAAAAATATTTTCCAATGTCCAAGTTAAATTTTTACACCTCACGTTTAATTACGTATAACTTCCGTTAACTACTAAACTAATACCCAACACATATTTTTACTACCCAATACATTCAAAATACACATTTTATACTAATTCAAACCAACTTCTTCCTATTTTTGTCCTATGAGCCCCCCCCCCCCCCCCCTATAATGTATAAAAATCTCACTACAAAATCTACCAAAATTTCAACCTTATAATCTTGTGAGACATGTAATTAATTTTTGGTGGCTAGAGCAACTCATTTGCCCCCTCCTTTTTCCTTAAAATTCGGCAACCACAAGGACAATGCATAAGATATTTTTGACCCATATTTGACCCATTTGGTTATATATATACCTAAACCTATTTACCATTTTTAGTTACAAAGAAAACTAATCACCTCCCCACACATACTCACCATTCGATCCACCCAAGGAGCAAGGAAGAAAAGAGAGCTTGTTGGTTACTTACAAGAGTACTAAGGGTAGTTTAACAAGGGTTTGGACAACTAATCTTGGGGTTACACTAGTGTTTTACAAATCTCATCTCACTAACCTCTTTGTAAGTAATATTTTTTTTACACTACTAATACTTCATAATTTTTCATGATTTTTATGCTTGTCTAGTATATATACTTGGTTATCACTTGGTACATGTTGATAAAATCTTTACATCCACTTTGATCTCTTACCAAGAAAATATGTTTTGAACAAGATTTTATTACAAGAAAAATTATTAGTAAAAATCTTTACAAGTAAAATAATGACAACTTTATATATATACATGTTTGTAAATTTGAAGTTTTAATACTTGGATGATCTTGTACATGGATCTTGAATATTGTTAAGTTTATGTTTAAATCACCATATACTAGTTGAGAAGTTGATGGAGGAATTAGGACTAGATTTGGAGTTGTTGTAAGTGGTGAAAATAAATAAAACACTAGGAAATATATTTTGACACATTTAATAACAAATCTGTCCCATTCGACTTTCTGTAGAGAGATCAATACCTTGGTGGCCACTTTAGGCTAGAAATATAGAAAATAGACTTAATAACGAAAACATAGCCGCTTGAACGAGTTAAAACGGACTTATAACGAAAAAGATATGCTATTTCCAAGATTGACGACTAAAACTATATTTTCTGAAAAATGGATTCTGTCCCGATTTTTGAGCTAGGAAAACTGAGGTTAAATGATATCTAGACTAGCCGAGACCTTGAAAAACCTAAAGTATACTTGAATACCTTCGCGGGAATATATAGAACTTGAAAAACGGAGTTACGACGCAAAAGTTATGGCCTAGGAAAGTTGCGACGAAACATATACTTTTTGACAGCTTTGGTTCAAATAATAAAAGCTGATGGAATATTTAAAATTGACTTTTGGACATTTTAGAGTATAATTTGGCTAAAATGACGTAAATAAAAATGGAAGAACATTGTGTATACTTATTAGGTGCGTTAGAGTTTTTCAAAATATATATTTACAAGACGACTAATATTTGGTCGTGAGATTTACAAGCTACGTTTTCTAAAATGGTGGATGACTTAAATACGAAATCACTTTGATTACCTACATTTTTGACGATAAAAATTTCAACAACATGTACAAGTGATAATGTAGTATATGACTTGCATGCTTGACCTTGTTTTCGAACCTAAGACATATGCATTAATTAGGTCGCGACTAGTGATTGTTGGACCTATTCTTCCGTTTTCATTACTCTATTTGGATTGCTATTGTTAAGGTGAGTTCATAACCCCTCCTTTTACTTGTTTTACAACTCTTTTGGGGGAAGATACATGCTCATTACTATTTAAATTCAATGCTTGTTTTACTTGAACGCGATTCACTTTCTCAAACATTACTGGATGGTTGAAATACTTGATTGATTTCTTGAGTACCTTATGAATTTCTTATTCCATCCTTGATTACTTTCTTATGGATACAAGTTCTTGCTTTTGCGGACATAAATACAAAGCTGTTACTTTGCCTGAGTTACCTATTACTGCCACTGAAGTCCCCTTTTATCATGAACCGTTAATTACATGCGTGTAAGCGCGAATGCTGTGGATAGATCTATTTGGGTTGACACCCCGTCCGAGTTGGTCGCGCCAACCTGTCAAACGGACGCATATCATTCGGATTACTTCCGAGTGTCTGGCAAACACTTACTTGGGGCATTTTATGCTTGATTGCATACGATTACGTCGAGCTTCGGGGTCATGAGCTTTAGGCACTGTATACCTTATTTTTGGCTGTGACATTGTATTTGTTATATTGTCTTGCCTTCCGCAAAATACTTGTTTACCGAAAATGCTCGTTTACTGAAAATACTTGTTTACCGAAAATGCTCGTTTACTGGAAATACTTGTTTACGGAAAATACTTGTTTACTAAAATCTATGAACTCACCAGCTTTATGCTGACGTTTTAGCATGTATTTTCAGGTTCTTAAGGCGTTATCTTACCTTTGGAGGCTTATTGCAAGGCATGGCATGGTCATAGAAGACTCTGATAACTAATTGGGACCGTTTTAACTAAATTATGGGACTATTTCCACACTTCTTTTATAATATGTAAAATAAATGCTTTTGATAACAACTTTCATTCTAAATAAATGAAATGAAACCATTCTTTGTACCTTATGTTATGATACCAATTGAGTTGCACCCCAATGACATGTAAGCTTCCGCTGGACCCGATTTCTGGGGGTGTTACATAAAGGTTGAAGAGAAGAGAAGAGATTGTAGAATAAAGAGAGTCATACATTTGCGACATATACTCACAAATTATGCTTACACGGTCTATCTATATTGCATCAGAAGTGTAAAGTACGGGTAATTTTGGCATGTACACACAATAGTATGATGATTTCGATACATCGCAACCATCAGGAGGGAGAAGAACATGCCAAAAGAAGTTGTGTTTCATCTCTAGTACGTTGGTTGTTCGAGGGAATTGTGCTTACACTGGAACCGAAGAAGTATTAATGATGCGTACATCGGAGCGTATTACCAACCTTCTGTGCAATGTTATGTGAGTTATATTGTCAAGATGCTCCCTGAACGATAACCATGTACCTACACTTTTGAATCTACCTTATCCGCTGCAAGATGAGAAGAGAGTTGTTAGTTCAGGAGGGAGCAGAAGAAAAAGAATAAAGGCTCACTAGTTAGGAGGGAGTAATAACCTAACTAAACCATTACAGTTGAAGTTCAGAGCTACAAAGACCTTTGCCGTCAGTGTCAAAGATCATACGCCGAGATCGTCGGAAGAGAGAACTTCAAGTCTGCCTCAGTATCTAGACTACAGAGACTCTGCGCTTCAACAACATCAACATAGTTTACTATTGTTGTAATTTACATGTTTATGTGTTTATAGGTCTCATTGTATCCATTCATGTGTGACGATATCTTGAAGGGAGATTGTTAGCTTCGCTTTTTTATAAAGATAACGTCACACATGTGAAATGGACTAGATTAGATACTACAGGGACTACTATTGTCAAGTAGGCAAAGTAATGTTGCAATGAGCCTATAAATACCCCTCATGACTCTCCATGAGGGGTGTGGGAATTGTGTGTGTAACCAAACCTTTGTCATTTTAATAAACCACCTTTTCTTCACCTTTCTCTCTCTACTTTCTCTCTCTAAAACAATGATGTATTTCCATCAACCACGACCTCCCGAACGTGTTTCTTGGTTATAACACCTACTTTGTAACCTAAGTTAACAAGTTTTAGGTGTTCAACTTCTCTTATTAGACTCTCATTCCTAGACTTAAGGTCTTCTACAGTGTCAGCACATGATTTAAAAGAACACACAGATAGATCAGAATCATTAGATACCTCAGAGTCAGATCCAGAATATGATGATGCATAGGCCATAAGTGCAAAGTTATGCACTTTAGAGTTGACTTGAGCTACCATAGAATAATTGGGTTCTTCTTCAGCCACGTCACTCCAATCATAATCTCCCAACCCATCACAAGATACCAATGCAGTAGTGGTATTCTTTGATTCTTCGGAGGTCTTCTTTGGAGCTTCAGCATTCTTCTTTGGAGCTCTACATTCTCTGGCAAAGTGGCCCTTCCTGTTGCAATTGTAGCACTCCATCTTTGACTTTTCAAAACCCAAACTTTCTTTAGCCCTGTACTTGACTTCTCTTCCAGTCTTCTTCAAGAATTTTCTTGCCTTTAAGGTCAGTATGGCCATCTTCCATTTAAGATCAATTTCTTCAAGATCATCATGATCAATATGATCCATATCTTGATTGAGAACCTGTAACCTCATGTTGGCTGTCAGATCAGCCAAGAATGCACATATGGCAGCATCACTGATGGAATTATTATCATTAAAGCTAGCAGCAGATCCATCAGATGTAGCAGCAGATACCCTATAAGCAGTAGAGTGGGATTCTTCAGATCCTTTAGACTTTGAAGATACAAAGGCAAGATTTTGAGTACTAGAAGATGAGGTAGTTGAAGAAATCAACTCTGGTTCATACACTTTTAAATTGTTGTAGAGGCTTTCCAACTTCATATTTTCAAAATCAGGCTTATTCCTCCAAACAACTGTATGCATACTCCATTCAGGTGCAAGACTTCTAAGAAACTTAAGGTTTACATCTTCTTAAGGAACCACATAACCAACAAGCTTTAAGTGACTAACAAGTTGGTTAAGCCTGTTCTATGTACCACCAATCTTTTCTCCTCTTGTAGCAGAAAAGTTCTCAAACTGATGCTTCAACAAATTTTTCCTCTACTTCTTAGTAGCATCATTCCCTCCAAATCTGAATTCCACAACATCCATCAAGGCTTTTGCAGTCTCACAGCTATCAAAGTCCAATTGAAATTCATTCGGTATTCCCATCAAGAGAATACTGTGTGCCTTGATCTCCATCTTTCTCACTGAGTTTTCTTTAGCAAACTTGATAGGTATCTCTTTTCCATCAGGACCTTTTTGTGGTAAAGAGTCACCATTCACGATCACATTCCATATGTTGAAGTCAATTATGCGAATGTACTGTCTAATTCTCATCTTCCATAACTCATACTCTCTAGGATTGAGCATGGGAACCTTTGAAGCAGTCACCATGTGTGTGTCGTCACCCATCTTCAGCAATTGATTAGAAACAGTAAACTTGTCAGGAACAAATTCTTCTTGATTACAACTTATAGATCACAAGCTCTGATACCACTTGTTGATCCCAGCTGATCAAACGATCTTTATAGAAGTTGACTTGAATTTAACATTTAAGCTAAAACGCGAAATATTAAAGCTTAACTTAAGAAGAACAGTTAATCACTATCAACACTTCCATATATTAATAATATGTGTTGATATAAATAATGCGTTAAAACGTTATTAATATTTCTCGATATCCCTATGTTTTGATGATTACAAAATGTAAAATCATTAAATGTAAAATCGTTACGTAAACAAGTATTTAGTGACAAAATATCATTACATCCAACTAAATCACTTAAGGTATGATTAAACAATTGCCTAATACATTTTATAATCAAAGGAAGGTTTATTTACTAATTACAAATTATATAAAATGGTATAAACATTTTATATATTTAGAAAAACACTTTTGGTAATTAAAGGAAAATGTTTAATTCATAATAAATATATGAATTCAAATTTTAAACCAAAATCAGTTAAATCTTCACCAAATAAACTTTCCCCAGAAAAGATAAAAGAATCTGGACGTTACAGGTGGGCGGCCCCCTTAATTATAAGGGGTGGCCCCCTTAATTTTAAGGGGGCCGGGCATGAATTAAGGGGGCCGGCACACGCTCCTGTGTCAGAATTTTTTGCCTATAAATACTGGTTCAAATCCGTAATTTTTCCTAACCTTTTGCACTAAAACTTTCTGTCCAAATCCTCTCGAATCATTTTCCTAAAACCTTTGATCATAAACATATTAGTTCTTGTTTCAAGTGATCCAATCCCTCATCATTCAAAGTGCAAGAGAAGAATACTCCTCCAACAACTTGTTAAGAAGTATTGTAGATTTGTGAATATTGTTAGTTGTTGTGTAAATTATTTGTAAAGGTGTAGAAGGTGTGTAATAGGTAGATCTAGGTGTGTTAGTAGTTGTGAATAGAAGTAGTGAATAATTAGTAATGTTGTGAAGTTGAAGTAGTGAAGTTGTGAGTAGTTGTGTAGTAGTTGTGGTGTGTATAAGTCGTGAAGAAGCTGTGTAGTGACTAGTGGTGTGAGATTGGTTCTAGCTACTATTAGGACTCGACATCTAGCTTAGTGTCGTTAATTGGTGTAATAAAAAGTTGTGTAAGGTTTTCTCCGCCATAAGGGATCTTGTTGACATAGTGAAGAAAACTCTCGAGTTAGGTGCTCGGGGAGTGGAGTAGGGCGAAGAGGTACTTTGTAGCCGAACCACTATAAATCCTTTATCTTGTGGTGCGATCTCTCCATCTCTATCTCTTTACTTATTTACTTACTTATATTGTCATTATTTACTCTCGTAGATATTAGTATACATAAGTGTTTAAATATTGATCTTACATAAAACTAGAATCAAAGATTTTGTAAACAAAGTTTTTATAAATTTAAAAATGACTGAAAAACTATTCAAACCCCCCCCTCCCATTCTAGTTTTCCACAATTGGCATCAGAGCTACGTTAAACAAGATTTTTAAAATAAATTATATTTTAAAACTTGTAATCGATCTATGGAATCGGAAAAATATTTAGAAGGGAATATGACATTTAAACCACCATATTTTGAAAATACAAGTTTTCTTGAATGGAAAAATGGATTTGAAAGTTATGTGAAGTTAATAGATTATGATCTTTGGCATGTCATTTCAATTGGTGATTTTCAATCAACAAAAACCGTTTTTGAAAAACAAGATAACTATTTCAAAGTAGTGTTTGATAAAAACAATATAGTTAAAATGATTATATACAAAGCTTTACCAAGAATTGAATATGAAAGAATATTTTTTTGTCAAACGGAAAATGATATGTGAAAGAGTCTTTTAAATTTTCATCAAGAGAAATGTCAAGCCAAAGAAAATTTTGTATACAAAATAGTTGAAAATGAAAGTATAGTAGATAAGTATTTAGTTGAAATGAGTACAAGTGCTACTAGTTCAAAATTTTTTTTTGTGTGAAGGTAATAATGGCAAAAACCCCATGAGTCATACCAAGAGCAAACAAGAAGAGTGTATAAAGTCAACAATCGAAAAGGAACATAATGATGATGATTATTATAGTTCCGAAAGTGATGATGAAGAATACGCAAAAGTCGTTAAAGAATTTAAGAAAATTATTAAAAAGCAACTAAAACCACAAGACAAAAGGAAAACCACCCGAAGAAGAAAATATAGTGACGAAGACGAAACAATGAAGCAAAAAAGTTTCGTAGCTCAAGCACCTAATGAAGTATGTCTAGGAGTAGATTTGGAACCCGATGAATGGATAAAGGATAGTGGATGCTCAAGACACACGACGGGAAATCGCAAGCTATCTTCTTCATATAAGGCATATAATGGAGGTAATGTTGTTTTTGGTAGTGCTCGTCGTGGAAAAATCATAGGCAAAGGTACGATCTCTCAAAACTCTCTAACTATTGAAAATGTTGAACATGTAGATAATCTGACTTATAACTTGCTTAGTATAGGTGAAATATGTGATAATAGGTAGAGGAATTAGGAAAGGAGGTATATATGTTATGAAATTAGGAGACAAACCAGAAGATAGGATATGCCTAGCGACTATAGATGAAAACTCCACTGTATGGCATAGGAGATTAGGTCACGCAAACATGCAACAAATACGATCTTTAGCCTCAAAGGAACTAGTTAGAAACTTGCCTAGTTTAAGATATGATCAACACTTTTGTGATGCTTGTAAAATTGGAAAACAAGCACATGCTAGTCAAAAAGCTAAAAATATGTTATCCACTACTAGATGCTTAGAATTACTTCACATGGACCTTTATGGTCCATCCACTTTGCGGAGCTACGGTGGCAATCGCTACACCTTAGTTATAGTAGATGACTATTCACGATACACGTGGACTAGGTTCTTAAGTGATAAATCCGAAGCCTTTGAAAAATTTATGATATTTAGTAAAATGATACAAAATAAGCTAGGATGCTCCATAGTTTCAATTAGGACGGACCATGGTAGGGAATTTGATAACGAAGTACAATTTGGAAAATTTTGTGATGAAAATGGGATATCTCACAACTTTTCCGCTCCTCGTACTCCGCAATCAAATGGGGTAGTAGAAAGCAAAAATAGGTCTCTACAAGAAATGAGTAGAACAATGTTAAATGAACAATCTATCACACAAAAATTTTGGTGTCACGCCATAGATACATCAACATATATACTTGATAGAGTTTCTTTTAGACGAATCTTAGGAAGAACTCCATATGAGTTATTAAGAGGTAGAAAACATAATATAGGTTTCTTTAGAGTATTCGGAAGTAAATGCTTCATCCTTAATACAAAAGACTATCTCACTAAATTCGATCCTGAGGCTTATGAAGGAGTTTTTCTAGGATATTCACAAAATAGTAAAGCATATATAATTCTAAACAAACATACTATGAAAGTAGAAGAATCCCTAAATGTAACTTTTGATGAAACTCCTCTACTACCTAAAACATTGCCCTTAGAAGATGATGATATAATAGAGGAAGAAGCTATTGAGGTTAGTAAAACTAAACCCTTAGGCAATGATCTTGAAGTAGAAACTTTAGAAGAGAATGAAATTATAAATGTTAAGGAATCAAAGTCACATCCATTAGATAACATTATAGGCAACCTAAATCAAAGAACACTTAGATCACAAGCCTAAGATAAAAATAAATTCTTTTGTTTTGTGTCAACAATAGAGCCTAAGAATATAAATGAAGCCTTAAAGGATGAAAGTTGGATTATAGCTATGCAAGAAGAATTAAATCAATTTAAAGCAAATGATGTTTGGGAACTAGTCTCAAATCCTTGGAATGTGACCATAATAGAAACTAAGTGGGTATTTAGGAATAAACTAGATGAAAATGGAATAGTAACTAGGAATAAAGCTAGGTTAGTTGCCCAAGGTTATAATTAACAAGAAGGAATTGATTATGACGAAACGTATGCCCTTGTAGCTAGATTAGAATCCATTAGAATCCTTTTAGCTTATGCCTGCGCCCTAGACTTTAAGTTATACCAAATGGATGTGAAGAGTGCATTCCTCAACGGTTTTATCAATGAGGAGGTTTATGTGGCACAACCTCCGGGATTCATTGACTTCATAAAACCTGATTATGTTTACAAACTAAAGAAAGCTTTATATGGTCTTAAACAAGCTCCAAAGGCTTGGTATGATAGACTAAAAGCTTTCCTAGTTAAGCATAATTATTCCATGGGAATGGTAGATAACACTCTCTTCACTAAAAGAAGTGACCCAAACATCATTGTTCAAATATATGTCGATGACATTATATTTGGATCGACTTGTCAGGATATGTGTGATGAATTTGCCAAAATCATGCATGATGAGTTTGAGATGAGCATGATGGGTGAATTAAACTTCTTCCTAGGATTACAAATAAAACAACTAAAAGATGGAATATTTTTTAACCAACCTAAATACATTAAGGAAATGCTTAAGAAATTTGGCCTAGAAGACTCAAAACCCCTTAAGACACCTATGTTTCCGGAAGTGAAACTCACAAGAGATGAAGAAGGTGAGTCCGTAGATAACACTAAGTATAGAGGAATGATAGGTAGTTTACTATACTTAACGGCAAGTAGACCCGATATCATGTTGAGTGTTTGCCTTTGTGCTCGCTTTCAAGAGGATCCCAAAATGTTGGGAATAAAATGCTCAAGTCAAAGAGTCTGCTAGAAGAGCCTGCTAGAGATGAGTTAAGCCTGCCTCTTTTGTTTTGTTGAAGTTGAAGATATTCTAACAGTACCTTCTGGGTAAGAAGGTACTGCTAGCTAATGAAGGTCCTGCCAGTTTAAACAACAAGTTGTTATATTTTATTTAGAGATATTTAGTTGTATTATTAGTCTTTGTACAAAGTTACACGTTTAGTAGAAGTAGTACAGAGGTCTCAGTAGATAATATGGAGTGTTTTACCTTGAAAGGTGTAATATTAGGATAAGATAAGTCTCTAAGTATATTATATTAAGCAACTTGACAACTTGTAATAAGGGCTCCTTATACTATAAAAGGAACCCTTAGTCACCTTCTTAGATATCAATTACTGCATGCATAACTTACATTAAAAAAATCCATTTCACGTATCAAAGATTCAAGGTTACATTTGTAATCCTGGTGATAGTTTAGATCACCCGTATTATTTCATAAATAATATTGAAACATTTTGTGTTATTCATGTTGTGTTCATCACTCTAAATTATTTACGTTTACTTATTCACCACCTTTGTTCTTTTAGTGTGTTCTAGTAAATTCCGCGTACTAAATCACATTCATTCATAAATATCCCAAACACATTACTAAGACTAACATCCCAAGTGTTTGAACACATATAATCCTTACACAAGTGGTATCAGAGCAAGGCTGATATTTACGACATAAAAGAACAAAACAAAAATGGATGTTGAGCACATTCAAACCAATGTGGCTACAAAACTTCCATTACTCAAACAGAATGAGCTTGAGATGTGGAGACTGAGGGTTGAGCAATACTTCCAAGTGCAAGACTATGCACTTTGGGAGATTATTAAAGAAGGAAATTCATTTAAACCAATAACCACCACCTCCACAGTAAACGATGCACTTGTCACAACTGTGCAAGTAAACCCAACAACTGCAGAAGAAAGAATCCGAAAGAGAAATGATCTTAAAGCCAGGAGTATGCTTCTCATGTCTATTCCAAATGACCAGCTCTTAATCTTTAACAAGTACAAATGTGCTAAAACCCTCTTTCAAGCTATTGTGGCTAGATATGGTGGTAATGATGCCACCAAGAAAACACAGAAAACACTTCTAAAACAACAGTTTGAAAACTTTTCAGCCACAACAAATGAGTCCTTGGACAACATGTTCAATAGACTACAAAAGCTTTCAAGTCATTTAGCCATTCATGAAGTGATAATATCTCAAGAAGACTTAAACTCCAAATTCCTTAGAAGTCTACCCTCTGAATGGGCCATGCATATCATTGTCCGGAAAAACAAACCAGATATTGATTCCATGAGTCTTAATGATCTTTACAGCAACTTCAAAATAGTAGAGCATGAACTAAAGAAGTCTACTAGTTCAAGCTCAGGAAATATGGCCTTTGTGTCATCTCATGGTACTCCCAAAAAAGTTGATGAAGAAAAAGATGGTAGAGAAGAAGGTACTGCCAACACAAATTTTGGTACTGCCAATACGTCTAGCAGTACCAAAACCATTTTAGATGAAACAATTGGTTGTGCTTTCCTAACATCACAACACAATGGTTCCATACTGAACTTTGAAGATCTTCAAGAGATCAGTGATGATGATCTTGAAGAAATGGACACAAAGTGGCAGCGTTCACTTCTTAGCATGAAGGCTAAGAAATATTTGATGAGGACTGGAAAGAAGATTGTCATCAATGGTAATGAACCTGCTGGGTATGACAAGTCTAAAGTCGAGTGCTACAATTGCCACATGAAGGGCCACTACTCAAGAGACTGTACAAGACCAAAGAAGCAGGGTGATAAGGGAAGAGGTTTTGAGAACAAGAACAGGGGAAACAATGAGAACAAGAGCAAGGAAGTAGACATCACTGAAACAAAAGCTATGGTAGCTATTGATGGGCTGGGTTTTGATTGGAGCTTTATGGGTGAAGAAGAGTCAGTTTCAAATGAAATGGCTTTAATGGCTTTCTCCAATCTTGAGGTACAAATTACTAAATGTTCTGCTACTTGTGAAGTTTTTAAAGAATTAGAAATCTTAAGAAAACTTTATGATGAACTGAAAGTAGAAGAAAAAAAAACTCATCAAGACCTAGTTAATCATAAGTGTGGTATGGCCAAACTTGAGAGACAGATAATTCACTTTAGAGAAAATGAACTCACCTTTTCTGACACAAAAGCTATTCTTAATAGAGACATATTTTTAAAAGATGCTGAAATAAGCCTGTTGAGAACTGAGTTTGCGAAAGTGTTACAAGCAAAAGATAATATTCAACTAACTGTTACAATATTAGAAAATGCTTCTGCATGTACTAGAAGTATAGTTGAAAACCAAATGAACAAGAAAATCAAATCTAGGATTGGATACAACACATGTCCACCTCCTTACAGAGGAATTCCCTGTCCCCTAGGTATAGATCTTGCTGAATCAGGTTTACATGAACTCTCTCATAAACCACTAGAAAATGTAAAACCTGTAGAAAATAGTGAACCTTTTGAGAGTGCTGATTGATGCCAAACCACCTAACTTATATTGACCAAATAATGGTCAACAAAGTCAAAGGCTTAGAGTCAATGCTCCGGGTAATATAATGTATCATCGGGTCGTGAAATCCCGTTGAAGTGTGAATTGTGACCTTAGCGTATTAGGGATCGGGTAATTATTCACAGGAAAGGGTTATGATTAAAATTACTTGGAAATTATTAACAGATATAGCTTAGGAAAGCTATGTGATGGATTACTGGAATTTGGATTACGAGAATTTGAGCTTAAACCGAAAATTATACGTTTTAATTAAAAACGTATACTGATGAACCGTACAAAAAGTACAACTGAAGAACTGAAAGGGGTAAAAGTGTAAATTTGATATTTTTACAATCCTATTAAATAAAGAAAATTTTAAGAAAAATAAAAATTATTTTTACACTATTTAATTATTTAATATTAATTATTTTACTAATTATCTATTTAATACTAATTTAATTAATTAGAATTACTAAAAATACTAAAAAGGCTTAGAAAATTAAGAAAAATTTTATAAATCTATTTAACCATCATGGGAATCCTAAAAAATTATAAAAAGTTAATTTTAAGTATTTTCAAGCTAATTAAATAATTATTATTCTATTTATTAAATAATATCTAATTAAACTATTTAAATTATAAAAACTATTAAATGAACAGTAAAAATTCTAGAAAAAATTTATAAAAATATTTTAACTAAAATAAAAGTTATAAAAATTATAAAAACTAGGTTATACTATTTAAAAACTAATTATGCTATTTAATTGATTAATATTAATTAAAACTAAATTAAACTAAAATTAATTAGAAATACCACTAAAAGGCAAAATAAAAATCTGGAAAAATTTATAAAATTAATTTAACCTAAAATGTAATTTCTAAAAATATAAAAGTGATATATTATTTAGAAATTAATTAAAAAGAAAATTAAATTGATAAATCCTATTAAATAGAAGCTATCACTATTTTTAAAGTTGGTTTTTTGGTTTTTTTTTTTTTTTTTTCTAAACTAATTATAAGTTAAAAATAAGCACTTTTAATTAAGGAACTTTTACTATACCCCTGGAAATAAGCACTTGAAGTGCTTATTCACCTCACAGTTGACTTTTGTTGACTGTGAAGGTTAATAAGCTCAAAATGAAAATGTGGGGTCCACAATTGAATTCTTTGGTTTCTCTGAGTCTACTGAACAACAATAAGCAAGAGTCAAGCCAATAAGTGGCCTGAATAAGCCAAAAATAACAAATAAGCACTCAGCTTATTTGTTGACTGAGGCAGCTGAGGGACAAAGTTTATGGGGCAAACTAGGTAGGGTCCACAGATTTTAGGGTCAAACAAAAGGTCAACCCTTATTCCTGGGTAGGAGGGGGGGTTGAAAGGTGCAAGGTAAAGGCTATGGGACCCACTGGGTCAGTCACAAACCACCAATGAAGTTGGGTGGATGGCTGAGGTAACTGAGAGCAGGGCAGACCTTTGCCCTGCAACCTACTTCAAGGCTTGATGGGACCCACCAAACAAATTCTTAAAAATCTGGAAAAATTCACAAAAATCTACAAAGTGGTAGATAATAAGCACACCAAGTTCCAGTTTCTAACAACTAAGATCAAATAAGTTACACCCCTCCCAATATTGCTCAAAATGACTGAAACAAGTTTTTGACTTTAAAAAGTTTTGCACAACTTTGACTTTTATGAACTTGTGATGCTGATTTAATAATCCAATAAGCTAAGATAAGCTATATTAAAACTAATTTTGGTAAAACTTCAACTTATGAAAAGGTTTTGTGAGATTTGGACTCCAAAAATCACCACAGTGGACTGTGGTGATTATTATCTTTTGATTTTGACTTTTGTGAGGTTTTGTACCAAAACTCTTGTTCCCCTGAGCTTTATTATACCCAAATAACTAATAGAAACTAAAAAATGCTCAGTAAAACAACTAGAATACACCAAACAAGCTAAAACCAAACACCCTCTTTTGAAACAGTTAATGGAAAGATTTCTATTTAAACAAATAATAAACACAAACAGATGGTACAAACTACTTTATAAGCTAATATTTATATGCAATAAGCTTAAATAAACAACCTAGGCTACTTTAAGAATAAAGATGAAAGGATTTGTAGCTTACAAAGCCTTCCAAGCACTGAATAAGTACCAAGGAACCAAACCAAACAATCCTATGCCCTCCCCTGAGGTTCCTAACCCACAGCCTTCCAAGATTCACTGTGCTCCATGCTTATACAACCAATGATCACCACTTTTTATTTTTATTTTTATTTTTATTTTTCTTATTTTTTTAGTTTTTATTGAAAATTGAATTGAAAGTGTTCACATAAGCTTATAACACTTGTAATAACTTATTTCTGAGCTTGTAAGAACTTCTGAGTTCCTTAAACACAAATTACTTCACTTAATTAGAAATTAGAAATTTAAGATAAGACTTTGAAAAGTGAAATTGGAAATTAAACTTCAAAATGAACTTGCATTAATAAAAAGAGTTACATTACATTGAAATTGAACTGAAATTACAAATAAACTAAGAAAATTACACACCCTAAGCTTCTATGAGCTTTTTCTTATATAACGACCTAAAAATAAACCCTCATGTCTTCCACATAGCTTCTTTTGGAAAACTAAGAGCCCCACATGACTTTGCCTTAACCCTCTGACCAAATCCCAACCATCAATTTAATCTTCAATGCATCCTAGCCACTGATTCGTATTTTGGCGCCAATTTTTATACGGGGCAAAACTAGTGGTGTTGGTGAGGGTTTAGGGGAGCATTTATGGTGGTGGAGATGGTCGGTGAGGGAATTAATTGTGGGGGGGGGGTGGAGTAGTTGAAAAGGCGAGGAGGGGGGGGAAAGTTTCTCCCTGGTTTTGCGCTTGTCTGTTGGGGGAGATGATGGTCAAACGTGGGTTTGACCCGCGTTGACTAGGTTTGACCGGGGTTTTAGCCAAATTGGACTGGGCCAAGATGTGGTGGGCTTGGGGATCAGCTGGGCTAGGGGTTGTTTGGGTTTGGATTAGTTTTGGGTTTAATGAATAACAAGGGTCCGGTTTGGAAAAGTTAATAACAAGGACCATATTTGCAATTCCTTCAAAGTTGAGGGGTGTGAAATGTAACTTTCCAAAACTTCTTCAAAGGATCAATTTATGCCAAATACCAATAACCAAGGACCAATTTTGCACTTTTCCACATTTTTCAAAATTTCAAAAATCCCAGGGACTAATTTTGCCATATTTGGATTTTTAGGGACTAATTATGTAATTTATGAAAACTTGCAACCCAATTATGATATTTTGACTTATTTTGACTTTTAAGACCTTGGGTTGACTTTTCCTTAAAAATAAATGCATAGGGACTAAAGTTGACAAGTTTTGAAACTTGGGGGACTGAAACTGCCAATACTGCAAACTTTGTACGTTTTTTCTTTGTTTTTGCACATTTTGCTTTTAAAACACATAAAACACAATCCCTGGGATAATTTAAGTATTTTGATATCTTTTTGATTGTTTTTGTGCGTTTTGGCAGTTTAAATATATCGAAAACGATGAGTGTTTGAGCACTCATCAATCCCCCACACTGAACTATTGCTAGTCCCTAGCAATCTTTTTAGAAAACTTGATGGATTTTAAGCTCTTTACCAAAAGCCATCACTTCTGGAGTATCCAGGTGTAAGAACTGTGGCACACCTGATAACCGTGTGATTTTGAGCAAACCACCAGCTTTCAACGGATTTGTTAAGTCTTTACCAAGAGCCGTTTGCTCCTGGACTAGCCAACTCTTGATGGACCTAGTCAACATCTTGGTGAGCTGATTACCAATTATGGATTTTCCACGGCCTTTACCACAAGCCATAATCTTGCGGGCTAGCCAACTCACTTGTTTTCGGGGAGTTGATGAACCATACAATTTTGGGCAAATTGCCAGCCGTCAACGGATTTGATTTATCTTTACCAAGAGCCGTTTGCTCCTGGATTAGCCAATCCCTTTTGTCGCTTAGACGAGGCGGACTGATTACCCTAAAAATTTTGAAATAAAGTGAAAAATTTTTGAAAATTTTGGCCAAAACGGGGGGGGTACTTGAAAGATATTTGCTAAAATTCGTTAGAATTCCCCCCCCCCCCCCCCCCCCCCACACTTAGAAATGAATATTGTCCTCAATATTCAAAGTCCCGGCTATTATGCCGAAGCTAGGAACGTAAAAAGCCAAGATTCGAATCTAACTGCGGAAATAACAATTTCACTTTATTTCTATATATATACAATTTTTTTTTTTTACTTACTTATATACATATATACATTTTTTTCAAACAACGGGGGGGTTGGCCATTCCCCCACACTTAGTGGTAGAAAATAGAAAGAATCAGAGATACGGGTGAAAACCCGTATTGTTGCTAATTTTTGGTCATCGAGTCGTTAGCTTGACTCTATCCCCGAATTCAATTGTTCTTGGGGAAAGTTTGGAGATCCGGGACGACCATGGATGGTACGTCCTCTCCAAAGTAGTGCTTTAACCGATGTCCATTCACTTTGAAATTTGGACCGTCACTTTGAGATAATTCGACGGTGCCATAAGGATAGACTTTTGCGATAGTGAATGGACCAGTCCATCGGGTTTTGAGCTTTCCCGAGAAGATCTTGAGTCTAGAATTAAAAAGAAGGACTCGATCACCAACGTTGAAAACGCGGTTTTTGATTTTTGAGTCATGAATCTTCTTTGTCTTTTCTTTATAGATCAAAGAGTTCTCGTAAGCCTGATCACGAAGTTCGTTTAATTCATTTAGTTGAACTTTTCTATGATCACCCGCCGTTTTGAGATCGAAATTGGCATGCTTGAGAGCCCAATAGGCTTTGTGTTGAAGCTCGATCGGAAGATGGCACGCTTTCCCGTACACAAGTTTATAAGGCGTACACCCAATGGGTGTTTTGTAAGCCGTACGGAAAGCCCAAAGTGCATCATCTAATTTATCCGACCATGATGCACGATTCTCACCTACAGTTCTCTCCAATATTCTTTTAATGCCCCGATTGGACACTTCGACTTGTCCACTTGTTTGAGGGTGGTACGCAGTGGAAAGACGGTGAGTCACACCGTATTTTTGCATGACTTTGTCAAATTTGTCATTACAGAAATGCGTACCACAATCACTAATAATAGCACGTGGAGTTCCGAATCGGGCAAAGAGAGCTTTTAAAAATTTCACCACTACTCGGGCATCATTTGTGGGTAAAGCTTTTGCTTCAACCCATTTTGACAAGTAGTCAACTGCCACGAGTATGTATTTGTTGCCGTGAGAGGATGGAAATGGCCCCATAAAGTCGATGCCCCAGATATCAAAAATTTCACAAACTTGAATTGCATTCTGAGGCATTTCATTTCTTTGTGAAATATTCCCGTGGCGCTGACAAGCATCACAGGACTTGACAAATTCTTGGGCATCCTTGTAGATCGAGGGCCAATAAAAACCAGAATCAAACACCTTTTTGGCGGTGTAGTTGGGATTGTGGTGGCCCCCCGTGGGACCAGCATGGCAAGCCTTTAAGATTTCAGCGGCTTCCTGACCATACACACACCGCCGGATGACTTGATCCGCGCATATCTTGAACAAATAGGGGTCGTCCCAAAAGTAATGTTTTACGTCTTTGAAAAATTTATTTTTTTGTTGGGACGACATCCCTTTCACGATGAAATTACCCGCAAGATAGTTTGCAAAGTCGGCAAACCATGGGGTAATAGAATCTCCACGAAATGAAACCGCATTGAGGGTTTCGAGAGGAAATGTTTCATTTATTTCCTTTTTCTCGAAATCATTTTGGTGAGGGTTTTCAAGACGGGAGAGATGATCAGCAGCTAGGTTCTCAGCTCCTTTTTTATCACGAATAATGATATCAAATTCCTGAAGGAGGAGAACCCATCGGAGGAGTCTCGGCTTTGCATCCTGTTTTGCAAATAGGTACTTCAAAGCCGAATGATCCGTATACACTATGCTTTTAGTCAGAATCAAGTATGGCCGGAATTTTTCAAAAGCATACACCACAGCTAATAATTCTTTTTCAATGGTGGTGTAATGACTTTGTGCCTCGGTCATAGTCTTGCTGGCATAGTGTATAGGCTGAAAATGTTTTGTTTTGCGTTGCCCCAAGACTGCCCCTATAGCATAATCACTAGCATCACACATGAGCTCGAAGGGCAAGTCCCAATCGGGGGCAACAAGAATCGGTGCCTCGGTAAGCCTTTTCTTTAATGTTTCAAAGGCTTCGATGCACTCAGGGGAGAAGATAAAAGGAGCATCCTTCTCGAGGAGATGAGTCATGGGCCGGGCAATTTTTGAAAAATCCTGAATAAACCTACGATAGAAACCGGCATGACCCAAAAAGCTCCTAACACCTTTCACGGTTGTGGGATGAGGCAATTTTGCAATGACGTCCACTTTGGCACGATCAACCTCAATCCCGTTTTTTGAAATTTTATGGCCGAGGACAATGCCCTCTTTGACCATAAAGTGACTCTTCTCCCAATTTAGGCATAACTTTGTGTCTTCACAACGTTTTAGCATGCTGTCTAAATGGGAGAGACATGTTTTAAACGAATCCCCAATGACCGAGAAATCGTCCATAAAGACCTCCATACTTTTCCCGATCATGTCGGAAAAGATGGCCATCATACATCTTTGAAACGTGCCCGGAGCATTACATAAGCCAAATGGCATACGTTTATATGCGAAGGTTCCATAGGGGCACGTAAAAGTGGTCTTTTCTTGGTCTTGCGGGTCAATGGGGATCTGAAAGTAACCCGAGAAACCATCGAGGAAGCAATAGTACTCATTCCCCGCTAATCTCTCGAGCATCTGATCCATAAAAGGCAGAGGAAAATGATCCTTACGGGTGGCGTCATTCAATTTACGATAATCAATGCAGACGCGCCAACCCGTAACCAAACGAGTTGGAATTAACTCATTCTCCTCATTTGTGACAACGATAATGCCACCCTTTTTTGGAACACAATGGATTGGGCTGACCCAAGGACTGTCCGAGATAGGGTAAATCAATCCGGCATCAAGAAGTTTTAAAACCTCTTGTTTGATAACCTCGTGAATTTTTGGATTCACCCTTCTTTGTTGTTGGACCGCAGGTTTGAAATCGTCTTCCATTAAAATCTTATGAGTACAAAACTCAGGGTCAATGCCCTTGATATCTAAGAGACGCCAAGCAATTGCTTGTTTATGAGATTTCAAAACCTTAATAAGAGCAGCCTTTTCCTCATCGCTTAAGTCTTTGGCAATTATGACGGGTAATTTATCATCACCCTCCAGAAATGCATATTCAAGATGAGGCGGCAAGTCCTTAAGTTCAACCTCGGGGAAGTCATCAGTTTTCTCAACATTTTTGACCTCCTCCTTATGAAGTTGTTGTGGTAGAACAGGAAGAGGTGAGGGATCTTTGTTTAACAATTTTTCAAGCGTGAGAATATCCCTCTCGAGGTCGATCTCTTGGTTATCGACTCCATCGGGAATCGAGTCACTTTTGAGAAACGCCTCCATTTCTTCTAAGATGAAGTCACTTCCCTCAAACGGAGTGAGGGAAGGAGAAGAATTGGCTATGATGGGATGAGAAGATTGAGTGAGATTTTCACTCGAAGAATCATCAATAAAACCTAAAATCTCTTGAGCATACTCCTCAGCAGCAACATCGATTACATCTATTTTGTTAACCGATTCACAATCATAATTGGAGGAGTACCTCGATGTTTGATTTAGGTTGAAGGTAATAGCTTCCGTCCCCACACGTAATGTGATCTCATGCTCGAATACATCGATAAGAGCGCGCCCAGTTCTGAGGAATCCCCGCCCAAGAATGAGAGGGACCCTAGAATCGGCATCAAAGTCAACAATCACAAAATCTGCCAGAAAATGGAACTTTCCCACTCTAACAAATACGTCCTCGGCAATGCCAATGGGACGAGAAATCGAGCGATCGGCAAGCTCTAAAGTCATGCACGTGGGAGTGAGTTCGGGAAGAGAAAGTTTCTTCCACACAGAATATGGCATCAGGTTGATGCTAGCACCTAGATCGGCCAGGGCGAAGCAATCAACCATACCTGGGAAGGTACAAGGAATGAGAAATTTCCCGGGATCTCCAAGCTTTTCAGGAAGCTTTTTCAAAAGAACCGCAGAGCAGTTCTCATTCAGAGGAGTTCTTGCCATCTCAAATAATTTTTCTTTATTATTCAACAGATTTTTGATTGTCGGTGCAAACTTGGGCATCAAGAGAATAGCATCCGCGAAGCTGATATCGAAATGCAAATCTTGGAAGATTTGGAAAAATTTATCCATTTGGTGATTAGCTTTTTCGCGGAGCTTTTGTTCACTGAGACGTGAAGGATATGGAATAGGAGTTTTGGATTTAGGGTTGTCCACTGGAGTTTCTGGTGGTTCAAAGACAACTCCAGGCTTACATCTGGTTTCAGGATTAACCTGAGGTTGGACGTGTGCTGTACTTCGTGGGCTAGGAATTTGCACCTTGTCCTTTGTCACCTCAGGCTCACGATTCACTACCTTAGGAGGAAAGGAAGAAGAGGTAGTAGGAACCGCGGGTTCATCATATGAAGCACCACTTCGTGTTGTGACCGCCTTGGCATCGCCCCTCGGGTTAGCGATCGTGTTGCTCGGTAAAGTAGTACCTGAGCCCGAGGGTCGATCATTTAAAGACTTCTTGATATCAGAAATCTGGCTGACCAGCAACTTGTTCAACTCTTCTTGGGACTTCATGAATTGCTTCAACAATTCATCGGATGAAGGCCCAGTTAGAACAATAGCTTGATTCGGATTAGGAATATTTGGAGCTCGATTGTTCGGGTTGGGGCCTTGATTGAAATTTCCTTGGTTTTGATGATGGAAATTCCCTTGATTCTGGTGATTGTTTCCATGAAAGTTCTCGGGGTTGAAATTACCCTGACCTTGGTTTCGGTTAAAGTTTCCTTGATTTTGGAAACTTTGATTTTGAAAACCTTGGTTTTGATTTTGAAAACCGTGACCCTGATTGAAATTATTTTGGTTTTGATAACCTTGGTTCACTCTATTTTGGTTTTGGCCACGGTTTTGGACATTATGGTTTTGATGAAAACCGGGAGGTCCAGGATAATGGTGAGGACGATAGTTCGGGTCCATAGGAGGGCGGTATTGATTGCCTCCTTGATTTTGGGACCCGACAACAGCATTAGCTTCATATGGAATACCATCAGTAGCTGTGCAATTGTAGTAGGCATGCGGCCCACCACAAGTCACACAGACTTCCACTTTTTTAACCTCAGCAGGGGGAGGATGTTGTGGAAATGAGACTTTCTTTGTTTGGGCGAGAACCAAAGCTTGGATTGCTTCAGTGAGCTTGTCAATCTTAGCATCCGTGCTAGATTGACCCACAGAAGATGAAGTAGAAGGACCCGCATTGATTTGAGAAACAATCGGTTTGCTTCGTGTAGAGCGGACCTTGGACTTGTTTTCTATGATTTGCAAAGCTTCTTTTGTGGTTCTACTCAAAAAATTTCCTCCCGCGGAGGCATTGAGAGAATCCTGATCAGCTTGGCTCACGCCATTGTAAAACGTATCGAGTTGCATCAACTCAGAGAAACCATGATGTGGACACTTGCGAAGTAATTCTTTGAAACGATCCCACGCTTCACCAAAAGATTCATCGTATTTTTTAGTGAACTTGGTGATTTCGTTTTTAAGACTCGTGGTCTTGGAAGGTGGGAAGAATTCATTCACAAACTTTTTGACAAGATCTTCCCAAGTCTCAATAGATCGTGGAGGTTGTTTTTCAAGCCAAATCCGGGCTTGTCCCTCCAATGAGAATGGGAAGAGAAGAAGTTTTATTCCTTCACACGGGACATTTTTGTACTTGATGGTTGATGTGATTTTATTGAACCATCGAATATGAGCATGAGGATCGTCCCTCTCAAAACCGTAGAATTGACTTGAGGTTACAAGATTGAGTAACCCGGTTTTGAGCTCAAAACTATCAGCCACGATGGCTGGAACAACAATGGCATCTCCGTAACCCTCGATGGGTGCTTGGAGAAGTTCACACATGGGCCGGTCTTCCGCCATGGTGACAGTGGGTGTGGCAACAGTACGGATCTCAGATCCGACTGTTGGTGCTGAACGTCTACGAGGTCTTCTAGGTTTTCGTACAAGCTCACGTAATGGGCTAGTAGACCTAGAAGAACGAGTGCGCATGCACTAGGAACAAAAATCAATCAAAACAAAGTCGAGACAAAACCACAGTGAACTTAAACCAATAATCACAAGTGAGTGGCTTCTTTAGAAAAGGTACACCACCCACAAGGATACAAAGGCAAGTTTTAATCTTTTTGATTTGGGAACTTATTTGTTCACACCTCCAGTTGGAAAGTGTTCTGTCTTGGTTTTCGACGGTTTATTTTTATGTAGAATTATTATTCACAAGAAAGAGACGAATGTTTTTGTGTTTTGTGTATGGGTTTAAAAACTTTTGGAAAATATTTTTGGTATCGTTTTGTTTACCAAAATCGTTTTTCTTTAAGAATCACCTTAAAAGAAAACCGAATCGGAAAACGTTACGATTTGTTTTGTTGTTTTTAATTTTTTTTGGTGTTTTAACACTTTAGGAAAAGTGTTAATGACTTTTTTGTATTTTGATTATGAAAATATACACAAGTGATGGTATTTGTACAGTGAAAGATGTGAGATAATACTAATCTCAAATAACGCTAAAGAAACGCGCACACTTCCCCGGCAGCGGCGCCAAATTTTGATTGATGCCAAACCACCTAACTTATATTGACCAAATAATGGTCAACAAAGTCAAAGGCTTAGAGTCAATGCTCCGGGTAATATAATGTATCACCGGGTCGTGAAATCCCGTTGAAGTGTGAATTGTGACCTTAGCGTATTAGGGATCGGGTAATTATTCACAGGAAAGGGTTATGATTAAAATTACTTGGAAATTATTAACAGATATAGCTTAGGAAAGCTATGTGATGGATTACTGGAATTTGGATTACGAGAATTTGAGCTTAAACCGAAAATTATACGTTTTAATTAAAAACGTATACTGATGAACCGTACAAAAAGTACAACTGAAGAACTGAAAGGGGTAAAAGTGTAAATTTGATATTTTTACAATCCTATTAAATAAAGAAAATTTTAAGAAAAATAAAAAGTATTTTTACACTATTTAATTATTTAATATTAATTATTTTACTAATTATCTATTTAATACTAATTTAATTAATTAGAATTACTAAAAATACTAAAAAGGCTTAGAAAATTAAGAAAAATTTTATAAATCTATTTAACCATCATGGGAATCCTAAAAAATTATAAAAAGTTAATTTTAAGTATTTTCAAGCTAATTAAATAATTATTATTCTATTTATTAAATAATATCTAATTAAACTATTTAAATTATAAAAACTATTAAATGAATAGTAAAAATTCTAGAAAAATTTATAAAAATATTTTAACTAAAATAAAAGTTATAAAAATTATAAAAACTAGGTTATACTATTTAAAAACTAATTATGCTATTTAATTGATTAATATTAATTAAAACTAAATTAAACTAAAATTAATTAGAAATACCACTAAAAGGCAAAATAAAAATCTGGAAAAATTTATAAAATTATTTTAACCTAAAATGTAATTTCTAAAAATATAAAAGTGATATATTATTTAGAAATTAATTAAAAAGAAAATTAAATTGATAAATCCTATTAAATAGAAGCTATCACTATTTTTAAAGTTGGTTTTTTGGTTTTTTTTTTTTTTTTTTTCTAAACTAATTATAAGTTAAAAATAAGCACTTTTAATTAAGGAACTTTTACTATACCCCTGGAAATAAGCACTTGAAGTGCTTATTCACCTCACAGTTGACTTTTGTTGACTGTGAAGGTTAATAAGCTCAAAATGAAAATGTGGGGTCCACAATTGAATTCTTTGGTTTCTCTGAGTCTACTGAACAACAATAAGCAAGAGTCAAGCCAATAAGTGGCCTGAATAAGCCAAAAATAACAAATAAGCACTTAGCTTATTTGTTGACTGAGGCAGCTGAGGGACAAAGTTTATGGGGCAAACTAGGTAGGGTCCACAGATTTTGGGGTCAAACAAAAGGTCAACCCTTATTCCTGGGTAGGAGGGGGGGTTGAAAGGTGCAAGGTAAAGGCTATGGGACCCACTGGGTAAGTCACAAACCACCAATGAAGTTGGGTGGATGGCTGAGGTAACTGAGAGCAGGGCAGACCTTTGCCCTGCAACCTACTTCAAGGCTTGATGGGACCCACCAAACAAATTCTTAAAAATCTGGAAAAATTCACAAAAATCTACAAAGTGGTAGATAATAAGCACACCAAGTTCCAGCTTCTAACAACTAAGATCAAACAAGTTACACCCCTCCCAATATTGCTCAAAATGACTGAAACAAGTTTTTGACTTTAAAAAGTTTTGCACAACTTTGACTTTTATGAACTTGTGATGCTGATTTAATAATCCAATAAGCTAAGATAAGCTATATTAAAACTAATTTGGGTAAAACTTCAACTTATGAAAAGGTTTTGTGAGATTTGGACTCCAAAAATCACCACAGTGGACTGTGGTGATTATTATCTTTTGATTTTGACTTTTGTGAGGTTTTGTACCAAAACTCTTGTTCCCCTGAGCTTTATTATACCCAAATAACTAATAGAAACTAAAAAATGCTCAGTAAAACAACTAGAATACACCAAACAAGCTAAAACCAAACACCCTCTTTTGAAACAGTTAATGGAAAGATTTCTATTTAAACAAATAATAAACACAAACAGATGGTACAAACTACTTTATAAGCTAATATTTATATGCAATAAGCTTAAATAAACAACCTAGGCTACTTTAAGAATAAAGATGAAAGGATTTGTAGCTTACAAAGCCTTCCAAGCATTGAATAAGTACCAAGGAACCAAACCAAACAATCCTATGCCCTCCCCTGAGGTTCCTAACCCACAGCCTTCCAAGATTCACTGTGCTCCATGCTTATACAACCAATGATCACCACTTTTTATTTTTATTTTTATTTTTCTTATTTTTTTAGTTTTTTATTGAAAATTGAATTGAAAGTGTTCACATAAGCTTATAACACTTGTAATAACTTATTTCTGAGCTTGTAAGAACTTCTGAGTTCCTTAAACACAAATTACTTCACTTAATTGGAAATTAGAAATTTAAGATAAGACTTTGAAAAGTGAAATTGGAAATTAAACTTCAAAATGAACTTGCATTAATAAAAAGAGTTACATTACATTGAAATTGAACTGAAATTACAAATAAACTAAGAAAATTACACACCCTAAGCTTCTATGAGCTTTTTCTTATATAACGACCTAAAAATAAACCCTCATGTCTTCCACATAGCTTCTTTTTGAAAACTAAGAGCCCCACATGACTTTGCCTTGACCCTCTGACCAAATCCCAACCATCAATTTAATCTTCAATGCATCCTAGCCACTGATTCGTATTTTGGCGCCAATTTTTATACGGGGCAAAACTAGTGGTGTTGGTGAGGGTTTAGGGGAGCATTTATGGTGGTGGAGATGGTGGGTGAGGGAATTAATTGTGGGGGGTTGGAGTAGTTGAAAAGGCGAGGAGGGGGGGGGGAAAGTTTCTCCCTGGTTTTGCGCTTGTCTGTTGGGGGAGATGATGGTCAAACGTGGGTTTGACCCGCGTTGACTAGGTTTGACCGGGGTTTTAGCCAAATTGGACTGGGCCAAGATGTGGTGGGCTTGGGGATCAGCTGGGCTAGGGGTTGTTTGGGTTTGGATTAGTTTTGGGTTTAATGAATAACAAGGGTCCGGTTTGGAAAAGTTAATCACAAGGACCATATTTGCAATTCCTTCAAAGTTGAGGGGTGTGAAATGTAACTTTCCAAAACTTCTTCAAAGGATCAATTTATGCCAAATACCAATAACCAAGGACCAATTTTGCACTTTTCCACATTTTTCAAAATTTCAAAAATCCCAGGGACTAATTTTGCCATATTTGGATTTTTAGGGACTAATTATGTAATTTATGAAAACTTGCAACCCAATTATGATATTTTGACTTATTTTGACTTTTAAGACCTTGGGTTGACTTTTCCTTAAAAATAAATGCATAGGGACTAAAGTTGACAAGTTTTGAAACTTGGGGGACTGAAACTGCCAATACTGCAAACTTTGTACATTTTTTCTTTGTTTTTGCACATTTTGCTTTTAAAACACATAAAACACAATCCCTGGGATAATTTAAGTATTTTGATATCTTTTTGATTGTTTTTGTGCGTTTTGGCAGTTTAAATATATCGAAAACGATGAGTGTTTGAGCACTCATCAAGTGCAAATGATACTTCACTTTCTAAAGAAAAGGTGCTCACTGATAAGAGCTCAGATGATACATCTATTGAAGATTGGACATCTGATGAGAATGAAAAAGAGACTACTTCAAAGAAAGGAAACAAAGTAGGACCAACCAGTCCTAAAAGTGTAGATAGTATAACAAAGACTAAAGTTGTTCTGAAAACAGTTGAATGTTGTGCTAAATGTAACAGCAAACCTAGAGGTAGTCAGAGAAATTGGAACAATCTTAAGTCACACCAACTTGGTGATAATTTTGTTATGTACAATAAGGCATGCTATTACTGTGATAGTTTTAATCATACTCATGCTTATTGTAACAATTGGGTTTTTGGGAGTACATCAAAGTCTAAAACAAATAAAACAAACCCTAGAAAAGGTTTTGTGAAATCTAACACACTAAAAGTCAATCTTAATGTTAGACCAAATGAGACTGTTTACCCAAAATTCACTACTGAGGGTGCAAGTAATACGTTCAAACATACACCAAGAGTTATGAAATGTCTCATTGAAAGGAATTATGTGGTTAAAACACAAGACTGGAGACCAAAACCAAAAGGTCCTGCTAGACCAAATGGTACTGCCAAATTTGGTACTGTCAGACCAAAAACCACAAAATGTGTTAAAAATGAAAATGCTGTTAAGTCCTCAGCATGTTGGATTTGGAGACCACTCCAATCAAATGGTGCATCAACAGTCCTAAAGAGATTTGATTACATTGATGCACGAGGCAAACCCAAGTCAGTCATGGCTTGGGTACCCCAAGGAAACTAATATGTGTATATATGTGCAGGAACATTCAAATGATATTGCTGATCAAGGATATGTAGATAGTGGATGTTCAAGGCACATGACAGGCAACATGTCTTACCTCACAGACTTCAAATCGTTTGATGGAGGATATGTTACCTTTGGGGGAGGAATCAAAGGAAAGATTACTGGTAAAGGTACAATTAAAACCAGTAAATTAGATTTTGAAAATGTGTATTTTGTGAAAGAACTTCAGTTTAATCTCCTAAGTGTCTCACAAATGTGTGACACAAAGAACAATGTCCTTTTTACTGACACTGAATGCATTGTTCTCTCTCCTGATTTTAAAATTCCTGATGAAAGTCAGATTCTTCTTAAAATCCCTAGAAAGAACAATATATACATTGTTGATTTGAAAAACATTGTTCCTAAAGAGAGTTTAACCTGTCTAGTAGCAAAAGCCTCATTGGATGAATTTATGCTTTGGCATAGAATGCTTGGTCATGTAAACTTTAAAATAATCAATACAATTGCAAAATATGATTTGGTTAGAGGTTTACCCAAAAAGATTTTTCAAAATGACCAAACCTGTGTTGATTGTCTAAAAGGCAAACAACATAGAGCCTCTTGTAAGCCCAAGACCCATAACTCAATTTCTCAAGCTTTATACATGCTTCATATGGACCTCTTTGGTCCTACATCTGTGAATAGCTTGAATGGTAAAAAATATTGTCTTGTAGTTACTGATGATTACATAAGATTTTCTTGGGTTTTCTTTTTGAGAACTAAGGATGAAACAAGTGAGATCCTTAAGTCCTATATTACAGGATAGAAAACCAAATTGATAAGCAAGTAAAAGTAATTAGATGTGAAAATGGGACAGAATTCAAGAATAGAGTTATTAATGAATTTTGCAAAGAAAAAGGAATAAAAATATAATATAGTGTAGCTAGAACCCCACAGCAAAATGGAGTAGCAGAAAGGAAAAATAGAACTCTTATAGAGGCTGCTAGAACAATATTAGTAGACTCTAAGTTGCCTATTTCATTTTGTGCTGAAGCTGTAGGTACTGCTTGTTACGTGCAGAACAGGGTTCTTGTGATTAAACCTCATAGAAAGACTCCTTATGAACTTTTGTTTGGTAGAACACCATCTCTAAGTTTTATGAGACCTTTTGGATGTCATGTCACTATTCTCAATACCAAAGATAATCTAGGAAAGTTTGAAGGAAAAGCTGATGAAGGCTACATGATAGGGTATTCTTTGCAAAGTAAGGCCTATAGGGTGTATAATTGTTGCACTAGGCTAGTGGATGAAAATCTGCACATAGAGTTTCAAGAAAAACTACCTAATGTTGCAGGCATTGGACCAGATTGGTGCTTTGACATTGATAAGCTTTCAGAATCTATGAATTATGTGCCTGTCACAGGTACAAATACTAATGATAATGCAGGTTTTGAAGACAATGTTGAAACAACTGATGATCAAGATTACATCTTAATGCCAATTTGGAAAGGATTGGATTCATCTTCAAGTCATGGAGAGCCTTCTAATACAACAAATGAAGGTGTTGAAGATGATCATGGAACACAAGGTCAAGGGAATCAAGAAAACTCAGCAAATGAAAATGGTACTGCCAGTTCACCAAATGATACTGCCAGTTCACCAAATGGTACTGCCAGTTCACAAGTTGGTCCTGCTGAACCATTAAATGTTCTATCAAGTGATTCCTTACCAGAAGATGTAGGGATTGGCAATCTTCCAATTACCTATGATGTTCCTACAACACAAAACACAAGAATTCTCAAAGATTTCTTTATTGAAAATGTGATTGGCAGCATTGATTCTGGTGTTAAAACAAGAACTCAGGTCTTATCTTCAGATCAAGAAGGGTTTGTCTTAGCTGTCTATGAAGAAAAGAACCATGAAGTTGCCCACATATGCCTGTTTTCATGCTTTCTCTCACAGGTTGAACCCAAAAACATTACAAAGGCCTTAGATGATTCAAGTTGGGTTGAAGCAATGCAAGAAGAGCTACTTCAATTCAAACTTCAGAAGGTTTGGATACTGGTTGATTTGCCCAAAGGTTACAGGGCAATTGGAACCAAATGGGTATTCAGGAATAAGAAAGATGAAAGGGGAATAGTGATAAAAAAAACAAAGCAAGATTGGTGGCCCAAGGGTATACTCAAGAAGAAGGAGTGGATTATGAAGAAGTTTTTGCTCATGTTGCAAGAATTGAAGCAATTAGGCTATTTTTGGCCTATGCTTCTTTCATAGGCTTCATTGTTTACCAAATGGATGTCAAAAGTGCCTTTTTATATGGTACTATTGAAGAAGAGGTGTATGTTTCTCAACCTCCAGGCTTCATTGATTCAGAATATCCAGACAAGGTGTACAAGGTTACTAACGCTCTTTATGGTCTACACCAAGCTCCTAGGGCATGGTATGAAACATTGGCTTTCTATTTATTGGAAAATGGATTTCAAAGAGGCAAGATTGATCCAACTTTGTTCATCAAAAGAACCAAGAAAGACATCTTGTTGGTACAGATTTATGTTGATGAAATTATCTTTGGATCCACAAACCAGGAGTTGTGTGTGGAGTTTGAAAAACTTATGCATAATAAGTTTGAAATGAGTTCCATGGGGGAACTTACTTTCTTTCTGGGTCTCCAAGTGAAACAATCAAATGAAGGCATATTTATCAGCCAAGATAAGTATGTAGCAGAGATCCTAAGGAAGTTTGGGTTTGCAGATTCAAAGGTTGTAAGTACACCAATGGATCCAGAAAAGGGGTTACTCACAGATGCTGAGGGTGAAGATGTTGATGTGCACAATTACAGATCAATGATTGGGTCCTTGATGTACCTTACATCATCAAGACCAGATATCATGTTCCCAATGTGTGTATGTGCAAGGTTTCAAGTAAATCCAAAAGTTTCTCATCTCACAACAGTCAAAAGGATCTTTAGATACCTCAAGGGTCAACCTAGGTTGGGTCTATAGTATCCAAGGGAATCATATTTTGATTTGGTAGCTTATTCAGATAGTGACTATGCTGGTGCAACCCTAGACAGAAAATCCACAACTGGTGGATGTCAATTTCTTGGCTGCTGACTCATATCATGGCAATGCAAGAAGCAAACAATGGTGGCCAACTCTACAACTGAAGCATAATATGTTGCAAGTGCAAGTTGTTGTGGCCAAGTACTTTGGATTCAGAATCAATTGCTTGACTATGGGTACAATTTTCTTAACACCATAATTTACATTGACAATAGCAGTACTATTTGTATTATTAAAAATCCAGTTCAACATTCAAAAACAAAACACATTGAAATCAGACACCATTTCATAAGAGATTGCAATGAGAAAAGGTTAATATAAGTTGTCAAAATTGATTCTGAAAAGAATTTTGCAGACCTTCTCACCAAAGCTTTTCATTTAGGTAGATTTAAATACCTGGTAGCAGGTATTGGTATGATAAATCTTTGAAAAACATGTGTTTTTGTACATAAAATAAACAAGTTCTGGCCTTTAAACATGGTACTGCTAGTTAGGCATAAGGTACTGTCAGTACATAATTGGTACTGCTAGTTCAAAATTTGCTCTATTTTTGTTCATCTTGATGCTTAAATATTGACAATGCTATAAAACAAGTGCTCTGCACTCTATTCTTTTGGTATACAACTAACAAATTTCAGGTTTCTCAAGATTGATAACAAAAATCATGATGTGGAACTGGTAATCAGTTCACCAAGTTTTACAAACTTAAAGAGCTGGCTAGTCCAAAGCAAACGGCTCTTGGTAAAGACTTCTCAAATCCGTTGGTAGCTGATAGTTTGCTACAAACTATAAGGTAATCAGTTCACCAAGTTTTACAAACTTAAAGAGCTGGCTAGTCCAAAAGCAAACGGCTATTGGTAAAGACTTATCAAATCCGTTGATAGCTGATAGTTTTCTAAAAACTATAAGGGATTTTTACTAAAATTTCAAAGAGACTGCCAAGTTATATTTCTAAATACAAGGTACTGGTAGTTCAAATTTTAGTACTGGTAGAGTAAAATGGTACTGCTACATAGCCGTTGAGTCTGTCAGGTTAAAAATATAGCCGTTGTTTTGAAGGGTATTTCTGTGAATTACTCATGTTTTCCTCGAATTAAGGATATGGTTATTATAATAAAAGATCTTTTTGACCGCCTCTTCAATTACTTATCCATATCTTTAATAGTCGGTCAAAAGTAATTTTCTCATAATTAATCCTTATCACAATTCACACTCACCTTTCATCTTCTACCAGTACAACAATAAAATCCCACCATCATAATCAAATTTTTCCTCAAAAACTTTCACCATGGCTCATTTATGTTTTGTCAAACGTCACAACCAATTAGCATTTCTGGAAAAGTGTGAGGAAAATGAATCTTTTCATCAAGCAGTGGATTTTCTAAACAATTATTATATCAAGTTTGCTTTACTCGTGAATCCCACTATTTTTGAATCTCAAATTTTACAATTTTGGCAAACGGCTAGAGTTAAAACTCTTAGTAATGGGATTCAAGAGTTAAAGGTCAAAGTGGATGGCAGAACCCTGACTTTTACTGAATCATCCATCAGAAGACATCTTCATTTGGATGATTCAGATGGTATTAGTCAACTGCCTGATACTAAAATCTTTGAAAATTTGACAAAAATGGGGTGTAATGTGACTTCTACAAAGCTTACATTTCTTAAAAAGCATTTTACCCCTCAATGGAGATTTTTGATTCATACCATCCTTCATTGTTTAAGCCAAAAGAAAACCTCATGGGAGCAGTTTAGTGGTAACATGGCTGCAACTCTCATTTTCCTGGCAACAAACAAGAAATTCAACTTTTCAAAATACATTTTTGAAGGATTGGTTAAAAATGTGGATAGTGAAACAAAGTTTTTGATGTACCCAAGGTTTATTCAGTGCCTCATCAACAAATCCAAACATTTGTTACTTCCCCCAAACAAACCTTTTAAAACTCTAAAACTTACACACAAGGTGTTTTCAAATATGAAAATTGGTTTTCAAGGAGAAGAAGTACCACTTTTTGAGGAGACGTTACCACAACATTCTGAAGAACCATCCACATCATCTGATCATTCATCACCAAACCCATCACCAGTACCATCAGTCACACCACCATCACCAATACCATCACCATCTCACCAACCATCACAAACACCATCTGCAACATCACCATCATTATCACATCATAACTCACCACCCCACTCTCCTCCACATCAAAATTTAGATGCTCAGACTGTAAAGGAACTAAAGGAGCAAGTGCAGCTCTTGCAAACTACTCTTGAAAATCAAAACAAACACTTTACAGAGATTAACACCAAGCTAGTTAAGAGGGTTGAGAAATTGGAGTTAAAGGTGAAATTGTTGAAGGGAAAAAGGTCTTCTCAGTTGGTTGTATCTAGTTCTTCAAGTTCAGATGCAGAAGGTTTGGGTCTCTCTTCCAAAAAGGGGAGGATGGGTAGTTCTAAGAGTGAAGAAGAGATTCAATTTCAATTTCATGAAGAAACTCAAGTGATTGATGAAGAGCCTGCTAATGAAGAAAAAGAGCCTGTTAGTGCAAAATATACTGCTGAAGCAGAGCAAGAGCCTGCTGGGATTCAGAGGCTATTGGCTATGAATTTAAAAGGTTCTGATCAAATGTTCTACAAAAGAAAAAGGGGATCACAGCCTCAGGGGAGGTTTCTTGTTTCTGATGAACAATCTGCTGCTCCAAGTCTAGAATCAACACCAAAAGACAAGGGCAAGAAAATTATGTTTGAAGATGAAACAGAACCTAAAAAGTTGAAGAAGAAAGAACAAGTACAATTGGCTGTAGATGATAGGTTATCCAAGCAGCTTCATGAAGAAGAGGTTATGGGGGCTGAAGAAGAGTCAAGAATACTACAAGAAAAGTTTGATGCTCAGCTGCAATATATCATTTCCATTGATCCAATTGTAAGGGGTGAAGCTTACACTCTTGTGTGTGATGAGTCTATTAGCTCAGATGAAATGACAATCAAGATCAATGATTTCATCACTAAGAAATACAATCAAGAGGCATTGGATGATGTCTATCAGCAGATCCAGAATAATCAAAAGAAATGATTTAAAATGCCTCATTCTGAGGCAGATCAGAAGAAATTCTTCAAGATATATCTGAAAAGAGAAGTGAACATGAAGGATCATCAACTCAAAGGTAAATTATTTAATGAATTGAAGCTTCTATACTTAGAGGCTTACAGAAGAAACAAAACCAGTTTCCTCATGGATACAAAAGAAAGGCCTTCCAAAAGAAGAAGAGTTGATCAGAAGGATCAAACAGAGAAAGCAGTCTTGCCTCCTGTTCAGTCAAGAGAAATGGTTGTCCATGTTCCACAAGTTGTCTTTGCTGAACCTTTACATGCAAGACATCCAATCATAGATTGGGAAATATACTATGAAAAGTTTGGTAAAGCATGGAAGATAACTAGGGTTGGCAATAAGGTTGAAATTTTCAAAAACTTTGAAAATCTGCTTAGAGCATGTAGCAGAATGGATCTAGATGAATTGTGGGATTTAGTTCAAGAGAAGCTGAAAACAAAGTATAAACCTGATGCAAAGGCGCAATAGCTATGGGTGGAATTCAGCAGATTATATGATCCAAATCCTACTGATACACATTGGAAATTCCCTTACTATGAATTATCTGTTTCATGGGAATATTTCAGCATGAGACATGTTCATCATCTTTCCACTCAAAGTGGAATAGAACTCTTTATGCTAGGAGAGAAGGAGTATCCTTTAAGCTATGAAGTATTATCAGTCTTGATCTCCAATAAGCTATTGTGTGAAGAAGAAACTGATGCAGTCAAAAGATTGAAGGAAAGTATATTTGATCAGTATGAAAGCCTAAGGAGAAATAGATGATAAGGTTTTTGGAAGAGTTCCCTTAGATCCTCAAGGTATGAATTTTATTCACAAGAAACTTGGTTATTTTAAAAAAGGAATAACAAGTTTAGGGGAGGATTGTTGGGAATAAAATGCTCAAGTCAAAGAGTCTGCCAGAAGAGCCTGTCAGAGATGAGTTAAGCCTGCCTCTTTTGTTTTGTTGAAGTTGAAGTTATTCTAACAGTACCTTCTGGGTAAGAAGGTACTGCTAGTTAATGAAGGTCATGCCAGTTTAAACGACAAGTTGTTATATTTTATTTAGAGATATTTAGTTGTATTATTAGTCTTTGTACAAATTTACACGTTTAGTAGAAGTAGTACAGAGGTCTCAGTAGATAATATGGAGTGTTTTACCTTGAAAGGTGTAATATTAGGATAAGATAAGTCTCTAAGTATATTATATTAAGCAACTTGACAACTTGTAATAAGGGCTCCTTATACTATAAAAGGAACTCTTAGTCACCTTCTTAGATATCAATTACTGCATGCATAACTTCCATTAAAAAAATCCTTTTCACGTATCAAAGATTCAAGGTTACATTTTTAATCCTGGTGATAGTTTAGATCACCCGTATTATTTCATAAATAATATTGAATCATTTTGTGTTATTCATGTTGTGTTAATCACTCTAAATTATTCACGTTTACTTATTCACCACCTTTGTTCTTTTAGTGTGTTCTAGCAAATTCCGCGTACTAAATCACATTCATTCATAAATATCCCGAACACATTACTAAGACTAACATCCCAAGTGTTTGAACACATATAATCCTTCTACACAAAACCTCACCTAGAAGCGGTTAAGCATATTTTTCGATACATTAAAGGCACTATACACTTAGGATTATGGTATCCTAAGGGATCCGGCATAGAAACTATTGTTTATGCGGATTCGGATCATGCGGGAGACTACATGGATCGAAAAACCACTAGTGGTATTTGCACGTTTATGGGATGTTGCCTAACGTCTTGGTTTTCCAAGAAGCAAACCGCTCTTGCTATTTCGACCACCGAAGCTGAATGTGTAAGCGCTGGAAAGGCATGTCAACAAGCACTATGGATTAAACAAGCTCTCGTAGACTATGGCGTTAGGTTAGAAAACATTCATATAATGTGCGATAATAAAGGAGCCATAGATTTAAGTAAGAATCCTGTTCAACACTCTAGGACTAAACATATAGAAATACGTTACCACTTTCTTAGGGATAACGCACAAAAAGGAAACATAACAATAGAAAAGGTAGTTTCGGAAGATAATGTTGCCGACATATTTACTAAACCCCTTATGCGTGAATTATTTATCCACTTGCGTCTAGGATTAGGAATGATGGAGCAAATTGATTGAATTTTCTTAAATGTTTGAAACTTCCAGAAATTTTAACGTTCTGAAATTTTTTTTTTCAGATGGGCGGACCCCTTAAAGTTATAAGGGCGGCCCCCTTAAAATTAAGGGGACCGGCCTCACTTTAAAGGGGCCGTCCATTTGAGCAATCTGTCTTTCATTCATCTCTTATTCTCTCCACTATTCTGAGTCTAGGATTCTATTTTGCACAAAATCAAGAATTGAGATATTTTGTTTTTGCATAAATATACTTTCAAAGAAAAACCTCAATTCACTTCAAAATAATTCTCACCTCTATGAAACACATGAAAATCATTTCTTTTCTCTCTTGCATTGTTGAATAATGCTAAAAACCTTCTTTAAAATCATGCATAAAATTTCACATGAATTGTCAAAATATATAATCCAATATATATCCTTGGCAATCATGGATTAAGCAAATTGAATCAAGGAGATTTTGGATAGCTTCATAGGATATATTTATTTCTTTGCATTAGGAGTCGAAGCAACCGCATCTCCACATTTGTTGCATATAGGCACACACTAGAACAATGTCAAGAATCACTTAGTCACATTTGTTCCATCATTAGTTTCTCACTCACTAAGTTGCCTTACACTAAGTTAGTTGCCTTAGGATACAAGACTTGCTTATTTGTTCATTTACATTATTGTCTTTGCATGAAATTATATTATATGCTTAGTTGCCTACATATATACGTTCTATGCATATTTCATTAAGATAATATTTGTTTAGTTTCCTAAAAAGATGGACTTGCCCAAAACCAAACCTCAAAACAAACATCGTTCTGGAAAAATCTCAGCCAAAAACCATTTCTGGCAATCTGGAACCAGGCACTGGGCGGCCCCCATAATTATCAAGGGCGGCCCCTTAAAATTAAAGGGGCCGGCCATTAATTACGGGGGCCGACCACCTGATGGTCGAGGCTTCCTGTTTGCTTTCTGCTTTTTAGCCCATTTCACCCTATTTTGATTCCCCACTTCCCTAAATTCACAAACATATTTTGTCTATCAAATCCACCACATATTATCCTTCCATAAACACTAAATCATCACACTATAAATACCCTCACTCATCATTAATCATCACTCAATCCATCATGTCAACCCCAATCACCCAAGATCCAAGCCTACAAGAGGTGTAAGGATCACCGTCAAACCCGTGTGGAGAAGAAAACTTGATACATGTAAAAAATTCTCATCTATTAATGATGTTGTCTCCAACCAACCAACAACTAAACATCCAAATCACCTAAATAAAACCTTCATTTTACCTCCACATGACAACCTCACTGTCTCACTCACCAACAATACTCCACATCCATCTCACTCAATTCTTCCAAATGATCCTTTTGACGAACATACTCAATCCCAAAACCACATCCTTCCCTCTCATCAAGAAATGAATCCTATGTTACACGTTTAAGCCTCAATCCCCAACCACAATCCAACTCCACCATCATCACCTTCCTACAAACATAAAAAGTTCGTTGAGGAGCTCAAAGAAGCTCATGAGCTTAGTGCTCTCCTTGCCTTACATCTTGCTCAACGCAATTTGGTTCAACAACCTTCCACCACTCCATTCTCACCATCCAACAACATTGTCCAACTTGAGAATCATGTTAACAATTGTCCTTGTTGCATTTTTCTCCAAAAACAAACCATTGCTCTCAATGAGCACTTCACTTGGATTGAGTATCTCCTCACAAGGTCTTCTCCACCACCATCACAAACACAACAATCCAAATCTTCTGCTCCAAGCTCACCTCCATCAACCACTCCAAACTCTCCATACAAAATTCCCACAAAAGTCTACCTCCACTAAATCCATGCTCCATGCTTCCAATCTCCAAGCAAGTCCTAGAGACCTCAAGTCGGCAACCTAGTATTATCTAATGTAGTTTGCTAAGAAAAGCATATATGTATGCTTATGTAACAATGATTATGTTATTAACATAATCTATTCTAATAAATAATGAATGCTTGTTGAGATTTATTTTTGCACTTTTATGAGTCTTGCGTTATTTATATTTATTTCATTCATCATATATATTGTGTCTTCTAAATATTGTTGCAAGCATTCCATATCTAGATTTGTCTTATAACCTTAAAACGAGGGGGAGTACACATCAAGGGGGAGCTCATTCAACATCGGGATAACCTTTTTGACGTTCACAAAAAGGGGGGAGAAGTGATATACACTCACTAAATAATTGCATATATAATAATTTTTTATTTAATGAGTTTAGATTTTGTAATCATCAAAAAGGGGGAGATTGTTGATATAAATAATGCGTAAAAACGTTATTAATATTTCTCGATATCCCTATGTTTTGACGATCACAAAATGTAAAATCATTAAACGTAAAATCATTACGTAAACAAGTATTTAGTGATAAAATATCATTACATCCAACTAAATCACTTAAGGTATGAATAAACAATTTCTTAATACATTTTATGATCAAAGGAAGGTTTATTTACCAATTACAAATTATATAAAATGGTATAAACACTTTATATATTTAGAAAAACATTTTTGGTAATTAAAGGAAAATGTTTAACTCATAATAAATATATGAATTCAAATTTTTAACCAAAATCAGTTAAATCTTCACCAAATAAACTTTCCCCAGAAAAGACAAAAGAATCTGGCCGTTACAAGTGGGCGGCCCCCTTAATTATAAGGGGCGGCCCCCTTAATTTTAAGGGGGCCAGCAATGAATTAAGAGGGTCGGCACACGCTCCTATGTTAGAATTTTTTGCCTATAAATACTGGTTCAAATCTGTAATTTTTCCTAACCTTTTGCACTGAAACTTTCTGTCCAAATCCTCTCAAATCATCTTCCTAAAACCTTTGATTATAAACTTATTAGTTCTTGTTTCAAGTGATCCAATACCTCATCATTCAAAGTGCAAGAGAAGAATACTCCTCGAACATCTTGTTAAGAAGTATTGTAGATTTGTGAATATTGTTATTTGTTGTGTAAATTATTTGTAAAGGTGTAAAAGGTGTGTAATAGGTAGATCTAGGTGTTTTAGTAGTTGTGAATAGAAGTAGTGAAGAAGTAGTAGTGTTGTGAAGTTAAAGTAGTGAAGTTGTGAGTAGTTGTTTAGTAGTTGTGGTGTGTATAAGTTGTGAAGAAGGTGTGTAGTGACTAATGGTGTGAGATTGGTTCTAGCTACTATTAGGACTCGACATCTAGCTTAGTGTCGTTAATTGGTGTAAGCAAAATTTGTGTAAGGTTTTCTCCGCCATAAGGGAGCTTGTTGACATAGTGAAGAAAACTCTCGAGTTAGGTGCTTGGGGAGTGGAGTAGGGCGAAGAGGTGCTTCGTAGCCGAACCAATATAAATCCTTTCTCTTGTGCTGCGATCTCTCCATCTCTATCTCTTTACTTATTTACTTACTTATATTGTCATTATTTACTCTCGTAGATATTAGTTTACATAAGTGTTTAAATATTGTGTTGATCCCAGTTGAGCAAACGATCTTATATAGAAGTTGACTTGAATTAAACACTTAAGCTAGAACGTGGAATATAAAAGCTTAACTTCAGAAGAACAATTTAACTATCAACACTTCAATATTATTAATACGAGCACTCGACAATGCTAGGGTTTTACAACCTTGAAGTGTAAACGAAAACTAAACAATACGTACTCAATCTAACCCTAGGATCCTCCTTTTATAGGCCAAGGAGTCCTACTAGGTTTACAATAACTTTCTATGCAAGATAAGAATATTCTAGACGTATATAATATGCACACAATCTATTCTATAATTATCTAATCCGTATACATGTTTATCACTTTAGCAGTAGATTCCTTTAGCAGCATTTTCCCATAGCAACACTTTGACATCAGCAGCAGAATCATTTACCTTAGCAGCATTCTCATCACAGCAGCAGTTTCACTCAGCAGCAGAATCCAAAACCCAACAATCCTCCCCTAAACTTAATATTTATTTCTAAATTATTAAGTTTCTTCAAAGCTCAGTTAACACCAGGAGGATGCTTCCAAACACTCAAATCTTGAGATGTCTATTGACCAAGTATCTTCTTATACTTTGACAACAAATTAAATGCTTGATCATCAGTATCATAATCTTTCTGAAAATTGAGTAATCCAGCACCATTAACCATCTGATTGACGGTATTCCAGTATCTTACCACTGGGTAATCCTTTTCAGCCAACATATGCAAAGTAATTGGTCCAATTTTCAAGACATGAATTCCAGAATCTTGAAAAAGTCTCCATTTTCTTACTTTATATCCTACTATCTCTGTCCATTCAGAATCATCCATTGAAGGTTCAAACATAAGTTTCAGAGCTCTTCAGAGAACATTATCAGCCATAGTCTTAATGTAATCAATTTTCTCTGTTTCATACTTTTTACCATCAAACTTCTTAGCTCCAAACTTTTCCTTATATAACTTCCACAAATCATCAACATCCTCTCTATCAAAGTAATATAGCATCTGTTGAAATCTAAGAAACCTGTGAGTCTTTCCATCAGATCTCTCAACACCATGTAATGCGTCAATTTTAGTATCATATCCTGTAGTTACTTTAATAATAGGATATTTGATTCCTATTGGTGCGGCATCCATCACTTCAGGTTCCTCCATCTTACCAACCATAGTGAGAACCTTCAACTGTTCCTTTAAATGCTCAGAAGGAATATGATCATAATCATTCTTGAACTCATCTCCTTGAGGCTTAGAGCTGCTTTCTTCTCCTGTTTTTCTCTTCTTCTTTGCAAAGGATTTATGAACAACACCTTTTCTTTTACCACTTTGAATAGAAGAAGTTGTCTTATCTGCAATATCATCAAGCTGGTTAACAACATCTGCCTCTTGAACATGCTCTTCTTCAACAACTTTATCAGGTACCAACTTTTTATTCATTTGAGCAATATGTTCCAAGTCTTCAGCACAACCCATAGGATAGAAGGTATCTGTTTGTCTCTTAGCTTGTTGATAGAAGTAAAAAACCTCTTGATCAGACTTAGGTTTTAACTGTACCAATTTCCATCCCTTCATATTCTTCAGGTACCTTTCTTGCTCTCTTCTTTGTTGCAATGGAGTTGGACCCCTGAGAATCTTTTTCTTTCTTCTAGCAGCAGCATCTTCTTTCTTTTTCTTTGCTATGAACTCTCTTATCCAAGATTGCACATCAAAAGTTGGAGTCTCTTTTTCTTCAATCTTAATCTTGGAGAGTTCTATATCAGCATCTATTCTTATCTTTTCATCAACCCATTCCTCATACCTCTTTAAGTCTGTAGTTTCCTTTTCAACCCTTTCCTTTTCCTCTTGAATCAACTGTTGTTCTTCTTGATCAAGCAATTCTTGTTCTTTCAATGCAACAGCTGAATCATGTTCAACTTGTAATTCCTTGGGCCACCAATGAAAAGGTATCTCAGAGTAATCAATCCCCTTATACACTATCTTTGGATCTTCAACTTGCTTGCCCTTCCCTTTATCAGTAGAAGATGATGAAACAATATTCTTTTGTTGAGCAGCAGGTTCTCTGATTACAACTGCCTTTTGAGGTATTCTTGGTGTAGATGATGTGATTGTGGTTGTTGGTTGTTGTGATAGGGATTGAGTTGGTAGTGGTGTATGTTTTGAAGATGATTCAGATGGAACCTCTGTTGTCTTCTTACTTAACAAAACCATAGCCTCAGCAGCAGCATTATCACTAGACCCAGCAGCAGAGTCTTGTGCATCAGCAGAATTGACCTTTCCACTAGCAGCATGATCAGCAAAATCCTTAGCAGTAGAGTCTTAAGCAATAGCAGAGTCATCAATCTTGTTAGTAATAGCAGTATTATCAAGTTCTTTTGCCACAGAATCACCCAAAGTCATTAAAGCTTCACCCATCAACCCTGTTGCCTTCACTAGTTGCTCAGGCTCCAAAGTCTTAAGTTTTTCCACCACCTTTTCTTGAGTAGCAATCACCTTTTCCATTACAACCTCATTCCCTGATTGGTCAGCAATCACAAAGTTTACAGCATCCTGAGGACTTTCCACTTCCATATCACCAACCTCTGGAACTTCCCCTGAAACCATTCCAGCATCCATATCCTGAGCACTATCAACTTTCTTCAAATTAGCCTCCCCGGAACCCATTTCTTCATTCCTCCCATGTTTGGAAGCATCCTCTTCCAAATGATCAGAGATTTCGGGTGAACTGACAACTTGAGAGGTGCCCACTTTATTCAATCTTTTTAAGGAGGTTGAAGATCTTGATTTCCTTAAGTTCTTGACCTGTTTTTGCAATTTGGTGATGAGCTTGGCTTGACCATCAACAACAGTAGAGAGACCAAGAAGTTTATCTTCCAATGAATTACACTTCACCTCCAAATTGGTACAAGTAACCGTCAATTCCTAAATAAGTTTCATGGTAGTCTCATCACTTCGACCTGTGTAACCTGGTCCGAGAGGTGAATCATTGACATTGTCATCATGTACAAGATTTTCCGTCAATTCATTTGTCTCTGTCCTGTCCTCATCACTTCGACCTGTGTGACCTGGTCCGAGAGGTGAATCTTTGGACATAAACTCAGTATCAAGCCTAGTTTGATCATCTGAGCCCCCTATAATTTCCATTTGGCTAGGGTTACCATCCTGAGAATTAGATTCAGCAGAATCCTTTTCTCTAGATGTTGCCTTGGTTTGGGTCTTAATGATGTTATCACTGTCCTGCTCTGCTGCTAAGCTAGAAGTAGTAGTGACAGCCCTTTCCAACATGTCCCCTCCATCACCTAGGACAGCCTCATCTGGTACAGCCATACTAACACTATCCTGAGGTAGATCATTGTTCTTTTTAGTTTTCCTACGGGTATAGTGTATTTTGGGTTGTGTAGCAGCTGAGAAAAATTGTGTGTGTGATGGGAATCAGTGGGATTTCCTGATCCTTCACCCTGAATATTTTGCACAAGTTGCACCATAGAAGGTGTAAGATTTGTATGTGTGCCTGGAAAACCTTTTCCATGCTTAATCAAGAAAGTAAAGGTTTTGGAAACCAATTTGGGAGCATCATAAGTAGTAGTATGTGATCTGAAATTGGTAAGTTGGTTTTCTATAAAGAGCTGGATAAATCTTGGATAAAGCAAATAAGAACTAGACTCTTTAACACTTTTAACAATCCCCTCCATAATCATATTTGAAAAATTAAATGGATGTCCTTTACTTAGGCATACCATAGCAGAAGCAATAGTAGCACTAAACTCATTCCACCCACAAGTTTTAGGACTTAAACAATGAAGGAGAATGTGTACCAAAAACTTGTATTGAGGACAGAGGAAAGCTTTTTGAAATTTTAAATTTGTATGTTTTCCCTCATATCCCAAATCTTTTAAACCTTGAAAAATAGCAGAATTGGCAAGACACGTGGTCTCTGTTTCATCATCTAAGAGAAGAGTTTCCCTTATAGAAGATTCAGTTACACGAACTCGTTGTCCATCTACTATGGCTTTAACATATTTTTCCCCATTCCTAGTTTTAGTTTTAGCAGTAAGCCAAAACTGTTTGATGTAGGAAACAAATATTGTAGGATTCACAGTTAATGCATACATAAGAGAAGTAGCATTCAAGAATTTTACCATGTCTGTGAAACCTTCAAGAACCAACTCTTCATCTAAAATAACAACACTATTGTGCTGCTCTGCCCAGGTACGTGTACAATCCATTAATTAGGGTTTTGAGAAATTGGGGATAATTGACTTTGAGAATAATGGAGTGTTAGGGTTTGTGAGAACTTCAATTTGGAGTGTGTAAAAACCAATTGTGAAGACTAAATAGGTTTTAAACTGATTTGGAGAAGTTACACATTCCACCCTCACACTTAAAACCGTAGCAGCATAACCATATCATCCACAACACTAGCAGCAGAATGAAACAACTAGCAGCAGAGTAATTTTAAGCCAGCAGCAGAGTTGACTAATCAAACTTGGTCAAAAAGTCAAGAACCCTCAACAATAAATGCGCTTGATACTCCATAATCCCTATAAAAACGGACGAAATCTTTCCCTAATTCAACATAATCAAACCCTAATTACAATAAATAACGCCAATCACCCAAATCAATTCTCAATAACCAAGAAATCTTCTCCCGAAATAATCAACATATCATCGGATTCATCTTCTGAGGATGAAGCACCCTTTGAAACCTATGTACCTCCATTCCGTCCTCTCCACAATGGATGTAGGACCAAGGAACAAGCCCGCAAGAGAAAACACGATCTCCCTGTGTTCAAAGATCTGTTGAACTTGAATCAGACCCCAAGCACTTCCAGGTGTCAGAGGTGATGTCCCCTAAATCTCCATTGTCTTCAGAATCATCAGAAGACCCTGCTTGGATCCCTATAAGACCTCCATCTCCAATGGAACTTGTTTCCCCCTTTCTCTGTACTTCATCTGATGAGGATGAGCCACTAAACAATCCACCTTCCACTCCTGAAAGACCACAATCTTCAAGGCCAAGACCCAAGACATCATCCAAGACAAGGAAGGCAAATCCTCCTCTTCCTAAGGAGAGAAAGGTTGTACTTGGGCTTCCATACCCTAGACAGTGATGTTTGTAGTCTTTTAATTTCATCTGATCATGTAGAAGTCTTTTGTTGTTTTGAAGTGATGTGGATGTACCCTGATTAGTTGTACTCTTTTGATGATGAACGATAAATGATTACTTCTTGGTTTTGTTTACTTGCAAATCATCAATTTTAGCTTTTTCCTGCAAAATGTTAGTCCAAACAACACAAAGCATACAAACATATATACTAGCATTAGAGTGAAAAAGCAGCAGAGTACATTCCAACATAACCATATGCTTCTTAAGAAGCAGCAGAAACAGAGTAACAAACAGCACAGGACCTTTACACACTTTACAAAAACAGATAGGAGATAAGGTTTTCAAAGATTTATCATACCAATATTTGCATTTAAGAATTGAAACCTCCCCACATCAAAGTGTTTAGTGAGAAGATCAGCAACATTATTATCAGTATAAATTTTGACAATTTGAATTAACTTCTTTTCATATCAATCCCTTATGGAATGATGTCTTATCTCAATATGTTTTGTTTTAGAATGAAAAACAGCATTTTTAATTATGCAAAGTGTGTTTTTGTTATCAATATGAATTTTGGTGTTCATGAAATTGTACCCATAATCCAGTAGTTGATTTTGCATCCAAAGCACTTGTCTACAGCAACTTGAAGCAGCCACATACTCAGCTTCAGTTGTAGAATTTGCGACCACTGTCTGTTTCTTGCATTGCCATGACACCAATCTGTTTCCTAGAAATTGACAACCACCAGTTGTATACTTTCTATCCAAGCAAGCACCAGCATAGTCACTGTCTGAATATGCCACCAAATCAAAAGGTGAATTCTTAGGATACCATAGGCCCAATTTGGGTTGATGCCTTAGATACCTAAAAATCCTCTTCACTGCATTGAGATGTGATTCTTTGGGACATACTTGGAATCTTGCACAGGCACACATAGCAAACATAATATCAGGCCTTGATGCTGTAAGATACATCAACGAGCTAATCATGGATCTGTACAAGTGAACATCTACTTCTTTTCCATTTTCATCCTTTAACAAAGGTTTTTTGGTATCTGTAACAATTCGCAATTTCAGGTTAATTACTATTCTCGGAAAATTTTACTATTCATTTTTACTATTCATTTCTTTCCGAAATTTTCCCGAAAGTTGATTTTTATTTCATATTCTCGAGTGATAAATCATTTCCATCGCAAAATAAATGTTTGACATTCGTCAGATCATTTTCGTGAAAGTTATTAAGGAAATACACGTTTTAGGGTAAAACGTCATTCAGAAATTCCACGCACAACGAAATTCGACCCCGTCAGGTGACCCCACATCAGAAAAATGTTTGACACACTCATGATTTATTTGAGAATAAATCATGACTGAGAAAAATATGACCAGAATAAACCTCGGCCGTGAAAAACTGGAATTTTCAGTTTTAAGCGTTTTTACTCAGCCGTAACCCTAGCCTATACATGCACCGCGTTTCTAAGATGATTTGAGTTTTAAACTTATTAGAATAAGTCAACATATTTTTCCCTCCTCCATTGACCAAAAATCATCCCTTGATGTTATAAGTCATTTCGTGATTTTTAGGCTTACGGTTTGATGTCTAAAAGACATTTAATACCAACTGACACTAAACTGAGCCCAGTCTAGACATTATAAGTCATTTTAAATCATTTATATCATATTAGAAAAGTAACATCTTACTTTTCTCAATTTTACGTAATATTCGTACATTTTACGTATTACGCGTTTGAGACCCGTGTTTCCAGTTTTAGCAGGGTTTTACCACCCAAATGCAACCTACCACCCATTTTATATTTTATTATGGGACATATGGACATGTCTAACAATACTTTAAAGTTTCATAATTTTACGACACCCAGTTTTACGTTTTGAGGCCTAATCACTTACGGTTGGCATTTCCCGGAGTCAAGTTTCATCCAAATAACCTAGGATAATACCAAGCCAAGCCAACTCATCCCCCCTAGCCATTGTGAACCGCCATTAGGGGGGGGGGAGTCACACCCTTGTGTGGCTTGATCTTGTATCAAATGGCCTAAGATGTATACATGTGTACAAGTGTGCTTAGGAAGCTTTGACTAGTCTCATTTTGTAACCTCCTCAAGGCACTATAAAATCCCCCTCCCCCCCTTGTGTTGCCATCCATACCTCACACCACAACACTCCATCCTTAGCTTAATTCCTTCTAATTTCTAGCAAGATTCAAGAGCAAGTTCAAGATAGAAACCCTAGTTAAGTTATCATTCACCAAAACACTTCCAAACCCTAATATACTTGGTGATTTCTCTTGAGTTTAAATCCACTCAATTCACCTCAACTTTCATTACATCTTTCAAGAATACCAAGGGTAGAAAGGTTGCATGAAGTGAAAAGGGTTGAAGCAAGTCTATCAAAGTCCATTTCCTTACTTGTTACTTCTTTTCTTTATTAGAAAGCCAAAAGTTGTAAGCCTAAACCTAACATGCTTCTTGTTAATTTATCATGTTCATATCATTTACATGTTATTCTTGCTATATTATGTCTTGTATGAATGTCCATGGTGTATAAAAATGACTAAAACATGTTGTTGTAATTGATTGTTAAGATAAGTTACTAAAACAAGCAAACTAGTGACTTTCTTGGTAACACCTGATCAAAATGGAAAAATTATGATATTTGATTATTACATATTACATTAGAGGACTTAACAAGAAAACTATAGCAATTTGAACCACCTAAAAATAGCAAACGAGTCAAAAGTTATGGCGATTTGAAGTTACCAAAGATTTCCAGCAAAACTGCCAAAACCACACTGTTTTGCATTCTGAGTTTTTGAAAGTCACCCTTCTGGTCCGATTCATCAAAACGTTAAAACACGAAAGTTGTCCGGAACACCGTTTTCGTTCAGGTATATAGAAGCTCGAGTCCTAAAAACGCTTTCCGAGTGATAAAATTCTTCAAATTCTAAACAGCCCATTTTTAGGCGAAAGTCGCTAGATTATGGTTATACTTTGAAAGGAACAAGAGGTCTTATGACCTATAATCAAGACCACCACCATGGCTAGAGCCAAGGTTGTGTCTCATGACCTTGGAACAAGGACCAAAGGTCATGGCTAGGCCATGACGAAATGACCATACCAACTTACATAGGCGAAAACATGAAACAAGGAATTGGCGAGAACTTGAACAAGCAATTTGGATCTACTTCACTTAAAAAGGAACCATGAGATATACAAAGAGAAAATGGTCATACAAGACTTATGAAACTACCCCTAATAACAATCTTCATGTACTAATAAACTTTCCTAAGTTTATACAAATATCGGACATGTAACTTTTCGGATCAAAACTTATATCTATATATTTTATCAACTACTACAATAGTAGGGAGCCTCATGTGAGGAGTTCATTATGTAAGCCGTCGAGATGAGTTGTGGATTTATGAGTTAAAGTGTCCTGGCTCCTCGAACGCTTACTAACATGACTTCTGAATTATGTCGGCCCGAACGGTAGTAAACGATATACAAAACATACATGTTCATGAATCTTTTCATTCAAGGACTTACAATATACATCATACCACATCATGGACTAAATGCAAGATATATATATAGGCACTCCGTTATATTCTTTACTCAAATCCTAAGTCGCAACATTCTATTATAGGTTGCTCGTAGAAACCTACACGATCCAATCATCACCTTCATTACTTGCTATCCTACTTAAGGTGAGTTCATAGCCCCACTTTACATTACTTCAATGTTTTACAAACCCTTGGGGGGAATACATGCTACTTTTAAACCGAACACAATGCTTTGAAACTGTATGCTGCCTGATTGTTTTATTATTACTAAGTACCTACCTTGCCAATCCTAGGCCCCTATCATGAACCATTTAATCACTAGTATTAGTGAGCGCGAGTATTGTGAATAGGCCTATTGGGATTGACGAATCCCATTTGTTTGAGCAGATTAGTTCAAACGAATGCACTATATTTGAACATTAAGTATGACGGCAAAGTACTTACTGGGGCAACAAAACCGCCGATTGATATTGGTAACCGTTAACGTCTTGGTTGCATGAGCTTAGTATATAATAATAACTGTTTTGTTTTCTAACATGAGTATGAGTCTAATTAACTCTTACTACCAACATATTGTGTTCAACCGTTAAACAAACTCTATGAACTTCACTCAACCTTTGTGTTGACCTCTTAAGCATGTATTTCAGGTCCATGATAATCAAGAATGGAGCGGAAGGGCATGTACCGAAGGAAGAAGGCTATAAACTATTATGTCATTCGATAAAAACATCAAAGACTTTATATTGGTGTATTTTGAAACATGGAACCTTTTGGGACCTTACTATGTAAACTCTGATATATTTGAATAATATGAATGACAACTCTTTTTATTACGACTCGGTTAGAGATCGTTTTCTATTATTATGACTGTTGGGCCATCGAGTAACACCCAAGTTGAATTCCGCTGCATCATGAATTGGGGGTGTTACAGTATCCATGGTTGTCTCAGCAGGCTTAGCATCTTCAAATCCAAGCTTCTTCAAAATATCATTGACATACTTATCCTAACTAATAAATATGCCATCTTTCTTTTGTACAACTTGTAGTCCCAAGAATAAGTTGAGTTCTCCTATTGAACTCATAGCAAACTTATCCTTCATAAGCTTCTCAAAATCAACACACATAGCCCTGTTTGTAGAACCAAAGATGATGTCATCTACATAGATTTGAACCAGCAAAATATCATCTTTTTGTCTTTTGAGAAACAAAGTCTTGTCAATCTTTCCTCTACTGAACCCAGAGTCTAACAAATATGTTGACAAGGTATCATACCAAGCTCTAGGAGCTTGATGTAAACCATACATTGCTCTATTCACCTTGTAAACTTTGTCAGGATAATCAGGGTCTTCAAAACCAGGTGGTTGAGACACATAAACGTCTTCTGTAATGGTCCCATAAAGGAAAGCACTCTTTACATCCATCTGATACACCACAAAATCTTTGAATGAAGCATAAGCCAAGAATAGTCTAATGGCTTCTATTCTTGCCACTGGTGCAAATACCTCATCATAGTCAAGTCCCTCTTGTTGTGTGTATCCTTGAGCTACTAACCTAGCTTTATTTTTTATGACAATTCCGCTTTCATCTCTTTTACATCTGAAAACCCATTTAGTGCCAATCACTCTTTTTTCATTTGGCAAATCAACCAAAGTCCATACCTCTTGTAGTTTGAATTGCAGAAGCTCATCTTGCATTGCTTCCACCCAACTTGCTTCTTGTAAGGCTTTGTAAGTGTTCTTGGGTTCAATTTGAGACAGAAAACAGGCAAACAAGCAATTTTGTAGATCTTTGTGACTGTTTCTTTGATGCAGAGAACTTGCAAAGAAACTTTGATGTTGAAGATCTTGGAGCTCTTTAGTCATTTTTCTTGTTTGTACAGATGATTATGGATCACTGAGAATTTGTTCTTTTGGATGATCCTTGTGAACTCTTATAGTAGTAGTGGGACTAACAGGAATATTGACTTCCAAATTAGTATAATCTATCTTAGCTCCAAATAGTTTACCATCAAGAGCTTCATCATCTGTGTCATCATAGATATTCTCTAGAGGAGGCATATTTATATCATCAGGATAGTTTAGATCATCAAAAGATCTACTCTGAGTGTCCAAAGAAGGAAACTGTGATGTAGAAGCAGAGTTAATAGGCTTGGTAGCAAAATTGATTAAAGCAGTAGTTGCTTGTTTTGGTCTAGCAGTAGAGTCTTCTGAGTCAGCAGTAGAGTCTTCTGGCCTTGTAGGAGAGACATCAACAACCACTTTTGGAGCTTTATTAGGTATCTTTTCTGTATCTATAGGAATTTCAATATCTACTTCAGCTTCCTTAGGTTTCTCTGGAGGAACAACATCTTCTTGTATATCTTGATCTTTCTGTAAGGGTAAGAAAGTAGGACCAACCTTCAGTTTCTCAATCAAAACAATGTCTTCTTGTGGTTTGTTAGTGTCAACACTAGCAATAACAGGTACATAATTCATTGTCTTGGTCAGGATATCAACATTAAACATCCATTCAGGTCCTTTTCCTTCAGCATTATATGTGTTCTCATTAAAATTGATATGCAAATTCTCCTCCACATGTTTGGTTCTCTTGCTATATACCCTGAAAGCTTTACTATTTACAGAGTAACCAACCAAATAACCTTCATCAGCTTTCTCTTCAAACTTTCCTAACTGATCCTTAGTATTCAAAATAGTGACAGGGCATCCAAATGGCTTAAAAAAATCAATCAATGGTTTCTTCCCATGAAAAAGCTCATATGGAGTTTTGTTGTGAGGCTTCACTACCTTACTCCTGTTTTGCACAAAACATGCATGTTTAAAGCTTCAGCACAAAAAGGGATAGGTAGTTTAGAATCAGATAACATTGTTCTTGCAGCCTCAATAAGTGTCATGTTTCTTCTCTCTGCAACACCATTCTGTTATGGAGTTCTTGCAAGACTATACTGTCTTAGAATTCCTTTTCCCACACAGAATTGATTCATCACACTATTCTTGAACTCAGTACCATTGTCACATCTGATAATTTTCACTCTGTGGTTGTGCAGATTTTCAACTCTTGTAATGAATTCCTTAAGTATCTCTGGAGTTTCATCTTTAGTGGCTAAGAAGAACACCCAAGTAAACCTGCTGAAGTCATCTGTGACAACTAGGCAAGTGTAAGGGTAAGGGCTCTGTATTTGTGTTCACTGTCTTAGATTTGAATGAAACTCTGTGTTGTTTACCCTTTTGACAAGCAACACAAGTCTCACAATTTTCAAACAACTTTGTGGGCATGCCTCTCACGAGATTTCCTTTCACCAATTTGTTCATTGTCTTGTAGTTCAGATGCCCAAGTCTTCTATGCCATAATTTGGACTCATCAATAGTGGCTTTTGCAATCAGACAAGTTAAAGCTCTTTTGGGAACAATGTTCTTAATATGGTCAATGTATATATTTTCATTTCTAGGGACCTTCAACAGCACAAATTTATCATTTGGCAACTGAAAATCAAGAGAAAGGATCATACATTCAGTGTCTGTAAAAAGAACAAAATTCCTTTTGTTACACATTTGTGAGACAATAAAGAGGTTAAACTTAAGCCCTTTCATAAGAAACACCCTTTCAAAGTCCAAATTTCCTGTTCTTAAAGTGCCTCTACCAATAATCTTTCCACCTTTTGGATCATTCCCAAAAGCAACATAACCACCTTCAAAAGCCTCAAAGTCTTTAAGTTGTGACTCATCTCCTGTCATATGTCCAGAGTATCCACTATCAACAATAACCATATCTTTAAGATCATCCAGTAGATTACCCTGCACACGAAAGTAGAGAAATTAGTTTCTCTTGGGGACCCAAGCCATTACTGACTTGGATCTGCCTTGTGCATCAACATAGTTAAATTTCTTTAAATCACTTGATGCACTGCTGTTTTTGGAAACATTGTTTGTAACAGTTGATTTTGGTTTCCAAACCCAACAAGCTGAGGCCTTAACAGCATAAAAATGATGTCCAACAACTGTATTTGATAAAACTTTTGGCCCAGAAGTAGAAAGTTTTGTACTAACAGTAGATTGCTTACTAGTAGCAGAATGCTTACTAGCAGCAGAGTGCTTACTAGCAGTAGAGCCAGCAACAGAACCAGTTGTGGTTTTAAAAGCACCATTTGATTTAGCAGCATAAATAGATCTAGTTGCACCAGATCTTAACAACACAGCCCTAGGAATCATGTTTCTATTAGGATGAGGGTGAGTATTCTTAGTAACATATTTATGATTCACCCTAGAATATTGATTCCAAACAGGCTTCTTGTGGTCAGGACAACTATTAATCAAATGTTCAAAGCTACCACACTTATAACAAGCCTTTTTCTTTAATTGAAACTCATTACCTAATTTGTTAGAAACTAGGTTATTAAAGTTTCTCTGATTTCCCCTAGGATTATTATTGAAACCATTCATTCTATCTCTAGAAATCTCATTATATTCAACCATTTTCCTAGAGATGCCTTTACCTAACACAGGTCTCATAAACTTCACCTGTTCAATTTTAGGTTCAACTTTGGTAGGGATTTCTTCCCTTTCTACACTTTGTTCTAGTTCAACCTGTTCCTGTTCCTCATCACTATCTGAGTACCAGTCTTCAATAATAGGAGCATCAGGAAATTTTCTACCCTCAACCTTTGGTGTTTCTAAGACACTTGTAGTAGAATCACCTATTGGTTTTTCAATGTTCAGCTCACTAATGAAGGACAATTCTTTTCCTGGTGGAGCATAGGCACTCTTAGCAGGAGGAGCAACCTCATTGTAACCTATTCCACTTCCTTTCCTCATTATTGTACTCTAGATTTATTAACCAAATCAGAAGCATATTGTTGTTTATTTACTCTTACTATATGTTTTTCTTTTTCAGCAAGAGCTGCATCCCTATCTCTTTCTGCTTCTTCTAATTTATTCTTAAGAAACTCAATTTCACTATTTTTCTTAAAAATCTCAACATCTTGTTGGTTAATTCTATCTACATATTCCAGCTCACACTCTTTTAGATACTCACGTCTTCTTTCAACATTTTGAATACCTACTTTGTAACCTAGGTTATTAAGTTTTAGGTTTTCAACTTCTCTAATTAGACTCTCATTCCTAGACTTAATTTCTTCTACAGTGTCAGCACATGTCTTAAAAGAACACACAGATAAATCAGAATCATTAGATACCTCAGAGTCAGATCCAGAAGATGATGATGCATAGGCCATCAGTGCAAATCACTCCAATCATACTCTCCCAATCCATCAAAAGATACCAATGCAGTAGTGGTATTCTTTGTTTCTTCAGTCTTCTTTAATGCTTCAACATTTTTCTTTGGAGCTCTACATTCTCTAGCGAAGTGACCCTTCCTGTTGCAGTTGTAGCACTCTATTTTTGACTTATCAAAGCCAACATTCTCTTTAGCCCTGTACTTGATTTCTCTTCCAGTTCTCTTCAAGAATTTTCTTGCCCTTAAGGTCAACATGTCCATTTGCCATTTAAGATCCATTTCTTCAAGATCATCAGGATCAAGGTAATCCAAATCTTGATTAATAGTCTGTGACCTTACACTTGTAGTTAGATCAGCCAAGAATGCACACAAAGCAATATCACTGGTGGAATTATTATCATTTGAACTAGCAACAGATCCATCAGCAGTAGATACTCCATCAGCAATAGAGTGAGATTCTTTAGACCCCTTTGACTTTGAAGATACAAAGGCAAGATTTTGTGTACCAGAAGATGAAGTAGATGAAGAAGTCAACTCTGGTTCATACACTCTTAAGTTGTTATAGACACTTTCCAACTTCATAGTTTCAAAGTCAGGCTTATTCCTCCAAACAACAGTGTGCATACTCCATTCAGGTGCAAGACTTCTAAGGAACTTGAGGTTTACATCTTCTTGTGGAACCACATAGCCAACAAGCTTTAAATGACTGATAAGTTGATTGAGCTTATTGTAAGTGCCATTAATCTTTTCTCCACTTTCAGCAGTAAAGTTCTCAAACTGATTCTTCAACATGTTTTTCCTTGACTTCTTAGTAGCATCATTCCCTCCAAACCTGAATTCAACAGCATCCATCTAGTCTTTTGCAGTCTCACAGCTATCAAAGTCCAACTGAAATTCATTAGGTATCCCCATTAAGAGAATACTGTGTGCCTTGATCTCCATCTTCCTCACTGAGTTCTCTTCAGTAGACTTGATTGGTATCTCTTTACCATCAGGACCCTTCTTTGGTAAAGAGTCACCATTGATAATCACATTCCACATGTTAAAGTCAATCATGCGAATGTACTGTCTTATTCTCATCTTCCACAGCTCATATTCTCCAGGGTTGAGCATGGGAACCTTTGAAGCAGTCACCATATGTGTGTCATCACCCATCTTTAGCAATTGATTAGGAACAGCAAACTTGCAAGGAACAGTTTCTTCTTGATTACAACTTATAGATCACAAGCTCTGATACCACTTGTTGATCCTAGTTGAGCAAACGATCTTATATAGAAGTTGACTTGAATTAAACACTTAATCTAGAACGCGGAATATAAAAGCTTAACTTAAGAAGAATAATTTAACTATCAACACTTCAATATTATTAATACGAGCACTCGACAATGCTAGGGTTTTACAACCTTGAAGTGTAAATGAAAACTAAACAATACGTACTCAATCTAACCCTAGGATCCTCCTTTTATAGGCCAAGGAGTCCTACTATGTTTACAATAACTTTCTATTCAAGATAAGAATATTCTAGACGTATATAATATACACACAATCTATTCTATAATTATCTACTCCGCATACATGTTTATCACTTTAGTAGTAGATTCCTTTAGCAGCATTTTCCCATAGCAGCACTTTGACATCAGCAGCAGAATCATTTACCTTAGCAGCATTCTCATCACAGCAGCAGTTTCACTCAGCAGCAGAATCCAAAACCCAACATATTGATCTCACATAAAATTAGAATCGAAGATTTTGTAAACAAAGTTTTTATAAATTTAAAATCGACTGAAAAATTATTCAACCCCCCTTTATAGTTTTCCACAATACGAACACTCGAAAATGCTAGGGTTTTACAACCTTGAAGTGTAATCGAAAACAAAAGTAATACGTACCTACTCTAACCCTAGGCACCTCCTTTTATAGGGCAAGGAGTCCCATTAGGTTTACAATTACTTTCTACACAAGGTAAGAATATTCTAAACGTATAAGATATACACACAATCTATTCTATAATTATCCACTCGTGTATACAATTCTATCTCTTCAACATCAGACTCTCTAGCAGTACTTTCACATAGCAGCAGTTTGATTACTCTAGCAGCAAAATCATTATCCTTAGCAGCAGATTCACATTAGCAGCAGTTTGACACTTAGTGAAATTCTGAGCAGCAGAATCTCAAAACCCAACACCTCTTATCATGTAGTAAATCCTAACTACACGAATGTAGTCTCACTAGCGGTCTCAAGATGTATCACTAACGCAAGTTCTAAAATCTTAGTACTACCGGTACACTCATAAGCACTAATAATGAATGCTTTTCCTAACAAATTTAAAGGTGAACCTCACATATTTGGGTGGAAATTTTTTTTTAGTGGTACGGTTTTTGTGCTGGTCATACAACTCCAATCCATGAGACGCTCATTAAGGCTAAAGCTTCACTCCTAAATGTTGAAAAAAAAAATTAATTTGGCGCTAAAATTGCCCTAACAAGTATTTCTCTTAGTTTTATTACACACCTACTATTGAACAAAAAAACTCAAGTGCAATTGCATTCTCTAAGGTATCATCATTTACCCTCCCCTTACACTTAGGCTGAACATTGTCCCCAATGTTCAATAAAAAGGATGTAAAAGTAATGAAGGTAAAAGAATAAAACAAATACTCCCCTGATTGGTTTGGTGTGGATAAATGTGTAACATGGTTAAATCCTCCTCCAAGAAAATGAACGTTGAAAGCTTCCCTCCTGAAATATAAATCAGCTTCTTCTCCAATATAACCTGTTAAACCTGAGAAAACAATCATGGCAAACCTCGCATAAAATCGGCGGCAATCTATATATCTAAGGATATAATGCTTATGGAATGAATGTTTGCAGATTTCCTGGATTTTATAAAACTAAAGAATTAACAAAAACTTTAAGACCCCGTTAGAAAAAAAAAAACTTGCAAAATTTTTCAGAATTTTAACACCTGACGCCGTCAGGTTATGATCCTGACGTCGTCAGTGTGCTCTGACAGAAATCTCATGTTAAGTTTCCTGAAAATTTCTGGAAAAACTCACGCCTTAATTCGTGGAATTCCTGCAAAACAGCATTATGACTCGATACAAGCATTTGACTCAAACAAATACTAATATACATGTTCATTTAATATTTTTGTGGTTCATGCTCAATTTCGTTCTTGGAAAACAAATTTATATTTTCCTTACACTTATCTTTTGCGAAATACCTTTTTATGAAGACAAACAACAAGGCAAAGCATCTTCACAATTTATTTTGAAACATAATCCACAAACAATAAAAATAAAGCATGCATATGGAAACAGATAAAATCAAACAAACAAGCAAACAGATAAAACTAATAAAACTTGGGTGCCTCCCAAGAAGCGCTTTTCTTTAATTACGAGTCTTGTAGCTAGACTCAAGGTCATGGCCTATCCTATATGAGTGAATTCCTCATCGAGGACATCTTTGGGATCAAACTTAGGTTTCAATTTCCTATCGGTTCTCTTAGTTCGGTATGACTTCTCAAAATTTTCTCCATCCAGATCATATAGAATATTTTCATATGCCATGATCCGTCACCTTCCTTAGGTGGCTTGTCCCAATTCCATTTACATTTACCACCTTCCCTTTTCCACTTGTTCATTCCTAAGTTGATAGGCATCACTCCTAGGAATTCAATCATTTTCCTAAAGACTAAAGGATCCTCAAAGGGGTTTAGTTCTTCTTCCCTAGCTATGAGTTGCTCTATCGAATGTGTTTTGTTTATAAACTCCTCCTCTAAATAAAATGGGCGTTGAGGTCCTATGAAGTCTTTATTAACCCAAGGTCCGTATCTAGATGGTCTCCTATTCACATCTACCCAATGAGGCGTTGGTTCCTCACCAGTATCATAGGCATGCTTCTTAACATCATAGACCGACCAAGTTTCTCCTTCTCCTACCGCTATTCTAGATCCCTTACAATCAATCATCGTACTTGCGGTAGCTAAGAATCCTCTTCCTATTAATAACGGGCATGTAGTGTCACTAACCATATCAAGGACATGGAAATCGGCTAACATTGTCAACCTTCCTATATGCACTAACACATCCTTCACTACCCCAACTGGATATGCTACACTTCCATCCGCAAGCCCTATGATTACCTCTGTTTCATCTAACTTTCCTGGCTTAAGAGTGGTGTACAGAGATAATGGAAGCAAATTTAGGCTTGACCCAAGATCGGCTAATGTGTCAAAAGCCTCAGAATCTCCGATCTTACATGGTAAAATGAATATGCCTGATCATCTAATTTCTTAGGCAACTTGTTTTGAACGAAGGCGGTCCTATTCTTACCCAACTTAAGTTTCTCTTCATATTTTCCTAAAAGGGAATTGTAATAGGGAGCATGGGCTAAGACATCAATGACGGGATGCTCAAGGTGAAGTTCCTTGAATTCTTCGCCAAGGTCTTGTGTAGGAAGTGCTTCAACTATGCTATTGACCGAATTGATGTTGGGTGTTACATTCAATTGGTTCTTTTGAAAGATTTGGGTTTGCTTGAAACACGTGCTCACGGTATTGATCGAATAGTATTGTGGACAAGAGGTGGGAGACGAAAAAGATGATATAGCGTTAACGTTTAGTTTCGGATTCTTGACCGTGTTACTTGGAAGTGCTCCCATTTCTCGGTCATTGAGAACTTTCAACAACGTGACAATCTTATTGGTCATCTCATTTTGCTTTTGTTTGAAATCGGCTTCAAACTTTGCTAACAGTTTCTTGAGATGCCATAAATTTGGACATCAATCCTTCAAAATTATTGGTACTACCATAGTTGTTAGAAGGATTGTTGTTGAAAGTACGGTTAGAGGGTGGACCGTTTGGTTGATAACGATTAGGTGGAGTGGAAGAATTGTTTTGAGGCATGTTTTGGTTTTGTTTCCACCTAAGGTTCTGGTGATTTTTCCAAGAGGGGTTGTATGAATCACATTAAGGGTTTTGCTCGGGTTTGGAAGTGTACCACTTGTCTCCCGCTCCATCGGTACGCGAGGATGCCTAATCCGCAAAAGCTTGTTCGGGGAGTTCAATGCAATCACGAGTGTCGTGGGGACCACTACATAATTCGCATAAAGAAGTGATTTTGTTCACTTGGCTTGAAGGTTTAGGAGCTTCATAGGATTTCATAAGAAACTTGACTTGGTCTTCAAGTTCCATGATCCTACGGTCGGGAGTGCTTGAATTGTTTGAAGGCAAAGATATTACCTTGACCGTTTTGTTCAAATCACGAGGATCATTCCAACTTTTGTTGTCATAGAGAGCAAGATCTTCTATGAGTTCCCATGATTCTTCCGCACTTAGATCACGAAGCATGCCACCGGCCGATTGGTCAATGGTTCACCTTGTTGAGAGATCGATATGGTCATAGAAAATTTGGACTTGGGCCAAAGATCTATGCCATAATGAGGGACTTTTTGGAGTAAGTCCTTGAAACGAGTCCATGATTCATAGAGAGTTTCACCTTGACGTTGTTGGAACATCAAGATGTCATTTCTAAGCTTAGTAGTTCTCCCCGGTGGGAAAAATTGAGCAAGAAAATGAGTGGTGAGATCATCCCAAGAGGTGATGGATCCCGCGGGTAAACGCTCAAGTCATTGACTAGCTTAGTCACGTAGAGAGAATTGGAAGAGACGCAATTGGGTCATCTCTGGAGTTCCAACATCAAGGTCTATGGAATATACGATTTTGAGGAAATCCTTAATATGTTGATTAGGATCTTCGGAACGAAGTCCATGGAATGCACATCCGCTTTACACCAACCGAATGGTGTCGGATCGCAAGAGAGACACATTGGCTCCTTGAGTGAGCTAAATGGTGTTTCGATAGCCTTGGTCGCTAGGATGGGAGTACTCTCCTAAAGTTCGAGCTCTAGGAGGTTGGTTTGGTTGTGGTGGGTTGATGGGATCAAAGAGATTACCACCTTTCATGATGGCGGATGGCAAAGGTTACGAACAAAGGAATGAAGAAAAAGATAGACTAAAGAAACCTATAAAAATAAAATAAAATCTTACTATAAAGGAATCTAGCAAGTAGACCTAATAAAAATAAATTTCAACCTAGAAAATAACTATTCCCCGGGCTGCGGCGCCAAAAACTTGATGCGTGGAATTGCACCCTCGCAAAAGGTTTTACCTCTCAAGAGATCTTGATAAGCTTGCAATCCCCACAAGGCAGTGTACCAGACCGTTGTAGTATAGTATAGTGACAAGTACCGGGGGGTTGATCGTTCAACTCAAAGAATAGTGTTCGCTAGGGTTAAAACTCACTTAAACTAGGTCTAGAGATAAGGGATGATTCTTTTTGTATTTTTATATTTTATGGAAAGCAAGTAAAAATCTCAGATTTTGAAGGAGTGGGCGGAATTAGTTGCTAATCAACTAACCCAAATAACTAAAGATGCAATCAAAATAAAATAAACTAAACTTAAACTAATTATGGCGAAAACAATAATGAGAGAAAATGTGTTTACTTAGATTTAACTACTCCCTAGCTATCATTTACCGGTTGATTAGTTTGTTACAATTGCATGGATGACGGGTTATATTCCTCAATACCATTCATAGGGCCGTGTACGATCTTCTCTGACTCTATAAGCTTCTACCTCTTCCTATGTCGAGCCGACTACTAGCTCCTAATGTGGCCTCATTAGTAGTAACCTAAGCATTATATATAACCAATATATCGTAGTACACCTCCGATCATGTTTCTTAAGACGTTCAAACAAGTTACCAATTGGAAGTCTGCCAGTTTTCTTAAGCCCAACATCGAATTCATTCATCCACAACAATTATAAACAAACAACCAACCAATAATCAATATCTAAGTTTCATTACATCTAAGTAAACACAAAGAAAACCTAGCCTAGCATGTTAAAGAGAAGACAAGCATAAGATATAATCAAACAACACATAGACATATTGAATAATTTGTTGAAAGACTTATCTTCAATTATGCATGGATGAAACAAGGGTTTGAAACCCTTAAAATATCAGTAAAATTCGTCTAGGGTTTTCTCCCTTCAAAGTTGCACACAATGAATGAAAACTAGAAAACTATATATAGATTTTACATTCTGACGGCGTTAAGAGTAGGGTCTGACGCCGTCAACAAGCCGCCAAAAGAATACTCGTATTGCCTAGATCTACTTCTGACGCCGTCACTCTTTGTATTCTCTGGGCCGTCTCTCTTCGTGATAATACGTGACGGCCTTGGCGACCCTAAAGGGTGACGCCGTCACGACTCCTTTGGAAAACTCTCTGGCGCGTCACGTGTATTTGATTTATCCACCTCTTTGTCAAGTCTTGACGCCGTCACTAGCAATCTGTGACGCCGTCAGGTGCAATTTTCAGCATGATTTTGAGACTTTGTCATTTTCTTCACTTTTTCGCTGCAAAATGCTTCCTTTTGTAAATTTCCTCTCAAAAGTACCTAAAAGGAACGATTTAGGGCAATATTTGATCAAATAATCTCGACTTTGGCCATAAATGACCCCCCAAAAGCGGTACACTTTTTGTCTTATCAGCTTGGATTTCATCCTCAATCATTAAATATGTTACACCATTCATCTGAAAGGGGACCCTGACCGGTGCATCAGGGTCCGGTCTTACGACTGAGGAAGCATGTACAAGTGGTGTAGTGGGCTCAGACACTATAGTGAGAATGCCCTTGCCCTTGTCCGGCTGGTTTGCTAAGTGAGTGGTTGTCTCAGGAGGCTGATAGGAGGAAATTGGAGTGGCTTCAACGATGTGCTCCCCCTCAGCCTGAGAGGAAGGTTTCCCTCTTGAAGCAACATCAGTAGCTGATGGCTAACTGGTGGAAGGTTCAGGAAATCCGGTAGGTGGAGCTTCAGTGGATCTCTCCCCCTCAACTATTGCCGCAGCATTAGTGAGAGCAAGAGTTGGTGGAACCACTGAAGGAGAAGACCCCTTAAACGCCTGGTAGAGTTCCGTAAGCATGGTTTTGATGTCAGAGGTATCCTTGGCATCAAGTGAAGCCTGAGAAGATTCAATGGCAGACATCCATGGTCCAAGATTCTAGGCCAAGGAGTTGGAAGACTTAGCCCACGCAGCCAAGTTTTTCTCCATGAGACTCAAAGACGAATAGATGGAAGTCACTGAAGATTAAAGACCATGAAGATTAGCAGACTTCAGCATATCTACCAGCTCTAGGTCTGAGCAGCCTGAAGTATTTTCCTGTTGAGGTCGGGGTCATCTTTCACAGACTCTTGGATGGTGGACACGCTCTTGGTGATTTGGCTGAGCGAGTCATTGAACTTGTTGAGATGACCATTAAGAGCTGTCAGTGAGAATGAGACGTCAGCCTGCTGTTCCAAGGTATTATCATGAAAAGCTTCAACAGATTCCTTGAGATTGAAGTAGTGAATGGCTTGCTCAGTGTGCATGTCGAACACATCATCAGTGATTCCTCTGTAAATGATGTTACAGGCCTTGCTCAGAAATTTCATTCGCTTTCTTTCTGTGAGGGGCTTGGAATCATCATACTTGGCCAGTCTTTCAGGAGAGGAAGTCTCAGGTTCATCATCCTGAGATTTGGTTTCTTCTTCTTGTGGATCAAAGGGAGACTGATGAGATTGTTCAGTGGCATCAATCTCCATGTTATCACCAGCTTCATAGAATTCATCCTCACTGGCTTTGCTCTCATCATCATCAGAGTCAAGAACAACCTGAAAGGTGGCCACTGAGTCTATCTGCAAAAAGGGGTTAGCCGGCTCCTCTTCATACGAAGACTTGCCTTGGTTTTGGTCACTCCCTGACTCCTCTAATCCTGCAGACTGGGATCTGTCTGCCTGGTCCTTAGAGTCAGTTTGTGAGGTATGCGCATCTCCATGGGGGGGGGGGTGATGGTTTCGTATTAGTGGGTGGTTTCTGTCCCTCTGAGTCTATGTCCCCAGTTGTTCCTTCATCTACTGATGGGTTAGTGTCAATGAAATCACCAGAAACATTTGAAATGTTAAGGCCCCCCGTTCCAACAGGCTGGTGCTGGCCTGTCGAAGATTTAGGGGTCGCTACTCCCTGAGACTCTGGTTGTGATGTACCAGAGACATGAATGGGAAAGGTGGAAGGCGCTCCCCTACTAGCGGGTTGTATGTTTCCCTCTAGATCTTTAGGAGCAGTCGTGTGGACCAAGGACCCTGACTGTTATTTTTCAGTGCCCTTCGTTGTCCCTGAGGGTGGTGGAACCTGGCAATGGGTGGCAGTATCAGTCTTAGTTATCCTTTTTGGCTTCGAAGCCTGTGTCCCTGAAGCCCCAGGGCCCTGTGCTTTTGGTTTGGTCTTTGGCACAGACTGAGACTTCCCTGTCCTCTTTGAAGGGGAAGGTGGGTACACTGAGTCCCTCCGGTTGTTTATGGAAACCATATGGGCTGTCAATTCAATGTTAGAGACTGAGGATGGGTCCTTTGAAAAATTTGAAGAACTCAGGACGGCTGGTAAAGAGCTTAAATGAACGTCCTGAGTGTAGTCACAACCCAGTAACCTTTGAAGAGCACATGAAATAAACCTAGGATACGACACATAGTGTAACCAAGTCTTATTCAGTAGCTTGGTTACAAGATCACCATACATGATTTCTTCAATGTCGACAGTGAACCTTGTCATCAGGAAATAAGCCATAATCATCTAAACAGATTTAATCTGCTCAGTGGATGAGTGGTTCCCATTGAGAACCTAAATCACAAAAGTGAACAGGATCTTCCAAGCCATGGGAAAGGAGTTCTTGGTGACAGGGGTCTTGTCCAAATATTTTAGATCCAAAGCAATTTTTTCTAACCTTGATTAAACATTGTTTGGGTCAGGGTGTGCAACATAAATTCCATTGTTATAATCAAGTCCTGTTACAGAGCAAAAAGTTTTGAAATCTAGGACAAAATTCCTTTTCCCATTTAAAACAGAGAAACTGATGAGAAATTCCTTGAGGGGCCTGAGTTCGTTCTCATCAGTGGAGGGTATCGGGTCATAGGCGTACCCCAAAACTCCCTGAGTAAGTTGCGGTACTGGAAGTAGGGTGTGGAGGTGAAGGCGGTTTTCAAAGGGCAGTTATACAAAAACTTTATGATTTCCTTGTAGGCAGGGACATTGGTTGGGTAGTTAAAGTTGCCTACAACATTGTTGGTTTTGAATTGTACATCAGCCAGAGTCGATTTTGCCCATTGAGGTGCAAGCTCGATTCCTTGGTCATCTACCATTTTAGGTCAAAAAGAATTTAAAATTTTAATGGCAGAATATCACTCACCAGATGATCCACAAGTTGAGTCCAACTCGTTTTCTTTTCATGAAATGAGTGATATTGTTATCAAGGAGATTGTAAACAGGAAGGATTTCTTGTTGCAAATCTTCTTAAACAAGAAAGAATGATTTGAAAAAGCCTTTTTTTTAAAGAGTACACACAACTTTGCAATGGATAAATTTTTGCAGAGTTTCTTTAAGAAAAAATTTTCTATGTGTGTTTTGTGTGTTTTGAAAGGGGTATTTATAGAGGGTGAGGAATACCATTGGTTAGGGATTTTGAAAATCAAAATGAATAACCACTTTGGGTTCCGCATTAAATGCCACCACTCCACTTTCCCAAGTTTTGCGCAACTGTCGAGGTGAACAGTGCAAGGGGCCTGCACAAAGTGTACTTTTGCAGGCATGATGTCACAGAAACATCAAGAGATATTATTTGTGAGGCAAGGAAATTAATGCCTAGTGGGATATTGGTAATTAAATGGGGACTCAAGGTATGGATGCCAGTGAGGCAGAGACATATATTCGTATATTAAATAGAAAATTCAGTTACCAACCTATGACATTTACAAACTAGATACTTAGAGCATTTAGTTATGCATTGAATTGCATCAGTAAATGTCATGAGCCCCCTGAATGAGAATTCATTAAGTGTGAATATTTTGGTTTGGGTATTCAGTGAGTCTTTCACTATGTGAGAAACTCCCTGTGAATGGGTTTTTGGTGTTGTTGAAGGGTTTTACTGAGGAGGGTTAATTATCAAGGATAGGATAAAGAATATACACCATGTTAGGATATTTTAATCAGTGACCTGATTATCAATATCTAGCATGCCTACTTTAGCTTTCAGTCTGGTGAAAGTAGGTCATCCAAGGGTTTTGTGAAGATATCAGCTAACTGATACTCAGTGGGAATGAAGTGTAATTCAATATCACCTTTCATGATATGATCCCTGATGAAATTATATCTGATATCAATGTGTTTTGTTCTTTGATGAAGCACAAGGTTGTTTGAAATAGCTATTGCACTTGTGTTGTCACAAAAGATGGGTACCATTTTGTAATAAATACCATAGTTACTGAGCTGACTTTTCATCCATAACACATTTGCACAACAGCCTGCAGCAGCAACATATTCAGCTTCTGCTGGGGACATTGCAACAAATTGTTGCTTTTTAGCACTCCAACAGACTAACTTTCCTCCAAGAAATTGGCATGAGCCTGAAGTACTTTTTATGTCCATGTTGCATCCTGCATAGTCAGAGTCTGAGTATCCTTTAAGGTCAAACCCTGAACATTTGGGATAATAAAGTCCCAGACTGGAAGTGCCTTTCAGATATCTCAGAATCCTTTTGACAGCAGTGAGATGAGATTCTTTTGTGTCAGACTGATATATTGCACACAAACAGACTGAGAATTGAATATCAGGCCTTGAGGCAAGAAGATACATCAGTGACCCAATCATACCTCTAAAAAGAGTAGGATTAACTGGTTTTCCAGCAAGGTTAGGACCTAGGTTGTTAGGAGGTACCATTGGTGTTTTCACTGAGGCACAGTCACTGAGTTCATACTTTTTCAGTAGGTTCCTAGTGTACTTTTTTTGACTGATTTAAGTGCCTTTTTCAGTTTGTTTGATTTGTAGTACAAGAAAGTAAATGAGTTCACCCATCATACTCATTTCAAACTTCTTTGTCATCAGTTTTTCAAACTGTTTACAAAGTTTGTAGCTTGTTGAGCCGAATATGATGTCATCCACATACACTTGGACTAGAATCACATCCTCTTTTGTCCTATAGGTGAACAATGTATTGTCAATTTTGCCTCTGACAAACTTGTTTTGGATCAGGAAGGCTGAAAGAGTTTCATACCATGCCCTGGGTGCTTGTTTTAGTCCATAGAGGGTTTTGTTTAGCTTGTAGACATGGTTAGGAAATTCACTACTTTCAAAGCCAAGAGGTTGTTGCACATATACATCTTCTTTAATGTTACGATTCAGGAATGCACTTTTTACATCCATTTGGTAGACTTTAAAGTTCATATATGTTGCATATGCAAGAAAGATCCTGATGGCTTCTATTCTAGCAACTGGTGCAAAGGTTTCCTCATAATCAATACCTTCTTGTTGATTACATCCTTTTGCAACAAGTCTTGCCTTGTTTTTTGTTACGGTTCCAGACTCATTAGTCTTATTTTTGAAGACCCATTTCATTCCAATGACAAACACACCCTGAGGGCATTCAACTAGGGTCATGACATCATTTCTATCAAACTGTTCAAGTTCATCTCTCATGGCCTGAACCCAACTCTCATATTTAAAAGCTTCTTTAACATTTTTAGGCTCTATCTCTGAGACAAAATCAACATTAGAGACGTACATTTGCTGAGGCCGCTTTGAGGTTAGCAGCCATGCTCCTTGTAAGCATGCCTTCAGTGAGCTCACCAATGATGTTAACAAGTTCTATTGATTTGGACTTAGTCCATCTATCCTGAGGTCTTGGATAGGAGTAGGAACTTATGGAAGCCTGATGTATAGGTGGGGTGGGTTAAGATACAGGAGCCTGAAATTCCTCAAGATTGAGATTTTCAGTTACCTTAGTGTGATCAGCTTGAATTTTGGTATTCTGAATAATTGGTTCAGTGGGGGTAGTCTCATTGGAGACTTGTTGAGTTTCTATGAACTCACTGATGGTAGGTTGAGGTAAGTTGTGAGGATTGATGTAATATGAGACATTTGCATCAGCTTGGTATTGTGTGGAGAGATTACTCTCAGGGTGATACTCATCAGGAGGATATCTTGATGAGTAATCAATACCAATTTCTTCCACTGAGGAATTAGAAAATCTAACAGCTTCAGTACTCTCATCAAATGTGACATGGAAGGTTGCCTCAGTCTGTTGTCTCCTTGCGTTGAACACCCTAAAGGCTTTTGAGACAAGGGAATACACTAGAAAGTACCCATCATCAGCTTTTGCATCAAACTTTCCAAGATGATCCTTATGATTATGGATAAACACAGGACACCCAAACACATGGAAATAGCTAATGTCATGAATTCTTCCTTTAAATAACTCATAGGGAGTTTTGCTATGTCTCTTAATGATAATGGACCTGTTTTGTGTATAAGAGGCTGTTTTTACTGCCTCATTCCAAAAGTGTTTGGAGAGAGCAGATCCATTAAGCATTGTTCTAGCAGCCTCAATGAGGGTTCTGTTCTTTCTTTCAGCAACTCCATTTTGTTCAGGGGTGTAAGGAGAGGAAAAGTTTTGAGATATACCCTTCACATCATAGAAACTTTCAAGGTCATTGTTTTTTAATTCAGTCCCATTATCAGTCTTGATTTGTTTGACCCTGATTTCATTTTGGTTTTCAATCTTCCTGATAAGGACATGATTGTTTCAGCAGCCTGACTCTTTTTGGCCAGAAAATAGACCCAAGTGTATCTTGAGTATTCATCCATAATGACCAGAGTATACTTCTCATGGTGGATTGACATTGGACTGATGGGTCCAAAAAGATCCATGTGAAGTAGGTGCAGGCAGTTGGTGATAGAGGAATTTTGTTTGGTTTTAAAGGATGCCCTGTGGTGATTACCTTTTTCACAGGCAGGGCAGGGTTTATCTTTAGAGAACACAAGTGATGGTAAACCAAGGACTTTGTTTTGTTTGGCCAGGTTGTTTATGTTTTTGAAATTCAGATGGGAAAGTCTTTTATGCCAAAGCCAATTGAGGGTTTAAGTGGCTTTAGCAAAAAGGCATGTTCCATTCTGAGTGAGTGAGGACATATCCAAAACATAGACATCCTGCCTTCTTGGTGCAATAAGAACAACTTCTTTGTTTGCATTGAAGATAGTATGCCACACCCCCAAAATACCTGAATGGCAGCGGAATGGAATACCTGGGGGTGACTGTCATAGCACCACAGTTACATTTATATTGAACGACCTAAAGTGTCGTTTGGAAAAATGCATCGTTTGATCATTAAAACATTCAGAGTTTACAAAACATAGATCCTAAAAAGGTGTTGCAAGTTTATGAAAAACAAGTTCAATCCAGATCAAACATTTTATAAGTGCAGGAAATATATATATATGTGAGACGCGTCGACTCCACGACTCCATGAAGTTCCAAATGCATGCTAGCAGGAGTTACCTTAATAACCTGAAAATACAATGCTAAAACGTCATCACGAATGTTGGTGAATTCCATAGGTTTGTAAGTTAAATCGTATGTACACTAGCCACAAGTATAAAGTAAACCGACAAAATGTCAAAAATGCTACATTGGCTCTTAAGCTCATAACCCCGAAGTTAGACAAAGTATTGTATTGGCCCCAAAGGAGTGTTTACCAGACACTCAAATAGATTAGACATGAAATGCATCCGTAATTCCGTTGGAGCAACCCAAACACGGATGGAGGTGTCACCCTCAATAGATCTATTCACTCACTCTCGCTTGGCAATATAATTAACGGTCCATGATAATAAAGGGGACTTAACTTGGTAGTAAGGCAACTTAAGCAATGTATGGAATTTAATACTTGGGCATGTACAAAAATAATTGATGCAATGTATTCTCCCCCGTGGGATTTGAAATCAAAATATTGTATTAAAACAGGGCTATGAAAACTCACCTGAAGTGATAGTACAATGTGGTGAAATGATCGGGACAACAAGTCGCGAACACTATCCGCAACCTAAATGAATGAATATGATCTACTTTAGATCATGAAATGATGTAGTGAATGTTCATGCACATGATACCTATACCACTCGTAACTTGAAAATACTTGTTATTGTCAAAGTAGGGTATTTTCCATACTTAGGAAAAATAAGTCCAACTAAACTTATAAAAACTAGTCGTAATATATCGTATATAAAAGGTTAGTGTTATATTCATCGTTTTGAAAACATTAAAATAACATCAATTAGTCGTATAAATAAGCCTTGGGTCATACGTACTTCATTGGTTACGAATATAGCCCTTTAACAATATTTCTAGAAAATATAGTATTTAGTACGTAGTTTATTATTTCCAATTGTAGCTGCCAAAATAATATAGTTTCGTCGATTTTGAAACATGTATATCTTTGTTGTTTTAAGTTCATTTTCCTCGTTCTTTATATCCACGGATTCGTCTTAACATGTATTAATATATTTTTGTTAGTTCGGCTCCTCTAGGTTACGTCTAACGCCTCTCTTTATCCGTCAAAAATCGTCCAACAGCACGTTAAATTTTCAGAAAATAGTTTTCGTCGTTAAACTTGCAAAAATCATATCTCCTTCGTTATAAACTCGTTTTAATCCGTTCTTTCGCCAAAAGTTTCATTTTTGAAAGTATTTTCTAAATCTTTGATAAAAAATTACCCACCATCTACTATTTTCTCACGTTTTTAAAATAAGGACAGTAGGTATATATATAGTTTCAAAAATCATTTCGAGGGTTTCAAACTAGTTTCAAATCCAACCAAAACACTTTCAATCACCACAAATCTAGTCTAATCTTACCATACACCTTCTTAGGGTGTCATGGGTTCCTAAACATAATAAATCAAGTGGATCTAACAATGTTGCAAAAATAGTGAGTCGGTACTGAGGCGGTTGAAGGCCTTGTAGCGATTAATAACCGATTACAAGGCCGATTACCTTGTAATCGCCGATTACAAGGCCGATTACCTTGTAAAAATCAACAAGGTGAAAGGCCATGCACCTTGTAATCGGTGATTACAAGGCCGAGTTGACCGATTTTTGCAACATTGGGATCTAACAAGGATCTACCTATAATCTATTTCTAGGACTCAAAAGTTATATATGTATAAAATGGAGTGGTATAACTAACATATGCATGTAGATCTTGTATATAAATCATATGTACATTATAAAAACTTGGTAAAATTATAAAAATGAGTTTGACATACTTACTTTGATGGATTAGTGAGTTTTTGAGATGAAAACCTATAAAACCTTGAGTTTACATTTCAAAACCCTAACAAGGAGTACTAGATGAGCTTGATTATGACTTGATCTTGAAAAATTAAAGGATTCTTGATGTTTTCTTGTTCTTGGCCTAGAATACAAGAGAGGAAAGGAAGAGAAAAGTTTTTCTTGATATTTTGGACTTAGTTATGAGTATTTTTTTAGGTGTAAGTAATGTGATATTTTCCTAAGGCTTCTTGGACAAGCTTGGCTAGCATTAAATGGATTTGGTGAACCTTTGTCAAAGTGTAAGAAAATGGAATGGGGGTGAAGAAAAAGATGAGATTTTGTAAGATTTTTGTGGACTTTGGTGGATATTCTGTTGATATTATTAGTTTTAGAGGATATCGGGTACCGAGTTAACTAGAAATAAATTTTAACAAAGTTAGCCGGGACATAATAAAGTCATAAAAATTGTAAAAATATGCTGGGTACAAGTATTGAGTGTTTGGGTGATTATTGTTTAATTTCTACAAAAACGTCGTAATTATAGTAAACTTACGATACGAAATAAATAAATTTCCAAAATACCGGGTAAATTAATAATATAATTTATATATTATTAAAATGAATATAAAAATATATAGGGAGCATAGTCGGGAGTGTCGCACGTGTTAGTCACATTATTGATTATGTGTTAACGTTTATTAAAAATAAACATACGTAAAAAGTCAAATGTACCAAAAATATTAATTTGAATATCCTATGAGTGGAATAGTATGCAAATGTCATTATGATGATATGTAAGCTATTTCTAGACCATATGAAGTGTCCCTACTGATGATTTCATGAATTCGCAGCTAAGCCTGACTGGTTACACGAATGTAAATATTGATGATGCTCGAATTCGCAGCTTAACCTGACCGGTTACGTGAATTTAAATTACCCGTAAACTAAATTTACGATGAAATGAATAAAGTACATGAATAGTGTTCTCTCCGGAAATGAATAGTGTCATGTGAATAGTAAATTTTCTGAACGCTTCTCGGAATCTCAAACTGACTCCAAAAATGATGAATAGTAAAATGATGAATAGTGATCGGTGAATAGTAAATGATGAATAGTAACTTTCCGAGATGAATAATGAAATTTCGACATCTGAACAAGGGATCTGAAATTACGAGTTGTTACAGTCTTCCCCTCTAAAAGGAACTTCATCCCGAAGTTCAGTTTTGGTTGGTCTCTGAAGTATATTCGGTAAAGAGACGTGGATACTTGAGTTCCATTTGGTCTTCTCGTTTCCAAAGTAAACTCGGTATTTCTTCGAGAATTCCAGCGAACTTTCACGATAGGAATTCATCTTTGCTTCAACCGTTCGACCTCACGGTCCATGATTTCTACTGGTTCTCCTACCAGGTTTAGGTTTGTCATTGAGTTGGATTCCTTTCAATGGAATCATGAGTCACTAATCTGAAAGTCATTTCTCGAGATTTGGAATTGTGAAACATGTTTGTGTAATCATGCTACTTTCCAACAAGGCTCAAGTCTGAGGGTTATTGGCCTACTCTGCCTGAAATATTAAATGGTCCAGTGTACATCGAGTTTAACTTCCCGGATTTTTCTGAATGGTATCGTGCCATTCCTAGGCAGAACTTTTAACGTAACCCTACCACCAACTTAAAATTCTAAGGGCTTACAACTTATTGACTTGTAACTGATTCTTGATTTGCAGGAAATTCCTAGTTATTTCATGAGTGCTTACAGGAATAGTGAGTTTGGCTTTTTCCGCGTTCGGTCCGTCAATAGATTATCAACGCTTCTTGAGGTTTACAATGTGATATGGGTAATATATGTTGCCGAACTCTGCCAGAACTCAAATTTGTATGTCAGCTGGTCGATTCTAAAATGAATCTTAAATGGTCCAATATACTAGAGGTTCAATCTCTCGTGTAACCAAATTCGTATCATGCCTCTCCATGGCAAAGCTTTCAACTTAGTTTGTTCTCCCACTTGAATCTAGATGCTTTGTTGTTCAGGGATACCCAATCCGCACGACGTGCGTCATGCACCAACCTAACTTCTACCAGTTTCTCGTTTCTTGTAACTGGTTCTTGACTTGTGAAATTTCCTTTGTTGTTCCATAGTTTAGTTCTAGACCAGTGAATTTAACTTTCCGATTTCAGTCTGTAAATGGGTAATTGGTACTTCAACCATAGAGTGCCTCAATTGGTGTAGTCTCTACGGTCGTGCGATAACTATCGTTGCAAACGAATCTGATTTATGATAAATGGTTAGTCCAACCATTTCTAGAGTCAATCGCTCACGCTCTGAGCGTATCTTTCCTATGTTTGAATTGTCCTCTCGATCTGACCATTGGTTTGAGGATGATAGGCGGTGTTTATATCTAAATGGGGTTCCGAAGGAAATCTTAAAATGATTGCTAGAAGTCTGAGGTGATTCGATCACCTTTATCAGGAATAATTGAAACGGTTACAATGAATCTGGTGACTAATTCTACAACGTTATACTTTTTGAAAAAGATGTTATACGAAGAAGATAGAATATAGGTAACAATTTTTGATTCCTTGTGTTTTGGTCTAATGGATGTTAAGACATGTTTCTTTCTTTGCCTGTTGTGCTTGGTCTCCATTACTAACTTTTGTAATCGATCTATGGTGTCCCTCCTAATTTCCTTCATCACATATTCCAATATTCCTTATTGTCAAATCACAAAGCCCTAAATGCATAAGCGATGTAGTATGGTGATTTGTTTTCAAAATTTATCTCGCGATTTTGAGTTTTTGGTCAAAATCTTTTTCGGAATAAACGAATTTAGGAAATGAAACAAATGGTTTACTAAATAATATCTTTCTTGATGATTCAAAATTCAATAGTTACAAAATGTGACACGGTTTTTTAACATGTTGTGAGTAGGACTATTTACCAAAGTTTGATGTTTAAATATTTGTCATTGTACAATGGTTCTGCTAAATATTGACTAAAAAGGATTGTATTTATTCAAAATAGGCAATTCAAAATTATTTTCTACGAGATATGTGACTTGTATAAACACAATTTTGAAATCAACTTCATTTAAAAGTAAAAATACTAACAAGGATAAAATAGTAGGATAGGTAATGTTCGCATAAATGCATAGATGTCTAACGTTCAGTTCTTGATATTGGAAGATGCCTATTGGCGATTATCTGGCAAAACTACAAGCCTAGGTATTCAACCAACTTAAGTCCTAAAATGGTTTATCGTTGAAATTGTCATCATGTTGGCAAAATGAGGGTGTCCATTGATACTATGTCGATGAATGTCTATTTTATTTCCACATGAAGCTGGGGAGATATGCTTGGGCCTGATGCCTCTCTTGATGTATAGGTGAGGTTATCTAGAATTTCTTGAGGACACAACGCCTTAGGGGAATCTATATCGATATCCATAATTTGAATCAACTATTCTTTGCGTAAACTCACTGCAGGGAAGTTTGCGTATGGATGAGGCCATGTTTAATTGAAATGCTTTACAGTATCGGTTAAGAGGCTTGGTTTATTTCTATAGTGTTGCTTAGCGTACCTTCACAGTGTGTTCGATCCTGCAACTCAATCTAGCTAGTACTTTTGAATGATAGTATTGGACAACTAGGTCAGAGATGGTGGTTCGGATGGTCTCGTGGTATCTTAGAATTGTTGTTGAGTTACAAATTGTCTTACTGTATACTCCTAGTCTAGGTTAGTAGTTCTGAAATCCTTTTATTGCTTTTCTTGTATCGAGGAATCCTCCCTGTAATTGATTTGGAAAGTCTTTCCTAGAGGTGTCAATGGAAAAATCCGACTTAATGGCTGCGTGAGTGACATGTGGAGTAAGTATCCAGAGAGGGTTTGTCAAAGAGAGATGTTCATGAAAGATTTTATTTGTTTAAAATGCTTTTGGATGAAGATTGATATTAATAATCCTTTAAAAAGCTAATTATTTTCTTCATGGCATAATCCTTCCTGAATTATACATAGGTGATCAGGCTATGTTTAATTGAGGACTAATGATGCTATGCTTGATTTAGTCAAAATAACATTACTTTTATCAAAAGATTTAGATGGTGCTCAACGTTTTGTTATGAAAAATGGTATTCGAGATATTTCCTTTCAAGTAACATGAAAATTGTTTCGTGTAATAATAGTAAATACTTGGTGTAATGACGGAAAATCAATTTATAGGGTGGTAATAAAATAGCTTATTTTAGAATTTCTGTAAAACAATTTCCCCATATGATAGTAAAATAGCTTGAAGTAAAATTCGTTGAATGGTTTATTGGATACATGGGTGAATCTTATGGAATGGTAATAGTCTACTAAACCACTATTTAAAGAATGTAAATATCTTAGTTCATAACAGGGTAGTGGTTTATGATTATGAAGTGGTCGAGAATATGGTAGTGATATTGAGAGCATGAAGGATGAACGTGTCGTTAAGGCATCTACAGTCAACTGAAAAGGATAGTCTATGTATGAAAGGATATAGTGCAGAAATTTGGTGCCAATGATTTGAAGTATTCGAGAATTTATACTAGGTAAAGCTCGCAGGTTCAAATGCTTAATCCCTCTAGGCATCACTAAAATGTATAAAGAATGGAAATTGTTGTACGGGTGATCTGAGTCAAGTAGGTACCACATCGAATGATGTTTGATTTGCCATGAATGCAAGCTAAATGTCTTATGGTCAGGTGAAACTTCTCGATATCCTTTCATGAAAATGAAGTCTTCTCCCAATGTGACTAAGCTATATCGATATCTGAAAAGAATATAAATTTTGTTGAGTAATTGTACCTTGATCTTTTAATCCAACGAACTTATACTAGCGTGAGGGTCTTATAATACGGAATGAGCAAAAAAGTTGTAATTTCAAGTAGTGGTGTTAAGGTATGGTGTATCAATATTGGCAATCTTTGGTAGAGGGGTTTCTTTCGCATCTAAGGTCAAATAGTAAGTAGGTATAGTGGTTGCTTTCGAGATTCGTTCATGAGTTATGCGTGTTCCTACTTGGAGATATGGTTTCTAAAATTAACAACATTTATTTGAGTGAAACATTGTGAAGATTTGATCATAAATGTATTTTGGAGTGACTTTATTTGAAGTTTGTAATGAATATAGTTATGTAAAAGATGTGACTACGAAATATTTTGTATTTTGATAAAAACAATATCTCATATATATATACATACATATATATATATATATATATATATATATATATATATATATATATATATATATATATATGTGTGTGTGTGTGTGTGTGTGTGTGTGTGTGTGTGTGTGTTTGGAAAAAGGGAGTTCAAGAAGATTGTTGCTTAAACAAAAATGAGTTTTAATCCAACCATTGAAAATCAATAATTTGTCGTACTTCGTAAGGTTTGCAAGAAATCTTTTTGTTTGTACAAAAATTTAATTTGACTTTGACTTACTTGAATTGTTATTATCTCCGAAACACGAAAACTAGGGCAGTCACTTTTATCTTGGTCAACATGACCATTTAATCGTAAAGACATCTTCGTCTTTATTAATCCTATTGTCTTACTTGCATCTTCCCAAAGTTGTAATCACATGTCAAATCTACTAATGTGACCACCTTGGTCGGTAGAGTGTTGCTAGAGTGACTAATGATGTAATTATCGACTTAGAATGTGGTGTAATCAAACTTGATAATGAAGGGAGAGTTGTGATGAGTTCCATTATGATGGTATAATACCGTTCAAAGCATCTTGTTGGTTTATTGTGTTATGGAGGTATGAGTCGATCATATCTAAAGATAATATAGAGTCCTTGTGATAGATGCCACCCTTGGGCGATTTGTTGCAATTCTTATTGTGTTTCTGAGGCTTGTGGTATTATTCAGAGTGTATCGTCCAAACACTCGTGGGTAATCTCAAATTATTAGAGATCATCATCTAACGATGAAGAGTAGTAGGTTGTCAAGCAGTAGAGGCTCACAAACTCTCACCAACCTCAAACCTATAAGGTGGTGTAATGTGTGGTAGATGGTAATGGTATGTCAAATAGTAGTTGCTTCTTAAGCGGCTTCTCATATATGGGTGTAGGGTCTCTGAGATGTGATGGTGTTGGTGGTGCTTTAGATGATGAGAACAAAGTTGCTGACGATGAGATCCTAGTGGTGAGTTAGGAGACGATGGTGATAATAGTGAATGGAATACTACTCTCTTTCGCGCTATCTCGCGACATCTAAGAGGTAAAACTGAAGTACGCACTATGGGATGACCAATAGTGTAATAAGTAGCTGACGGTGGTGGTAGTACATGAGTAGTAAGCGCCCTACTCGTGAAGGAAAGAAAACATACTATCTCTCTTGCAATAAGCATCCTAATAGGTCCATTAAGATTAAGTCTGAATACTCTACCAAACGGTATTCTATGTATGGGCTGAATAATAGGAAAACCCTTGTTCCTATAACAAATCAATGGTGCTAATGGTGGTGTAAGTGCAACTAGTGGTACAATGGTAGTGGAAGATGACAAGGCATCTTCAATGTTGGAATCCGATGAAAGGATGACAGGGTGTGTATCTGAAGACATGTCACTTGTGAACCAGGTCAATATAATTATATATGAGTATGGGTATAAATAACTCGCACAGTGTGTGCATGAAACAACATGTATAATGAATATGAACCTATGATGAAATGATGAGATGCTATGATGATGTGGTTATAGTCTAAGGTCCAAGATACATCCTAGTTCGCTATAACCTTAACTCTGATGCCAATCTGTCACACCCCCAAAATACCTGAATGGCAGCGGAATGGAATACCTGGGGGTGACTGTCATAGCACCACAGTTACAGTTATATTGAACGACCTAAAGTGTCGTTTGGAAAAATACATCGTTTGATTATTAAAACATTCAGAGTTTACAAAACATAGGTCCCAAAAAGGTGTTGCAAGTTTATGAAAAACAAGTTCAATCCAGATCAAACGTTTCATAAGTGCAGGAAATATATATATGTGAGACGCGTCGACTCCGCGACTCCATGAAGGTCCAAATGCATGCTAACAGGAGCTACCTTAATAACCTGAAAATACATTGCTAAAACGTCAACACGAATGTTGGTGAATTCCCTAGGTTTGTAAGTTAAATCGTATGTACACTAGCCACAAGTATAAAGTAAACCGACAAAATGTCAAAAATGCTACATTGGCTCTTAAGCTCATGACCCCGAAGCTAGACAAAGTATTGTATTGGCCCTAAAGGAGTGTTTACCAGACACTCAAATAGATTAGACATGAAATGCATCCGTAATTCCGTTGGAGCAACCCAAACATGGATGGAGGAGTCACCCTCAATAGATCTATTCACTCACTCTCGCTTGGCAATATAATTAACGGTCCATGATAATAAAGGGGACTTAACTTGGTAGTAAGGCAACTTAAGCAATGTATGAAATTTAATACTTGGGCATGTACAAAAATAATTGATGCAATGTATTCTCCCCCGTGGGATTTGTAATCAAAATATTGTATTAAAACGGGGCTATGAAAACTCACCTGAAGTGTTAGTACAATGTGGTGAAATGATCGGGACAACAAGGCGCGAATACTAGACGCAACCTAAATGAATGAATATGATCTACTTTAGATCATGAAATGATGTAGTGAATGTTCATGCACATGATACCTATACCACTCGTAACTTGAAAATACTTGTTATTGTCAAAGTAGGGTATTTTCCATACTTAGGAAAAATAAGTCCAACTAAACTTATAAAAATTAGTCGTAATATATCGTATATAAAATGTTAGTATTATATTCATCGTTTTGAAAACCTTAAAATATCGTCAATTAGTCGTATAAATAAGCCTTGGGTCATACGTACTTCATTGGTTACGAATATAGCTCTTTAACAATATTTCTAGAAAATATAGTATTTAGTACGTAGTTTATTATTTCCAATTGTAGCTACCAAAATAATATAGTTTCGTCGATTTTGAAACATGTATATCTTTGTTGTTTTAAGTTCATTTTCCTCTTTCTTTATGTCCATGGATTCGTCTTAATATGTATTAATATATTTTTGTTAGTTTGGCTCCTCTAGGTTACGTCTAACGCCTCTCTTTATCCGTCAAAAATCGTCCAACAGCACGTTAAATTTTCAGAAAATAATTTTCGTCGTTAAACTTGCAAAAATCATATCTCCTTCGTTATAAACTCGTTTTAATCCGTTCTTTCGCCAAAAGTTTCGTTTTTGAAAGTATTTTCTAAATCTTTGGTCAAAAATTACCCACCATATACTGATTTTCCCACGTTTTTAAAATAAGGACAGTAGGTATATATATAGTTTCAAAAATCATTTCTAGGGTTTCAAACTTGTTTCAAATCCAACCAAAATACTTTCAATCATCACAAATCTAGTCTAATCTTACCATACACCTTCTTAGGGTGTCATGGGTTCCTAAACATCATAAATCATGTGGATCTAAAAAGGATCTACCTATAATCTATTTCTAGGGCTCAAAAGTTATATATGTATAAAATGGAGGGGTATAACTAACATATGCATGTAGATCTTGTATATAAATCATATGAACATTATAAAAACTTGGTAAAATTATAAAAATGAGTTTGACATACTTACTTTGATGGATTAGTGAGTTTTGGAGATGAAAACCTATAAAACCTTGAGTTTACATTTCAAAACCCTAACAAGGAGTACTAGATGAGCTTGATTATGACTTGATCTTGAAAAATTAAAGGATTCTTGATGTTTTCTTGTTCTTGGCCTAGAATACAAGAGAGGAAAGGAAGAGAAAAGCTTTTCTTGATATTTTGGACTTAGTTATGAGTATTTTTTTAGGTGTAAGTAATGTGATATTTTCCTAAGGCTTCTTGGACAAGCTTGGCTAGCATTAAATGGATTTGGTGAACCTTTGTCAAAGTGTAAGAAAATGGAATGGGGGTGAAGAAAAAGATGAGATTTTGAAAGATTTTTGTGGATTTTGGTGGATATTACGTAGATATTATTAGTTTTACAGGATACCGGGTACCGAGTTAACTAGAAATAAATTTTAACGAAGTTAGCCGGCACATAATAAAGTCATAAAAATTGTAAAAATATGTTGGGTACAAGTATTGAGTGTTTGGGTGATTATTGTTTAATTTCTACGAAAACCGTCGTAATTATAGTAAACTTACGATACGAAATAAATAAATTTCCAAAATACCGGGTAAATTAATAATATAATTTATATATTATTAAAATGAATATAAAAATATATAGGGATCATAGTCGGGAGTGTCGCACGTGTTAGTCACATTATTGATTATGTGTTAACGTTTATTAAAATAAACATACGTAAAAAGTCAAATATACCAAAAATATTAATTTGAATATCCTACAAGTGGAATAGTATGCAAATGTCATTATGATGATATGTAAGCTATTTCTAGACCATATGAAGTGTCCCTACTGATGATTTCATGAATTCGCAGCTAAACCTGACTGGTTACGCGAATGTAAATATTGATGATGCTCGAATTCGCAGCTTAACCTGACCGGTTACGTGAATTAAATTACCCGTAAACTAAATTGACGATGAAATGAATAAAGTACATGAATAGTGTTTTCTCTCCGGAAATGAATAGTGTCATGTGAATAGTAAATTTTCTGAACGCTTCTCGGAATCTCAAACTGACTCCAAAAATGATGAATAGTAAAATGATGAATAGTCGGTGAATAGTAAATGATGAATAGTAACTTTCCGAGATGAATAATGAAATTTCGACATCTGAACAAGGGATCTGAAATTACGAGTTCTGACATAGTACCATGCTTATCATCAAACTGAACTATGTATTTAGCATCACATAGTTGACTGACACTGATCAAGTTGTATTTAAGACCATTAACATAAGCTATTCTAGTAAAAACTATTCCACTACAGTTTACGTAACCATAACCTTCAGTGAGACAAGATGAGTTATCAGCAAATACCACCTTAGGTCCTGGTTCTTTTACATATTTGTGCAGATATTCCTTCACGCCAGTCATGCTTCTTGAACATCCACTATCAAGATGCCAAACAGGATCTCTGGCATGTCTCTGCACAAATGTAAACTAAGTTAGTTTTTCTTGTGAACCCACTTTCTGGTGGGTTTGGCTTTAATGGCCTTTTTGAACTGAGAGATTGATCCATGGTCAGTGGTGGTGTGAATATTGCTTCCACAGACTTTGCATCTAGGAGAGGAGGTAGTTTGTTGGATTGGCTTGGTGATGACTCTTCTAGACTGAATGACCTGTTCATGTCCTGAATTGTCATGAATAGGGTCTCCACAGATATCACAACATGGATACATCAAACAATCATCAAGGAGATGATCATTGAATCCACAGTGGATGCAAGGTGAAAAAGGTTTAGCTTTTTGCCTTGTCTGTTTAGAGCCTGAGGCATAGTCAAGAGACTGAGCATTGTGGTAGGATACAGCACCTAATGTAACTGTGTAAGATAGATGATCAGAGGTTCTGTGATCATCCTTTTTACATAACACGCAAAAAAGGATTCTATAGCAGTCATCAGTGGTATGTGTGGTATAATTACACAATTCACATCTCAGTTGTAACACCCCCAAAATACCGCAGCGGAAGACTGTGTCATAGGGGTGCTACTTCATAATACAAAGTACAAGGTATAGAAAACGAACTCTAAGTGAGACATTTTGAAAAGTTACCATTCGATTAATGAATTCAAAGTTACAAACATGAGATTCCAAAGTATGATACATAAATGTATACAAATGTTTTGAATGGTAAATGATAAAAGCGTAAGTCTTCAGAATATGCAGCTTGACTCTAAGTTCCACGCACTAGCTATCGCCTTACTAACCTGAGATAAACATGCTAAAGTGTCAACACAATGGTTGGTGAGTTCATAGAGTTTGTCTTAAAACAGTTGAAAAGCCTTAAAGAATGATCACACAGCAAAGGCATTGTGAATCCACTCAGTTACAAGTCCCGCCATAAGAGACTTGTAACCTGTGTGTTCACAACCCACTCCTACAATATAGTATAATAAAGACATGTATAAGTTCATCAAGACAATTAAGCAATTAGTAGTGAGTCTCTACTTCATCTCCGAAGACCTCACTTTTATGATGTATCCAAACATTCGCAAATGTTAGGATGTATCAAAGACAACTGGGAGCCACTTCCCAAAGATTACTGGGAGCCACTTCCCAAAGATATAAGTTTACTGGGAGCCATTTCCCAAAGATATAAGACAGTCATGTATGTATGAAATCAAGTATAATGCCATCAAGTATAAGACAGTCAAGTATATAACAATCAAGTATAAATGTTTTGAGTATTTGTACAAGTAAGCAAGTAGTTGAGCATGTATCCCCCCCAAGAGTTAAAACACGTACGAAAAGAGTAGGGGCTATGACTCACCTTAAGTCTATGTAATGAGAAATGAAAGTGGTAGTCGAATCGCGAAAGTCTCTAAGAGCAGCCTATAATAGAACGTTGCAACTTAGGTTTGGAGTAACGTCTAAGAATACGAAGAATTGCCTATATATGTCTTGCATAATGTTCATGATGTAGTACTTTAGTATAATGTGTAAGTCATTGAATATAAGTGGTCTATGAAACATGTATAGGTTGTATATCTCTTACTACCGTTCGGGCCGACATAATTCAGAAGTCATGAAGTAAACGTTCGAGGAGCCAGGACACTTTAACTCGTAAATCCACAACTCGTCTCGACGGCTTACTTAATGAACTCCTCACATGAGGCTCCCTACTATTGTAGTATTTGATAACATATATATATAAGCTTTTGATCTTTAAAAGTTATATGGTCTTTAGCCGTGGCTTTGCCGTGACCTTGGTCATTGTTACCATGGTCGTGAGACTCAACCTTGGCTTTAGCCATGGTTGTGGTCTCGGCTTTAGGTCATTAGACCTCTTGGTCTCATCTAATTATAACAATTATATAGTTACTTTGGTCTAAAAATGGGCTGTTAAGAATTTGAAGAAAATTATCACTCAGAAAGCATTTTCAGGTCTCGAGCTTCTTTGATCCTGAACGAAAACGTCGTTCCGGACAACTTTCGTGTTTTAACTTTTTGATAAATCGGACCAGAAGTGGGACTTTCAAAATCAAAATTTGATCAGAATGCTATTTAGGCAGTTTTGCCGTTTTGGTTTCGCTAACTTCAAATGGTCATAACTTTTGACTCGTGTACTCGTTTTGGGTGATTCAAATTGCTATGTTTTCCTTGTTAAGTCCTCTTTAACAGTAAGTAAGTTTCAAATATCAAAGTTATACTATTGTGGTCGTGGTTCTCCATAAAAATCACTAGTTTGCTTGTTTACTTGTCATAAGTTAACATATGTATACCAATACTCGTTTTATCCGATTTTAAACATCATGAACACAATAACAAGAACATATATAGCATGAAAGAACCATAATAAGCATGAAAATGATATTGAGCTAGAAAGTGTATAAGGGTTTGCTTACAACTTTTGGCTTTCTAAAGAAAGGAAGTCAAGTATAGAACTAGGACACTAAACCTAAGCTTGTAAACCCTTCAACATAACTCTTGTAACCCTTGCTAGCCTTGATAGAACCCTTGTGAAAACCCATTAACTTCAGCCCTAGTAACCTTGTGTAGCTCTTAATTCAACCATGGAATCACCAAACAAACTTAAGAACTAGGTATAGAATACTAAGACATTGAACTTTGCAGTGTAACTTGTATATTGAAGATCAAAGGATCATGGTGCTAGGTACATATGTTGTGGCGTTTTTGGTGATGAAAAAAGGAAGCATATGAGCTTGTATTTATACTATGAATGAGGAGGTTAGGAAGCTTGCAAGGAAAGTGCTATAACTTGGTGACAAAGTTGTAATTAAGTATGATCTAAAGAATCAATGGTCAAGATTTAACCACACATGGTGACTCCCCCCCCTAAGTCGGTTTGTATATGGATAGGATGACTAGACGAGTAGTCATGGTCTTTGGATGATAATATCCTAAGTATGTAGCTAGTTTTGACTCCGTAAATCGCTAACCGTAAGTTTTTAGGCCACGAAACGTAAAATCGGGTATCCTAAAAATATGAAACTTGAAAGTATGGTTAAACATGTTAATAAAGTCCATAATAAAATATAAAATGAGTGGTAGGATCTATCGGGTGCTAAAACCCTGCTAAAAACTGGAAACACGGGTCTAAAACGCGCAATTCGCGTAAAACGCTGAACTGAAAAACGTAAAATTCCGAAACTTTTGGAATTGTCCTAAAATGAGAGAAAATCATATTTCTATTATTTATAATGTTTTATGGACATATCGGGATGCTGGAATGACGTTTAAACCTAAAAGTAAATCTCGGACACGGCTTTGTGATTTTTGCAGAAATGATCCGACGAGCGTCAAATTCTCGGATTATCATTAAAATAGTTTAACTTACTAGAATATGAAATAAAAATTTCTGAGATGAATAGTAAAAGTGAATAGTAAAATTTTCGGGAATAAAAGTTAACCTGAAATTGCGAATTGTTACAGTCTCTACCCCTTAAGGAGAACTTCGTCCCGAAGTTCAGTTGATGTTAACTACTTACGGTGTGTCTAAGAGAATTCGGGATCTCTAATATAGTGGTGTTCACTCTGATTCGTCTAAGGTTCTGGTTAAGGAGTTGTATCGGCTATAATTAAGCCCACTTATTTATAACTCATTACTTACATAAAGAAGCGTCCAAATTTATGTAAGTAAGGGATCATAAACTCATGGTTCGGTGATTTACAATTTCTTTATTTAACTGAAGAGGCGTCCCAATCCATTTAAATAAGGAGATTCTAAAACATCCTACTTAAGAATTTCCGACACAAAATCCGCCTTCTGAGGCAGATGGTAAGATAATCCAGTCATCAAATCCCTAAAGCTAAGCAATAATATTATTTAACTCAAATCTTGTGTCTCATCAAACACAAGATTAAGTTAACTAATTCGTTATTACTGAGCTCCATGTTTTTAATGACTCGACGAATCTCTGGGGCTCCTTATAATACTAAAGTCACATCATCTAACAGCGTGGAACTAAGCAAACCTCTAACCAAAAAAAGCATATGTGTATGTATTGTGTGTAAGGCAAATAAAGAGGAAGGTCCCAACGTATATAGCAGTTATAGTCTAGGCACTAAATGCAACCTAGTTCTCTATAACCAAGGCTCTGGTACCAATCTGTAACACCCCCAAAATACCGCAGCGAAAGACTGTGTCATAGGGGTGCCACTTCATAGTACAAAGTACAAGGTATAGAAAACGAACTCTAAATGAGACATTTTGAAAAGTTACCATTCGATTAATGAATTCAAAGTTACAAACATGAGATTCCAAAGTATGATACATAAATGTATACAAATGTTTTGAATGGTAAATGATAAAAGCGTAAGTCTTCAGAATATGCAGGTTGACTCTAAGTTCCACGCACTAGCTATCGCCTTACTAACCTGAGATAAACATGCTAAAGTGTCAACACAATGGTTGGTGAGTTCATAGAGTTTGTCTTAAAACAGTTGAAAAGCCTTAAAGAATGATCACACAGCAAAGGCATTGTGAATCCACTCAGTTACAAGTCCCGCCATAAGAGACTTGTAACCTGTGTGTTCACAACCCACTGCTACAATATAGTATAATAAAGACATGTATAAGTTCATCAAGACAATTAAGCAATTAGTAGTGAGTCTCTACTTCATCTCCGATGACCTCACTTTTATGATGTATCCAAACATTCGCAAATGTTAGGATGTATCAAAGACAACTGGGAGCCACTTCCCAAAGATTACTGGGAGCCACTTCCCAAAGATATAAGTTTACTGGGAGCCACTTCCCAAAGATATAAGACAGTCATGTATGTATGAAATCAAGTATAATGCCATCAAGTATAAGACAGTCAAGTATATAACAATCAAGTATAAATGTTTTGAGTATTTGTACAAGTAAGCAAGTAGTTGAGCATGTATCCCCCCCAAGAGTTAAAACAAGTACGAAAAGAGTAGGGGCTATGACTCACCTTAAGTCTATGTAATGAGAAATGAAAGTGGTAGTCGAATCGCGAAAGTCTCTAAGAGCAGCCTATAATAGAACGTTGCGACTTAGGTTTGGAGTAACGTCTAAGAATACGAAGAATTGCCTATATATGTCTTGCATAATGTTCATGATGTAGTACTTTAGTATAATGTGTAGGTCGTTGAATATAAGTGGTCTATAAAACATGTATAGGTTGTATATCTCTTACTACCGTTCGGGCCGACATAATTCAGAAGTCATGAAGTAAACGTTCGAGGAGCCAGGACACTTTAACTCGTAAATCCACAACTCGTCTCGACGGCTTACTTAATGAACTCCTCACATGAGGCTCCCTACTATTGTAGTATTTCATAACATATATATATATATATATATATATATATATATATATATATATATATATATATATATATATATATATATATATATATATATATATATATATATAAGCTTTTGATCTTTAAAAGTTATATGGTCTTTAGCCGTGGCTTTGCCGTGACCTTGGTCATTGTTACCATGGTCGTGAGACTCAACCTTGGCTTTAGCCATGGTTGTGGTCTCGGCTTTAGGTCATTAGACCTCTTGGTCTCATCTAATTATAACAATTATATAGTTACTTTGGTCTAAAAATGGGCTGTTAAGAATTTGAAGAAAATTATCACTCAGAAAGCATTTTCAGGTCTCAAGCTTCTACATTCCTGAATGAAAACGTCGTTCCGGACAACTTTCGTGTTTTAACTTTTTGATGAATCGGACCAGAAGTGGGACTTTCAAAATCAAAATTTGATCAGAATGCTATTTAGGTAGTTTTGCCGTTTTGGTTTCGCTAACTTCAAATGGTCATAACTTTTGACTCGTGTACTCGTTTTGGGTGATTCAAATTGCTATGTTTTCCTTGTTAAGTCCTATTTAACAGTAAGTAAGTGTCAAATATCAAAGTTATACTATTGTGGTCGTGGTTCTCCATAAAAATCACTAGTTTGCTTGTTTACTTGTCATAAGTTAACATATTTATACCAATACTCGTTTTATCCGATTTTAAACATCATGAACACAATAACAAGAACATATATAGCATGAAAGAACCATAATAAGCATGAAAATGATATTGAGCAAGAAAGTGTATAAGGGTTTGCTTACAACTTTTGGCTTTCTAAAGAAAGGAAGTCAAGTATAGAACTAGGACACTAAACCTAAGCTTGTAAACCCTTCACCATAACTCTTGTAACCCTTGCTAGCCTTGATAGAACCCTTGTGAAAACCCATTAACTTCAGCCCTAGTAACCTTATGTAGCTCTTAATTCAACCATGGAATCACCAAACAAACTTAAGAACTAGGTAGAGAATACTAAGACATTGAACTTTGTAGTGTAACTTGTATATTGAAGATCAAAGGATCATGGTGCTAGGTACATATGTTGTGGCGTTTTTGGTGATGAAGAAAGGAAGCAAATGAGCTTGTATTTATACTATGAATGAGGAGGTTAGGAAGCTTGCTAGGAAAGTGCTATAACTTGGTGACAAAGTTGTAATTAAGTATGATCTAAAGAATCAATGGTCAAGATTTAACCACACATGGTGACTCCCCCCCCCTAAGTTGGTTTGTATATGGATAGGATGACTAGATGAGTAGTCATGGTCTTTGGATGATAATATCCTAAGTATGTAGCTAGTTTTGACTCCGTAAATCGCTAACCGTAAGTTTTTAGGCCACGAAACGTAAAATCAGGTATCCTAAAAATATGAAACTTGAAAGTATGGTTAAACATGTTAATATAGTCCATAATAAAATATAAAATGAGTGGTAGGATCTATCGGGTGCTAAAACCCTGCTAAAAACTGGAAACACGGGTCTAAAACGCGCAATTCGCGTAAAACGCTGAACTGAAAAACGTAAAATTCCGAAACTATTGGAATTGTCCTAAAATGAGAGAAAATCATATTTCTATTATTTAAAATGTTTTATGGACATATCGGGATGCTGGAATGACGTTTAAACCTAAAAGTAAATCTCGGACACGGCTTTGTGATTTTTGCAGAAATGATCCGACGAGCGTCAAATTCTCGGATTATCATTAAAATACTTTAACTTACTATAATATGAAATAAAAATTTCTGAGATGAATAGTAAAAAGTGAATAGTAAAATTTTCGGGAATAAAAGTTAACCTGAAATTGCGAATTGTTACAGTCTCTACCCCTTAAGGAGAACTTCGTCCCGAAGTTCAGTTGATGTTAACTACTTACGGTGTGTCTAAGAGAATTCTGGATCTCTAATATAGTGGTGTTCACTCTGATTCGTCTAAGGTTCTGGTTAAGGAGTTGTATCGGCTATAATTAAGCCCACTTATTTATAACTCATTACTTACATAAAGAAGCGTCCAAATTTATGTAAGTAAGGGATCATAAACTCATGGTTCGGTGATTTACAATTTCTTTATTTAACTGAAGAGGCGTCCCAATCCATTTAAATAAGGAGATTCTAAAACATCCTACTTAAGAATTTCCGACACAAAATCCGCCTTCTGAGGCAGATGGTAAGATAATCCAGTCATCAAATCCCTAAAGCTAAGCAATAATATTATTTAACTCAAATCTTGTGTCTCATCAAACACAAGATTAAGTTAACTAATTAGTTATTACTGAGCTCCATGTTTTTAATGACTCGACGAATCTCTGGGGCTCCTTATAATACTAAAGTCACATCATCTAACAGCGTGGAACTAAGCAAACCTCTAACCAAAAAAAGCATATGTGTATGTATTGTGTGTAAGGCAAATAAAGAGGAAGGTCCCAACGTATATATCAGTTATAGTCTAGGCACTAAATGCAACCTAGTTCTCTATAACCAAGGCTCTGGTACCAATCTGTAACACCCCCAAAATACCGCAGCGGAAGACTGTGTCATAGGGGTGCTACTTCATAATACAAAGTACAAGGTATAGAAAACGAACTCTAAATGAGACATTTTGAAAAGTTACCATTCGATTAATGAATTCAAAGTTACAAACATGAGATTCCAAAGTATGATACATAAATGTATACAAATGTTTTGAATGGTAAATGATAAAAGCGTAAGTCTTCAGAATATGCAGGTTGACTCTAAGTTCCACGCACTAGCTATCGCCTTACTAACCTGAGATAAACATGCTAAAGTGTCAACACAATGGTTGGTGAGTTCATAGAGTTTGTCTTAAAATAGTTGAAAAGCCTTAAAGAATGATCACACAGCAAAGGCATTGTGAATCCACTCAGTTACAAGTCCCGCCATAAGAGACTTGTAACCTGTGTGTTCACAACCCACTGCTACAATATAGTATAATAAAGACATGTATAAGTTCATCAAGACAATTAAGCAATTAGTAGTGAGTCTCTACTTCATCTCCGAAGACCTCACTTTTATGATGTATCCAAACATTCGCAAATGTTAGGATGTATCAAAGACAACTGGGAGCCACTTCCCAAAGATTACTGGGAGCCACTTCCCAAAGATATAAGTTTACTGGGAGCCACTTCCCAAAGATATAAGACAGTCATGTATGTATGAAATCAAGTATAATGCCATCAAGTATAAGACAGTCAAGTATATAACAATCAAGTATAAACGTTTTGAGTATTTGTACAAGTAAGCAAGTAGTTGAGCATGTATCCCCCCAAAGATTTAAAACAAGTACGAAAAGAGTAGGGGCTATGACTCACCTTAAGTCTATGTAATGAGAAATGAAAGTGGTAGTCGAATCGCGAAAGTCTCTAAGAGCAGCCTATAATAGAACGTTGCGACTTAGGTTTGGAGTAACGTCTAAGAATACGAAGAATTGCCTATATATGTCTTGCATAATGTTCATGATGTAGTACTTTAGTATAATGTGTAAGTCGTTGAATATAAGTGGTCTATGAAACATGTATAGGTTGTATATCTCTTACTACCGTTCGGGCCGACATAATTCAAAAGTCATGAAGTAAACGTTCGAGGAGCCAGGACACTTTAACTCGTAAATCCAAAACTCGTCTCGACGGCTTACTTAATGAACTCCTCACATGAGGCTCCCTACTATTGTAGTATTTGATAACATATATATATATATATATAAGCTTTTGATCTTTAAAAGTTATATGGTCTTTAGCCGTGGCTATGTCGTGACCTTGGTCATTGTTACCATGGTCGTGAGACTCAACCTTGGCTTTAGCAATGGTTGTGGTCTCGGCTTTAGGTCATTAGACCTCTTGGTCTCATCTAATTATAATAATTATATAGTTACTTTGGTCTAAAAATGGGCTGTTAATAATTTGAAGAAAATTATCACTCAGAAAGCATTTTCAGGTCTCGAGCTTCTTTGTTCCTGAACGAAAACGTCGTTCCTGACAACTTTCGTGTTTTAACTTTTTGATGAATCGGACCAGAAGTGGGACTTTCAAAATCAAAATTTGATCAGAATGCTATTTAGGCAGTTTTGCCGTTTTGGTTTCGCTAACTTCAAATGGTCATAACTTTTGACTCGTGTACTCGTTTTGGGTGATTCAAATTGCTATGTTTTCCTTGTTAAGTCCTCTTTAACAGTAAGTAAGTGTCAAATATCAAAGTTATACTATTGTGGTCGTGGTTCTCCATAAAAATCACTAGTTTGCTTGTTTACTTGTCATAAGTTAACATATGTATACCAATACTCGTTTTATCCGATTTTAAACATCATGAACACAATAACAAGAACATATATAGCATGAAAGAACCATAATAAGCATGAAAATGATATTGAGCAAGAAAGTGTATAAGGGTTTGCTTACAACTTTTGGCTTTCTAAAGAAAGGAAGTCAAGTATAGAACTAGGACACTAAACCTAAGCTTGTAAACCCTTCACCATAACTCTTGTAACCCTTGCTAGCCTTGATAGAACCCTTGTGAAAACCCATTAACTTCAGCCCTAGTAACCTTGTGTAGCTCTTAATTCAACCATGGAATCACCAAACAAACTTAAGAACTAGGTAGAGAATACTAAGACATTGAACTTTGTAGTGTAACTTGTATATTGAAGATCAAAGGATCATGGTGCTAGGTACATATGTTGTGGCGTTTTTGGTGATGAAGAAAGGAAGCAAATGAGCTTGTATTTATACTATGAATGAGGAGGTTAGGAAGCTTGCTAGGAAAGTGCTATAACTTGGTGACAAAGTTGTAATTAAGTATGATCTAAAGAATCAATGGTCAAGATTTAACCACACATGGTGACTCCCCTCCCCCTAAGTCGGTTTGTATATTGATAGGATGACTAGACGAGTAGTCATGGTCTTTGGATGATAAAATCCTAAGTATGTAGCTAGTTTTGACTCCGTAAATCGCTAACCGTAAGTTTTTAGGCCACGAAACGTAAAACCGGGTATCCTAAAAATATGAAACTTGAAAGTATGGTTAAACATGTTAATATAGTCCATAATAAAATATAAAATGAGTGGTAGGATCTATCGGGTGCTAAAACCCTGCTAAAAACTGGAAACACAGGTCTAAAACGCGCAATTCGCGTAAAACGCTGAACTGAAAAACGTAAAATTCCGAAACTTTTGGAATTGTCCTAAAATGAGAGAAAATCATATTTCTATTATTTATAATGTTTTATGGACATATCGGGATGCTGGAATGACGTTTAAACCTAAAAGTAAATCTCGGACACGGCTTTGTGATTTTTGCAGAAATGATCTGACGAACGTCAAATTCTCGGATTATCATTAAAATAGTTTAACTTACTAGAATATGAAATAAAAATTTCTGAGATGAATAGTAAAAGTGAATAGTAAAAAGTGAATAGTAAAATTTTCAGGAATAAAAGTTAACCTGAAATTGCGAATTGTTACATCAGTTTTGGTTTAGATGTGGCCTTAGATTTGGTGAAACTTGAGGAAGCTGGTTTAATTTCCTTTTCCAAAGGTTGGCGTTTTTTCTTAGATGATTCAATCTTTTCACTCAACTTCCTAACAAGTTCAGCCAACTAATCATATTTGGAATCAGGGCTGTCAGTGATAGCCTCATTTGAGACTGAGGTTGTAGATTCATTATTGGGAACAGAGACTTCAGTGAGTGGTCTTTTCAAGATAGTTCTTCCTAAACCAACCTTCTCTCTTGAATAGTGTTGAGTATACACCAAGGGTGTTAGCTCAGAGCTAGGTTCAGCTCCCTGAAGAACTTTTAGTGGTGGGAGTGGATTCTGTGAGACAGGTTCAGACTCATTAATGGACTCAGGAGAACTAGATTCATCAGTGACCCCAAGCATATTTTTGATGGCCTGACTTTCAGGTTCCAATATTTTTCCAGTGTTAAAGTTTGGTAACTTGCTATCTGGGTTGACTCTTTCAATCCAGTCATTGGGTTTTGGTGTCATTTCCTTGTTAAAGGATATGCCTGAAGGCATAAATGCCTTTTCACCATGATTCTCACTTGAAGACTCAGTTTTTTTTTATCTTCACCAATAATAACTTTCTTATTGCTTGGTGTGAGACTCACTGAGTCAAAAACCCTAGGGTTTTTCTGAGTCCACTTATATATCACAGCCTTTTCTTTCTTAAGTTCATCCTGAAGAGCTTGATTTTGTTTTACTAGTTCAACAGCCTCAAGCTTTGCTTGTTTTAAAACAAGTAATTCATCTCTACACTTATTTAACTCAAAAATCAACTTATTGAATTTTGAAAACAAATTTTGTCTTTGCTCTTCAACAAACTTAAGATCCACATTTAAGTAGTTTAGATAGGATTGCCAATCAACATCATCATCCATAGACAACGAAATGTTTACCTTTTTCATGGTGATGTTGACCCATTCTCCATTTCTAGCATGGCTTTTTCCAACAACCAGCTTGTTATCATCAGAAAGTGCCATCAGTGCACTGACCCTTACTTCTTCATCAGAGGAGACATCTTCCTCGTCCTAGCCATAGGCTTTAGCAACAAGTACCTTGTTTTTGCCCTGAAAAGGTTTGGAAGGTGCATCCTGGGGTACTGAGGGAGTTGTCTCAAGGAGAGCAAGTTTAGCTTTAGCCTTTCTATACTTAGCTTCAAAGTCCTTTTGAATATTTGCATTTTGAAAATGTGGAGTGGACTGAAGCATTTTTGGTTGAAATTTGCTAGTTCCTGAAGAAGAACTACTACCAGAAGGTTTGTATGAAGGGTCTTGGGTTGTTTTTGAAAAACAGTCTTTAGCAAAGTGACCCCTTTTACCACAGTTGAAACATTCAGTGGATTCATTAGCCTTACCTTTCTGAAAATTTGACTTGTTTCTTTTAATAAAACGTTTTGAGTTTGCTAAAAGAGCTCTTTCTTGAAATTCAACTTGAAGATCATTGAGATACTCTTCACTGGTTCTTGCATCAACCTCATCATCAGAATCATCTTGAAAATCCTGCACAACACCATTAGAGTAGAAGGCAGTGGATATGGGTGAAACAGTCAGGGCCTTTTTGGTTTCTTGAGCCTTTTTAGGGTATCGCCTTGTGATTAGGTTGTGTTCATAGACAAACTTCCGGTAAATTTAAGGGAGCTCAAGATTCTAAATGTGGTTAGCATTCCTAAGACCCTGAGAGAAGTTTAACCACTTCTCAGGAAGACTGTTGACAAAGCCAATGTTAATTTCATGCTTTGACAGTACTACACCATCATTTGAGAGCTCATTGAGCAAGGTTTTGTATCGGGCATAGGTCTGAGAAAGACTTTCAGATTCTTTGGCCCTGGAAGTGTTATACTCAAGTTTCAGGTCCATGATTCTGTTTTCCTTGGTATCTGAGGGACCTTCAAAGCTATGAACCAAGTCAAGCCAAGTTTGTTTGGCTGTAGGACAGTTAATCACTGATTCCGTTGTATCGTCAGGGAGACACGATATAATGATGCTTTTTAGGCGTTGTTCCTGATTGACCACCCTCCTCTCATCAGGAGTCCATTGTGCTTCAGGTTTAGGCAAACCTTGAGCAGTCTTAGGGACAAAGGGACCTTCGTTGATGCAAGTGATGTAGTATGGTTCCATACCATTCAAGTAGCAAAGCATACGCTTTTTCCACTTGCTAAATTTACCAGCTTCTAGTTTAGGAGCTACAGCTGAATAGCCACCTCCCTTTTTATCAACTAGCTGAGGTACATCGCTATCAGCCATGGTGGGATCTTGATTTTAAAAACTTTCAGCACTCTATTGTTTGAAAAAGTTTTGAGAACTTTTACAAATCAGAGGCTCTGATACCAATTGTTGGACCCTTTTACTTGGTTAAAGTTAACTACAAAGTTAATGTAACCAATTTCCATGATGTAGCGAAGTATTGATTAATTATAAAAAGTAAATAAACGTAAAAGATAAGACACAAAGTTTTTCAACGTTTAATTCTTTATTAGAAATTAATCAAAAGAATTATGCCCAAGTGTTTGCAGAACAACACTTGGGATTGAAATGACAAGTATGGTATACTCCTCACTAAACTCAAACTAAGTTTGAGTGACAACTAAGATCCAGCTGAGCTATCTCAGGGATTGTGTTGTTCTTTGGAGAGAGTAAAGATTTGGTTTGTGAATGTCTAAGCATTAAGTGGACAAACGTAATCTTTACCTCTCTCACTTATTCTCTATTTATACACAAGGTGATTCTAACAGATCCCTAATAGACAAAGACTACAAGACAAGTTACATCAGCCTACATTGGACAAAATGCATAGGTATTTTGTCCCTGTTACAAATGACTATAAGTAATAAAGCACAGGGATGCTTTCTGGTCTTCAGTGTTGACACATGTCTTGGTTTTATACTCATTCAGGGAAAGTTGACCTTTGCATGATAAGGACCTTCACTTATCCATTCAAACTTATCCCGCCTAATCCCGCCTTTACTTCAGTCTTCTTATCTTCAGTCTTTGTTCACTCAGTGTTCTTAGTTGGTGAGGAGTCATGGGACTCAGTGAGTTATTGTCATCCCTCATTGAGTCCATCATCTTCTTCTTTGGCTCAGGTATCATTTACTGAGAACCACCTCACTGAATGGTGAACCTTTCTTCATAGATTCTCCCTGAGCAACTTGAGGATGACTCACTGAACGACTATGCATTCAGTGACTTATTTGGTGTTCACGGTTATCAAACACTTAGGATATTTTATGTTTAAATCGTAGATTCAAATCCTAGATTAAGGAGTTTGGGTTTTAACAGACCCAACACATCTCTCGGGTGTAATAAAATATATATCACAATATGAAAATGGAAAATATCTCTCACTACCTGTCATAGCAAATAGATTACCATAGGCTTGGGAAAGGATCAAACCTCCACCACTTAGCATAAGCACCAAGGATAAACTATCAAAGAGGTCTTTTAAAGGGTTATAACGTGAGGTGTAGGGATATGATAAACACGGTTTTGTTGGATAAAGGCATTCTTTACTGGTGGCGAGTTAATCATCTTTGTCAATTACATGTACAATGTGGCGTTGCCAAGCCAAGACTCCACTCGACTTAAGCTAATGAAAATTAAAAAAACATAAACATAAAAGGAAACGGGATGGTAGTCCGTATGTTTTTCTTTTTCTTTTTCTATTTTTTTTTCTTTTTCCTGATTTTTTTTTTTTTTTTTTGTGCATACACTCTTGCCCTACCATCCAAAATAATACATCATAGGGAATTTGCATTCCCCTTACACTTGAACTTTTACATACTTTACAATAAACTATTCTAATGACTCGAATTAAGATGATCAAAACACTTGGAGTACTTTTTAAGATTAACGTACATATGGGGGTAATATATGATGTTCTTCCCCATTACTCCATAACACTAGTACTTTACCCATGAGTCCCAATCGTCCCAAAACAGTATGTACAATATATGACTCGACTTAGCAACCATATAATCAATTAACTAAGGGTTTAAACATATAACAATAATGCACTAAAGACGAGTGCATACAAGGAAGGCTAAGGCGATTTGGGTGTACATTTCGGGTGGATTGTAAACAAATTCTACCTTTAAGTAGAATGCTTAAAGTTAGAAACAAAAATGGATAGGCTCGGAGGGGTGTACTAGGGGTATCGTGTACTAAAAATGAGTACATCGCAAAGGTGTGGGAAAATTAATTGACTTTACTAGTCAAGTAATTATGACTTCATTGGTCAAGTAATTATAATACGGGTTTAGACACAAGGGTGATCCTAATGCCTCTTATCATGTAGTACATCCTACTACACAAATGTAGTCTCACTAGCGGTCTCGGGATGCATCACTAACGCAAGTTCTAGAATCTAAATGCTACCGATACACTCATAAGCATCTTTTCCTAACAAATCTAGGGGCGAACCTCACATATTTGGGGTGGAAAATTTTTGAGTGGTACGGTTTTTCATGCTAGTTATACAACTCTTATCCATGAGACGCTCAATAAGGCTAAAGCTTCACTCCTACATGTCGAAAAAATTTTAAGTTTGGCGCTAAAATTACCCTAACAAGTATTTCTCTTAGTTTTATTACACACCTACTATTGAACAAATAAACTCAAGTGCAATTGTATTCTCTAAGGTATCATCATATCATTTACCCTCCCCTTACACTTAAGCTGAACATTGTCCCCAATGTTCAATAAAAAGGATGTAAAAGTAATGAAGGTAAAAGAATGAAACAAATACTCCCCTGATTCGTTTGGTGTGGATAAATGTGATAACATGGTTAGATCTTCCTCCAAGAAAATGAACGTCGAAAGCTTCCCTCCAGAAATATAAATCATCTTCTTGTCCAATATAACCTGTTAAACCTGAGAAAACAATCATGGTAAACATCGCGTAAAATCGGCGGCAATCTATATATATAATAAAGATACAATGCTTGTGGAATGAATGTTTTCATATTTTTGGAGTTTATAAAACTAAAGAATTAAGAAAAACTTTAAGACTCCGGTAGAAAAACAAAACTCGCAAAAATTTTCAGATTTTTACACCTGACGCCGTCAGGCTTTAATCGTGATGCCGTCAGAGTGTTCTGACAGAAATCTTATGTTAAGTTTCCGGAAAATTTCTGGAAAAACTCATGCCTTAATTCTTGGAATTCCTGCAAAATATCATTATGACTCGATACAAGCATTTGACTCAAACAAATACTAATATGCATGTTCATTTAATATTGTTGTGGTCCATGTCCAATTCCGTTCTTAGAAACAAGTTTAGATTTCCCTTACACTTATCTTTTGCGAAATACCTTTATATGAAGTTAAGACGAAGTTGAACAACAAGGTAAAGAATTTTAACAATTTATTTTGAAACATGAGCCACAAACAATAAAACACGCATACGGAAACAAATAAAATCAAACAAACAAACAAAAAAACAAATAAAGCAAATAAAACTTGGGTTGCCTCCCAAGAAGCACTTTTCTTTATTTACGAGTCTTGTAGCTAGACTCAAGGTCATGGGCTATCCTATATGAGTGATTTCCTCATCGAGGACATCTTTGGGATCAAACTTAGGTTTCAATTTCCTATCGGTTCTCTTAGTTCGGTATGACTTTACAAATTTTTCTCCATCCAGATCATATAGAATCATCTTCATATGCCATGATCCGTCACCTTCCTTTGGTGGCTTGTCCCAATTCCATTTACATTTATCACCTTCCCTTTTCCACTTGTTCAATCCTATGTTGATAGGCATCACTCCTAGGAAGTTAATCATTTTTCTGAAGACTAAGGGATCCTCAAAGGGGTTTAGTTCTTCATCCCTAGCTATGAGTTGCTCTACCGAATGCGATTTGTTTATAAACTCCTCCTCTAAATAAAATGGACGTTGAGGTCCTATGAAGTCTCTATTAACCCAAGGTCCATATCTAGATGGTCTCCTATTCAAATCTACCCAATGAGGCGTTGGTTCCTCACTAGTATCATAGGCATATTTCTTAACATCATAGACTGACCAAGTTTCTCCTTCACCTACCGCTATTCTAGATTCCTTACAATCAATCATCGCACTTGCGGTAGCTACAAATCCTCTTCCTTTTAATAAAGGGCATGTAGTGTCACTAACCATATCAATGACGTGGAAATCGGCTAACATTGTCAAGCTTCCTATATGTACTAACACATCCTTCACTACCCCAACCGAATAGCTACACTTCCATCCGCAAGCCCTATGATTACCTCCATTTCATCTAATTTTCCCGGCTTTAGAGTGGTATACAGAGATAACGGAAGCAAATTTAGGCTTGATCCAATATTGGCTAATGTGTCAAAAGACTCAGAATTTCTGATCTTACATGGTAAAACGAATATGCCCGGATCATCTAATTTTTTAGGAAACTTGTTTTGAATGAAGGCAGTCCCATTCTTACCCAACCTAAGTTTCTCTTCATGTTTCTCTAAAAGGGCATTGTAGTAGGGAGCACGGGCTAAGACATCAATGACGGGGCGCTCAAGGTGGAGTTCCTTGAATTCATCGCCAAGGTTTTGTGTAGGAGGTGTTTCAACTATGCTATTGACCGGTTTGATGTTAGGAGTTTTATTCAATTGGTCCTTTTGAAAAATTTGGGTTTGCTTGAAACACGTGCTCACGGCATTGACCAAATAGTATTGTGGACAAGAAGTGGGAGACGAAACAAATGATATAGCATTAACGTTTAATTTCGGATTCTTGACCGTGTTACTTTGGAGTGCTCCCATTTCTTGGTCATTGAGAACTTTAAACAATGTAACAATCTTATCGGTCATCTCACTTTGTTTTTGTTTGAAATCGGCTTCAAACTTTGCTAAACGAGTTTCTTGAGATGCCATAAATTTGGACACCAATCCTTCAAAATTATTGGTACTACCATAGTTGTTGGGAGGATTGTTGTTGAAAGTACAGTTAGAGGGTGGACCGTTTGGTTGATAACGATTAGGTGGAGTGGAGGAATTGTTTTGGGGTATGTTTTGGTTTTGTTTCCACCTAAAGTTTGGGTGATTTTTCCAATAGGGGTTATATGAATCACCGTAAGGGTTTGGCTCAGGTTTGAAAGTGTACCACTTGTCTCCCGCTCCGTCAGTACGCGAGGATGCGTAATCCGCAAAAGCTTGTTCGGGGAGTCCCATGCAATCACGAGTGTCGTGGGGACCACTACATAATTCGCATGAAGAAGTGATCTTGTTCACTTGGCTTGAAGGTTTAGGAGCTTCGTAGGATTTCATAAGAAACTTGACTTGTTCCTCAAGTTCCATGATCCTACTGTCGGGAGTGCTTGAATTGTTCGAAGGCAAAGATATTCCCGTGACCATTTTGTTGAAATCACGGGGATCATTCCAACTTTCGTTGCCAATGAGTGACGACGTCATAAGCAAATCCTGATGTCGTCAGGTACTGTTTTCAGCATGAATTGGAGACTTTGTCGTTTTCTTCCCTTTTTCGCTCCAAAAACGTCCAAAATGCTTCCTTTTGCAGGTTTCTTCTCAAAAGTACCTAAAATGACAAAAGGAATGATTTAGGGTAATATTTGATCAAATAATCTTTTGACTTTAGGCTTAAATGACCCCCTAAAAGCGGTACACTTTTTGTCTCATCAACCAACATAATCACTATCTGAGTAAGTGACCAATTCCATAGGAGATTCTCTTCGATTCCATAATCCTAAATTAGGATATGCTTTAAGATATCTGAAAATCTTCTTCAAAGCAGTCAAATGTGATGTCTTTGGAGTTACCTGAAATCTTGCACAAGCACGTACTGCAAACATGATGTCTAGTCATGATGAAGTGAGATACATCAAGGATCAAATCATTGATCTATAAGTATGTACATCAACTACTTCTCCACTACTATCCTTCAAAAGTTGATGAGTATCCTTGTCAGTAGGTGTGCTTGATGGCTTTGCATCAGTAAAATGAAACTTGCTTAGTATTTCAGTCACATATTTGTCTTGACTGATAAAAATACCATATGTTCTTTGTTGTACTTGAAGTCCCAAAAAGAAAGTGAGTTCACCCATAGAACTCATCTGAAACTCATCTTTCATCAGCTTCTCAAATTTTTGCACATCTCTTGCTTTGTAGAACCAAGGATAATATCATCAACATATACTTGGACTAATAAGATATCACCTTTGTCTTTCTTGATAAACAAAGTCTGATCAATTTTCCCTATATGAAACCCATTATTCAAAAGATAAGTAGCTAGGGTTTCATACCACTTTCTTGGAGCTTGATGTAAACCATAAAGAGCTTTGACCACCTTATAAACTTTATTTGGCTGTTCAGGATCTTCAAAGCCTGGAGGTTGTGAAACATATACCTCCTCATCAATTTGCCCATAAAGAAAGGCACTCTTGACATCCATTTGATAGACAGTAAAGCCCATAAAAGATGCATAGGCTAGAAAAAGTCTGATAGCCTCAATCCTTGCGACTGGGGAAAATACTTCTTCATAATCAATACCACCCTCCTCCTGAGTGTATCCTTGAGAAACTAGCCTAGCCTTGTTCCTGATGACAATGCCTCTTTCATCTTTCTTGTTCCTAAAAACCCACTTTGTACCAATAACTTTCATCCCATCAGGAAAATCACAAAGTACCCAAACCTTCTGAATCTTGAACTGAAGCAATTCCTCTTGCATTGCCTCAAACCACCTTGAGTCTTCTAATTCCTTATACACATTCTTAGGTTTCATTTGTGACAGGAAACAGAAAAACAGACATTCATTCTTATCATCATGGTTCTTGGATTCGTGAAATTCACTGATAAATCCATGATGATCAGCCATCTTTGTCTGTTTTCTGGTATTCACACCAGATTGTATATCTCCAATCACATTATCAAGTGGATGCATCTTGTGAATGGTTGCTTGGGGAGGATGAGGAATATCATATGCATTAGGCATATTTGAGATTTCTACATCATTAACATGTGATTCCTGAGTAGCAGAAGTAGGAATATCCACATTTGGTACAACAGTGGAAACTTCTGATATAGCAGTGGGAACATCATTTGCACTGCTTTCAGGAATTTCTTTGTTCGGGGTAAAGCTAAGGATACGAAACATATTTGTTCAAATAAATACATCAATGTTATATACTTTCTAAAGTGTCAAAGTCACGTAACATACTTTCAAATATGAAATATGACCTGTTACCAGCAGGTTTACAGGTTACCAAGGATTAAAAGTCACACCGTTAGTCCCCAAACAGAAAAAAAAAAAATTGCGCATTTGATCCTATTTAGTTAACGGTCGTTAAAATATATTTTTTTTAACTTTTAAAAAAAAATTCTTAAAATCTAAATAAAGTTTTTTTTTTTTTTTTAATTTCAATTTTTTCAAAAAAAAAATAAAAAAATAAAAAAAAGAAAAAAAAAACGATAAACTTTTTTATACATTTTTTCAAGTTTTTTTTTTTTTTTTTTTTTTTTGAGAAAAAATATATCCAGATTAAAAAAAATGAAATTAAAAAATAAAGACTTTATTTAGATTTTAAGAAAAAAAAATTAAGTTTTAAAAAAAATATTTTAACGACCGTTAACTAAATAGGATCAAATGTGCAATTTTTTTCCAGTTTGGGGACTAACGGTGTGAGTTTTAATCCTTGGTAACCTGTAAACCTGCTGGTAACAGGTCATATTAGGTAAATTGAATCATATTTGAAAGTATGTTACGTAACTTTGACACTTTAGAAAGTATATTATGTAGATGTGTTTATTTGAACAAATATGTTGCGTATCCTTAGCTTTACCCCTTCTTTGTTCTGAGCATCCAGATTCACAACAGTGGATGTATGTGCATCACCTTCTTTTTCAGCATCCTAGGAAGGTTGTGGATCTCCATTCTTGGAAACAAGGTCATCATCTACAAAGTCCCAAAGTGGCATAACAATGTGATCTTGATCATCCTCGGAATCTTTGCTTGGTTCATCATCATCAACAAACTCTTCTGAACCTGCAAAATCATTAGTGTCTTTATCTGGAACAATAGGTACATAATTCCAATGTTGCAAAAAACGGCCTACAAGGCCTTGTAATCGCCGATTCCAAGCTACAAGGCCCTGGAACTTGGAGACATTTACAAGGAAGTCGGCCAATTAATCGGTGATTACAAGGTTTTGGGCCGATTAATTGGCTAAAAAACGCAACTCGGCCCTCGACCGCCTCAGGACCGATTCACGATTTTTGCAACATTGCATAATTCATTGTATGGGTTAGAGTCTCAAGATCAAACAGCCATTCTGGACCTGCACCTGCAATATTTGGTTTATTTTCAAGAAACTCAACATGCAGATTCTCTTCAATCTTCTTGTTTCTCAAATTATATACCCTAAAGGCTTTGCTAACCATAAAGTATCCTACAAAGAAACCATCATCTGATTTTCCATCAAATTTACCAAGATGATCTATGGTATTGAGAATTGTGACACAAACAGGTGTCTTGTTCTTTGCTTTCACAACTAAAACCTTGTTTTGAACATAGCAAGCAGTGTTAACTGCTTCAGCCCAAAAAGTAATTTCCAACTTGGAATTAGCTAACATGGTTCTAGCAGCCTCTATCAGTGTCCTGTTTCTCCTTTCAGCAACTCCATTCTGTTGAGGAGTTCTAGCTACACTAAATTCTCTTTTAATACCTTTCTCTATACAAAAATCATCCATAACTCTATTTTTGAACTTTGTCCCATTGTCACACCTGATAATCTTGATTTTCCTATCAACTAAGTTTTCTACTTCTGTGATAAAGGTCTTAAGGATACCAGTTGTTTCATCTTTAGTTCTAAGAAAGAAAACCTATGTAAACCTACTGAAATCATCAGTCACAACAAGACAATATTTCTTTAAGTTTATGCTGCTCACTGATGTAGGACCAAAAAAGTCCATATGCAACATATAGAGAGGGTGAGCAATAGAGTTATGGGCCTTGGTCCTACAAGAATCTCTATGTTGTTTGCCTTTAAGATAGGCAACACAGGCTTGGTCATTCTCAAATCTCTTCTCTGGAAACCCTCTGACTAAACCATATTTCACAATCTTGTTAATGGTTTTAAAATTAATGTGACCAAGCCTTCTGTGCCACAACATGGACACATCCAATGTGGCCTTTGCAAGCAAGCAAGTAAGATCATATTTAGCAACACTGTTCTTCATATCAATGCTATATAGATTGCCTTGAACATCTACTATATGAATAGCCTTGATCTTCTTTAGTCTTTGGATGTTCTTGCCCATAAAACAAAGGAATTAGTTCCTTTGGAGACCCAAGCCACTATTGACTTTGATTTGCCTTGTGTATCAATATAATTGTGTCCATCAAAGGTCATTGATACACCATTGGGATTGTTAGAGGTGTTTATTCCTTTAGGTTTCCATTCCCAACGTGCCGAGGCCTTCACAACATTTCCCAAATTTACCCTGTTCTTGTTTACATGATCAGCATCGGTAACTTTTGGCCTAGTAGTGGGAACTGCTGGCTTAGAAATTTTAGATTTTGGTTCCCACTTCTGATTGTAAACAACCTTTTTCTCATAAAAGGTCCTTTTACCTGTTTGTGTTGATTTAACAAAAGTTTTATTGGGGTGTGCACTTGAAACAGGTGATTTTGGGTAAGCAGTGTTACCTTTTCCAGAAGTTGTAAAAGATTTAATGCCAGATTTTAATTGAACTGCTCTAGGAATCATATTACTGTGTCAATTATGATGATTATATTTTTGAAAATGGTTTTCATTCACCCTTTTGTTCCCAAAACTTCCCTTCTTCCCTTACGGTAGTTACAATTAGCATGTAAGTGATCAAAACTTCCACAGATATGACATGCTTTGTTATTCATCACAAAATCACTACCAAGTTTTTGAGACTTAAGATTATTCCAGTTCCTCTGGTTTCCCCTAGGAGCTAGTGACTTGTTCCTATACATCTCAGCATATTTTATAGTTGGCCTAGTTTGATGGACTTGTTTTCTAGGCACCTCTGTATTAGCTTTAACAACTTTAGGAACAAAAGTTTCTTCCTTATTCTTAACACTTTCATCCACTAGAGATGAATCACTAGCACTCTCAAAAGCATCAGTCTCTACCTTAACCTTTTCATCAATAGCATTTTTCACAAATTTAGGACCATAAGACATGATTGGTTCTTGAAACTCTTCTATCCCTGTATGTGCTAGATCTATACCTGGAGGTGATAGAACACGTCTTAATGGTGGAGGAACTGACTTGTATCCTACACCAGACTTAACCTTATTAACCACCTGAGCTTCCTAAATTTTATCGATACTCTTAGATTGATAAGTTAATGTATCAAAAGTTATCTTTACATTTTCATTAGCCTTTTTGAGCTTTTCTAATTCTTCTCTAAGAGCCTCATTAACTGCAACCTTATAGTCTAAATCCCTTTTTAACACAGCAATGTCATCATTAAATTTAGACTCATTTGCTCTAAAGTGCTCTATTTGTGTTTCTAAGACAGACAAGCCTATTTTATAGTTAGACAAAGTATAGTTAGAGTCCATTAACTCTGTGGTTTGTTTTTCCAAAAGTTCCCTAATTCTATCACACTCTTCTAATGCTTTGCATGACTTATAGCAACTATCATTAGAATGTACCTCAGAATCAGAGAAAGCCATGAGAGCTAGTTCAGTTGCCACCATTGCAGATTCTGAAGGTTCTTCTTCCTCATCAGCCATGTAACTCCAATCATAGCTAACTCCATCCATGGCTAACATAGCTTTTGGTTCTTCCATAGTTGGCTCCTTATTCTTCTCTTGCTTGTACCAAGTGGATCTGTTGTCTGGCTTTCTTGGTTTTCTGCATTCCCTAGCAAAGTGTCCCAACTTGTGACTGTTGAAACATTCCACCATTTTCTTATCAAATCCTACAGTTTCATTACCATTAATGATAATTTTCCTTCCTGTCCTTTGCCAGAACTTCTTTGCCTTCAAACTTAGAAGTGCAACCTGCCACTTGATATCCATCTCTTCCATATCATCATCATCCACCTGCTCCAGATCTTCATGAGTTAGAAGTGAACCACTAACTTGGATTGAGAGAAAAGCATAGAAGGTAGGGTATCCAAGTCCAGCAACCTTCTTTTTAGAGCTAGTAGTCGTAACAATTACACTACCAGTGGAAACAGCAACATGAGCAGTATCTTCATCTTCATCACTTTCATCAACAGAACAGTCACCAAACATAATGATTTCCCATAGAGCATAATCTTTTATAAGAAAGTACTGCTCTATTATTATCCTCCACATCTCATACTCATTGAGTTTGATCTTTGGAAGTCTTGCTGCAACATTCGACTGGTTGTTCTCCATCTTCATTGGATTAGAAAAAAGTGAGTTAAATTCTTTGGATCTTCTAATTTAAAGTATCAGAACCTGTCTCTGATACCACTTGATGAGGATCAAAACACACGCCTTGTGTTAGATAGATACTTTGAGTATATACTTTGTAGCACGCCGAATACAAGCATCCTTAAGAGGGCATCGTCGATGTGAGGAGAGAAAAGAGATCGACGGAATACAAGCATCCTTAAGAGGGCATCGTCGAAGAAATCGACGGAATACAAGCTCCCCCTAGCTTAGTGCTCCCCCTAGATGAGGGCACCAGGGAATCGAGCTATGGTGATGTGCTACAAAAACAAGTTAGAGACAAAGCACTTGCATATATATATGTAGGAGGATATATAGAGATAAGATAGATAGAAAGGTGAAATCAAATAGATAGAGCATGTGATGAGGATCTAAAAACACGCCTTATGTTAGATAGATACTTTGAGTATATACTTTGTAGTACGCGGAATTTACCACAAAGTACTTAGAAGATATGTTTAAGTGATGTGTATGATTTGTTTATGAATGAAACAGTAAGAACACAGGGATTAACCAAACTTGTAGCTTCAATATTATTAATGTAACAACCCGCATTTTCAGGACATTTCTTCTATTCACTATTCATCAGTTACTATTCATCATTTACTATTCACTGGTCACTATTCATCATTTTCGGAGTCAGTTTGTGATTCCGAGAAGCGTTCAAAAATTTTACTATTCATATGACACTATTCATTTCCGGAAGGAAATCACTATTCACGATTGCCGTTCATTTCATCGTAAACTGAGTTTACGAGTCTTCAAATTCGCGTAACCAATGTGGTTTCGCTGTGAATTCATGCATCATTCATTAATGACACGTCATATAGACTGAAGTAGTCTACACATCCTCGGTTACATCATCATCACATTTTAGACCCTACACGGATATGCATTATTTCTATATACGTATGCTTAATTTGTGATTAACGTTACCACTCAGTTTTTACTACGAATGTATACCCAATACTCCCGACTACGATCCTAACATATTCTCATACTTATTATAATGATATAAAAATTATATTATTAATTTACCCGGTGTTTTCAAATCAATTACTATATTTCACGGTCAGAGCTTATAACTCTGTCGGTTTGCGTAATTTCAACACGATAATTATTTTAACACCCGATTATCATCAGGAATAATATTTTACAACTTTTACAACTTCGTCATATTTTATTTCATCGCGTCATGATTTATTTTTAGTTAACTCGGTACCCGGTATCACCTAAACTACACAATATCTATCAATAATACACCAAAGTCAAGACTTTGCTTGCAAAAGTCTTCCAATCCCCCCTTTTATGGATCTTGCCCCCTAGTCCATATATATATACTTCACCCTTTTCATTTTCATTCAAAAAAAAAAAAAAAAAAAAAAACAAAACAAAACAACTAGCACAAAAACTCATTTTGCTCTCCTCCTTTTTGTGTGAATCGGCCACCATCAAGAACCAAAGGAGAAACCATAAACTTTTCAAGATCCAAGTGTTAGAAACTAGGAAAATCTATTTTTGACACTTTCAAAATGTTGTTGTCCCTTTTTGGCAAACGTGGGAAGATCAGGGGCAAGGGTGTAACTTTTGACCAAAGATTTAGAAAATACTCTCCGATACGAAACTATAGCCGAAAACGGGGATAAAAACGAGTTAATAACGAAGGAGATATGTTTTTCCGAATATTAACAACGAAAAATACTTTCAAATATAGGTTCTGTCTCAAATCGCCAATTTCAGAAAACTCAGGGGTTTCCGGGTAACATTGGGTTAGATATTCAGAAAATAATTTCAAAAACGAAACCGTGGCCGCTTGAATCACTAAAATCCGAGTTACGACGAAAAAGATATGCTATTTTCAATTTTAACAACGAAAACTATTTTCTGAAAAATTACTTGCTGTCTCACGATTTTCTTGGACTGTTTCGAGGCCTAAAACTTGATCTACCCGTCCCGATTTATCAAAAATATACTAGTATGACATCCCACGATTCCGGGGATATAAAGAACCTAGAAAACGAGCTTATAACGAAAAAGATACAAGCGTTTGAACTTAGACGATTTTTACAAATTTCCATCAGCTTTTCTATTATTATTTTGCCGCAAAACTGTCTTTGCGAGACACCACTTTCTTGGCTGTTTTTCTTCATGATAGGATCAATTTGAGTCTGAGCCGTAGTTTTATGAAATCAAGATCTTCCAACAAGCTTTTCAAATCAATTGGCCGTTCGTCGAATAGACTTATAACGAATAAACTACGACCTCATCTATATACCCGATAAACTATATATATTTTGACAGCTTTTACTATAATAAAATTTTCTAAGTGTTGAACATAATACTTTCAAGTAACAACAATAAGAGTCGATTTTCTCATCGATCGAGACCCGTATCGCCAAAAGTTAAATGACGCGAATTCTAGATATTGTTACAAGGTTTTCAAAAATGCCGAGTTTCATCACTAACCCTTAACGTACAACATTTCGTGACTTGTTTTGCGAGGCCATTTTGGGCATATTTTCAAGTAATGAAAATGTTATTTTTGCGACAAAAACCTTATATTTGCCGATAACACACCAAACAAGGATCGTGGAGTACCGTTTCAACCTATTTCCATGAAAAGTGGTTATTAACCTAACGAGACGCCAAAAACGTATTTGTCGACGATAAACGTTATTTTCAAAACTAATGAGTGGTATCGATAACATACGTATTTGCATGTGTAGCGTCATTTCATTTCTTACATTAGATCATATCATTCATATTAGGTTGCGGTTAGAGATCGTGCCTCATTTCTGTGTATTCATTGTTGTCATCGTAGCTATTGCACCAGGTGAGTTCATAACCCCTACTTTTACTTGTTTTACAACTGTTTTGGGGGAAGATACATGCTCCTTACTATTTAAATTCAATGCTTGTTTTACTTGAACGCGATTCATTTTTTTCAAACATTACTGGATGGTTGAAATACTTGATTGATTACTTGAATACATTATGAATTACTTATTCTATCCTTGATTTCTTTCTTATGAACACAAGTTCTTGCTTTTGCGGACATAAATATAAAACTGTTACTTTGCCTGAGTTACCTATTACTGCCACTGAAGTCCCCTTTATCATGAACCGTTAATTACATGCGTGTGAGCGCGAATGCTGTGGATAGATCTATTTGGGTTGACACCCCGTTCGAGTTGGTCGCGCCAACCTGTCAAACGGGCGCATATCATTCGGATTACTTCCGAGTGTCTGGCAAACACTTACTTGGGGCATTTTATGCTTGATTGCATACGATTACGTCGAGCTTCGGGGTCATGAGCTTTAGGCACTGTATACCTTATTTTTAGCTGTGACATTGTATTTGTTATATTGTCTTGCTACTGAAAATCTCGTGTTCCGCAAATGACTTGTTTACTTAAACATATTACTTTTGGCAGTGGGTTGTAAACACATAGGTTACAAGTCTCTTATGGCGGGACTTGTAACTGAGTGGATTTACGATGCCTTTGCTGGGAAATACTTGATTTCTGGAAAATACTTGTTTACGGGAAATACTTGATTTCTGGAAAATACCTGTTTACGGGAAATACTTGATTTCTGGAAAATACTTGTTTACTTAAAACTATGAACTCACCAGCTTTATGCTGACGTTTTAGCATGTATTTTCAGGTTTTAAGCAATGGCACACTACAGGAGGTTTTGGCAGGGCATGGCATGGTCATAGAAGACTCTGATATTCTTATGGGGACCGTTTTAAACTATTTTAAGGGCTTACTTCCGCACTACTTTTAACAATGTAAATTCAACACTTTTGGTTAAACGATCTTATTCTAAATGATGGAAATGAAAAACCATTTTTGTACTTGTTTTGTAATACCAATGGAGTTACACCCCAGCTGCATGTATGCTTCCGCTGGACCCGATTCTGGGGGTGTGACAGATTGGTATCAGATCTTTGGCTATAGTGAACTAAGTGTTTTTAAAACCTAGACTATAGCTACTTTCAAGAAAACTTAACCCTATGACCGCCGCGTGCCTGCCTGCCAAGCTGATGCCTCATTGGTAGTTGTTGCTGACTTATGTGATGAGATTTGTATCTCGTTATTAGATATATCATATTCATTTATTCTAATTGATTACTACAATTGTCTTTCATATAAGCATGTTCACGTATCATATATGTCACCGCGTTATGTTTTTCCTTGCATAGTTTCATCATTTGACCTCGAGTGTGGTCACCTGCTTTTGTCTTTCAGAACGTCTTGATATTTGTGAAGGACATGGTATTAGTATAACTGAGCTGAGTATTTCAAAATTCATGGAACCTCGGTGGAATATAGACTGGTCATTTATATTCAACCCGGGATAGTGAGATATAGGCTGACCACCTATGTCTGACTCAGAAATGAATTTTGCAACACTGAGAATGGTTATAATAAGATTATGTCAGGATTGAATCCCCTACTCAATTTCCAAATGTTTCATTCATGTATGTGTATACTCTCGTTGTTGGAACCTTCATACTTTTCATCATTTCGTAAACCACCGATTGGAAGCATGTCAGCTAGTCATTTTATTTCATGAACTTTCATATTTATGCACAATACACTCATATCACAGTATTTTCTTTTGTCACAATCTCATTTTGTTGCAGTTGTCACAATCTCTTCCCTTCTCACCATCACTATCATTTCCTCTCCCCACCCCCATATATATATAAGGAATTAGCTAGCACTCTATAGATTCCTATGCCACTCATCACTCACTACTCCCTATGTTGATAAGTGGATATATCAATGACCTCCCTAGGAAAGACTTTCCATACCTTCTATGAGGATGATCCCTAGGTACATTAAGACCATTCAAAACTCAACAGAAATCTCAGGATATCACAAAACGATTCGAACCACTATCACTGGCCTGATCACCAAAAATTCTATCATCTAAAAAGTATTGGCTTAACTGAATTACAGGATTATTTTCGATACGAGTGCTCACTAAGCCACACCATAGAGATAAATCCAACCTCTTAACCGAGACTATAGATTGAACATGTCCTCACCAATAAACTTTATCCAAACATGTTAGACACCTATGCCTTTGTGCAGACATACATACCTGACTATTTTATCCTCTTTATACTTTCACTTTTAAATGGATTTTCTCCAAAACTACCGTTATACAAAACATTTATCTTGTAAGAAATACTTTTCTGATGCACTTATTTTGACAAGCAAATTCCTTTTGGCTAATCTTTTACAAAACTATTGAATGTTACAAAATTTTAAACATCGATCTTTGGTAAATCATACTATCCACCTTATGTTGAAAATTTTCCTATATTGCATAACTACTAAATTTTGAAACATCAAGAAGGATGTTACCTAAAAAGCCGTTTGCTTAAACTTGTAAATTCATTTATTCAGGGAAGGTTTATGAACAAAACACAATCTCAAAACAAACTTTGAAAATCAATCATTATATTACCTCACTTATACCTTTAGGAGTTTATGAGTTGATGACCTACAACTTGGGAAAAATCTTAGTAATGGAGACTAAGCACCGTAGGTGGAGAAAGACTCAATTCCTGACATCCTGCGAAGGATCACAACCTTATCCTAATCTATTATTTTCAACAACACCCTTTTACGGATTTAACCCTGTAAGTCTTTCAAAACAAGATTCATGATACCCATTTCAATTATTCCTAATAAAGGAATTTGATTCACCTCAACTCCTAACGATTTCATTAAGATCTCTTTGGAACCACACCACCTATCATCTGTAGACCAATGGTCAGAAATTGAGATTGATTCAAACCTAGGGAGATATGCCCAAATCGGGTGTGATTGACACTAGAAATGGTTGGATTAACCATTTGCCATAAATCAAATTCAGTTGCAACCATAGTTACCACACGAGCTTAGAGACTACACCATTCGAAGCACTCTATGGTCGAAGTGTCAACATCCATTGACGGATCAAAACTTGGAAAAGCTCAACTCACTAGCCCCGTAAGCATTCATGAAATAACCAGGAACTTCCTACAAATCAAGAACCAGTTACAAGTTCGATAAGCGGTAAACCATTACAATTTCAAGTTGATAGCCAGATCATGTTGAAAGTTATGCCTAGGAAAGGCATAATACCATTCAGAAAACTTCATAAAGTTAAACCCGATATACACTGAACCATTTACGATTTCTGACAGAGTAGGCCTAGTGGCCGTCAGACTTGAACCTTGTTAGAGCTCAGTAGCTTACACGATTATATCATCATCTTTTAACCAATACCCCACTCTAGAGACCAACACAAACTGAACTTCGGGACGAAGTTCCTTTTAAGGGGGTGAGACTATAACAACCCGCATTTTCAGGACATTTCTTCTATTCACTATTCATCAGTTACTATTCACTGGTCACTATTCATCATTTTACTATTCATCATTTTCGGAGTCAGTTTGTGATTCCGAGAAGCGTTCAAAAATTTTACTATTCATATGACACTATTCATTTCCGGAAGGAAATCACTATTCACGATTGCCGTTCATTTCATCGTAAACTGAGTTTACGAGTCTTCAAATTCGCGTAACCAATGTGGTTTCCCTGTGAATTAATGCATCATTCATTAATGACACGTCATATAGACTGGAGTAGTCTACACATCCTTGGTTACATCATCATCACATTTTAGACTCTACACGGATATGCATTATTTCTATATACGTATGCTTAATTTGTGATTAACGTTACCACTCAGTTTTTACTACGAACGTATACCCAATACTCCCGACTACGATCCTAACATATTCTCATACTTATTATAATGATATAAAAATTATATTATTAATTTACCCGGTGTTTTCAAATCAATTACTATATTTCACGGTCAGAGCTTATAACTCTGTCGGTTTGCGAAATTTCAACACGATAATAATTTTAACACCCGATTATCATCAGGAATAGTATTTTACAACTTTTACAACTTAGTCATATTTTATTTCATCGCGTCATGATTTATTTTTAGTTAACTCGGTACCCGGTATCACCTAAACTACACAATATCTATCAATAATACACCAAAGTCAAGACTTTGCTTGCAAAAGTCTTCCAATCCCCCCTTTTATGGATCTTGCCCCCTAGTCCATATATATATACTTCACCCTTTTCATTTTCATTCAAAAAAAAAACAAAACAAAACAAAACAACTAGCACAAAAACTCATTTTGCTCTCCTCCTTTTTGTGTGAATCGCCCACCATCAAGAACCAAAGGAGAAACCATAAACTTTTCAAGATCCAAGTGTTTATAAAGTTTTAATCATGATCTAGTTGGGGTTTTATGGTAAAAACCCAAGGTTATTATACATAATCATCTTCAAATCATCTCAAATCTTCAAGTAAGTTACTAATAATCTTTCCTACTCTTTTAAACATCTATTTTATATATTTTCATGATCTAGTAACAAAACATGCAAGTATGTAAGATCCATACCTGTCACACCCCCAAAATCGGGTCCAGCGGAAGCATACGTGTAGCTGGGCTGTAACTCAATTGGCATTACAACACTAGTTCAAAAATGGTTTTCACTTCAATCATTTAGAATAAAATAGTTAAATCAAAAATATTGAATTTACATCGTTAAAAGTAGTGCGGAAGTAGGCCCTTAAAATAATTTAAAACGGTCCCCAAATGAATATCAGAGTCTTCTATGACCATGCCATGCCCTGCCAAAACCTCCAGTAGCGTGCCATTGCTTAATACCTGAAGATACATGCTAAAGTGTCAACACTAGGTTGGTGAGTTCATAGGGTTTGTTTAAAAAATAAAGTTTATAGTAAAGTGATCACACAGCAAAGGCATCGTAAATCCACTCAGTTACAAGTCCCGCCATAAGAGACTTGTAACCTGTGTGTTTACAACCCACTGCTAAATAGTTTATGTCTAGTTGTCAAGCACAAGTGGTCAATATAATATGTCAAATTGTCAATCATATGTACGTGTATCATAGTAGTTAAAAGTGTAAACGTCACCACAAGGGTCTTCCGACATACAGTCAGGATGCACAACACACCTCTAGGGTCTTCCAACAACTTACGGTTGGGATGCATCCAAATTAATGGCCTTCCAATACCGTAGTATTAGGATGTATCCAAATTAATGGCCTTTCAATACCGTCGTATTAGGATGCTGCTCCGTCGACAGGGGAGACTTTATAATGCTGCTCCGAACAAGGGAGACTTTAAGTCACTCCACCAATAAGGCGAGAATTATTAGTCACTCCACCAATAAGGCGAGAATTATTTAGGATGCTCCGAACAAGGGAGACTTCATAGTGTTGCTCCGAACAAGGGAGACTTTAAGTCAAAGTACGTACGGTGCATAAGTTCAAAAGTTTAAGTCAAGTTCAAAAGGTCAAGACAAGTCATAAGTTCATAATAAAGTTCAAGTCAAAACCATGTTTAAAGAGTCAAGTAATAGTTCAAGTAAAAACGAGCATGTATTCTCCCCCAAAAGTTGACAAAACAATTTAAAAGAGTAGGGGCTATGACTCACCTGGTGCGATAGCTACGATGACAAAAGTGGATACACAGAAATGAGGTTCGATCTCTAACCGCAACTTAATATGAATGATAGTGATCTACTTAGATCATGAAAGGATGTAATGAATGCACATGCACATGATACCTATACCACTCGTAACTTGAAAATACTTGTTATTGTCAAAGTAAAGTATTTTCTATACTTAGGAAAAATAAGTCCAAATAGAGTTATAAAAACTTGTCGTAATATATCGTATATAAAATGTTAGCGTTATATTCCTCGTTTTGAAAACCTTAAGATATCGTCTAGTAGTCGCATAAATAAACCTTGAGTCGTACGTACTTCGTTAGTTAAAAATAACTCCTTGAATGAGAATCTAGAAAATATATTATTTAGTACGTAGTTATATTATTTTTCTAGTAGTGACTAAATATATATATATATATATATATATATATATATATATATATATATATATATAGTTTGACGATTTTAAAACGTGTATAACTTGGTCGTTTTAAGCTCATTTTCCTCGTTCTTTATATCCACGGATTCGTTTTAGTATATACTAATATATTTTCGATAGCTCGGCTCCTCTAGCTTACATTTAACGCCTCTATTTGCCCGTCGAAAACTGTCAAACAGCATGCAGTTTTTCAGAAAATAGTTTTCGTCGTTAAATTTACAAAAATCATATCTCCTTCGTTATAAGCTCTTTTTAATCCGTTCTTTCGCCAAAAGTTTCGTTTTTGAAAGTATTTTCTAAATATTTGATCAAAAATTACCCATCATCCACTGATTTTCCCACGTTTCAAAAATAGGGACAGTAGGTCAATATATTGTTTCAAAAGTCATTTCTAGTGTTCCAATCTAGTTCCAACTTCAACCAAACCACTTTCAATCACCACAAATCTATTCTAATCTTACCATACACCTTCTTAGGGTGTCATGGGTTCCTAAACATCATAAATCAAGTGGATCTAACAAGGATATAAAAATAATCTATTTCTAGAGTTTCAAAGTTATATATAAATATAATTGAGTGGTATAACTAACATATGCATGTAGATCTTGAATGGAAATCATATGACCATAAAAATAACATGAAGAAATTATGAACAAGAGTTTGACAACTTACCTAGAAAGATTATAGAGCTTGGATGAGTAAAACCTAAGAAACCTTGAGTTTTTATTACAAAACTCAAACAAGGACAACTAAAGGGACAAGATTAACACTTGATCTTGGAAAAATGATGGATCCTCCTTGTTCTTCTTGTGTTGGCCGATCACCACCCCAAAGAGAGAAAAGAAAGAGTTTCTAGTTTGTTTTGGTGAAAAAATGAATGAAATGTGTAGTTTTTAGGTTATATATATTATTACAAAAGACAAGATCCATGTTTTTAGGGAGGAAGGTGGGAGGTTGTGAGCTATTAAATGATCTTGTCCAAAGAGTGCAAGTATTAGTTAGTTTTGGTTGTGTATTGGGTGTTATCGGGTACCGAGTTAACTAAAAATAAATGTTACTGAGGTGAAATAAAATACGACGAAGTTGTAAAAGTTGTAAAATAATATTCCTGATGAGAATCGGGTGTTAAAATAATTATTGGGTTGAAATATCGCAAACCGACGGAGTTATAAGCTCCGACCGTAAAATATAGTAATTGATTTAAAAACACCGGGTAAATTAATAATATAATTTTTATATTATTATAATGAGTATAAAAATGTGTTAGGACCATAGTTGGGATTGTCGGATCAATTATTCATAGTAATAGTTTATAGGATAGCGTTTATTCGGTAGATAACCGTACGTATACAGAAATGACGCAACTCACGCATAAATGACAAATTTTCTCCGGAGGTGAATAGTGTTTTATGAATAGTAAAATTTTTAAACGCTTCTTAGAATATCAAACTGACCTCAAAAATGATGAATAGTAAAATGATGAATAGTGATCGATGAATAGTAACCGATGAATAGTAAATGTGAAAGTTCGGGAAAAGACCAGAATTTACGAGTTGTGACAGTCTCTACCCCTTAAGGGAACTTCGTCCCGAAGTTCAGTTAACGTTGGTCTCCGAAGTGTTATAAAGGTGAAGATTCATGAGACGAAATGACCAGTTGACGTGCTTTCAGGCGGCGGTTGACGAGGTGATGAAGAGTATAAGCGTTCTGACAACGAGGGTATACACACACATAAATGAAGCATTTGGAAATTGAGTATAGGATTCAATCCAGACAAAATTTTATTATAACCATTCTCAGTGTTGCAAAATTCATTTCTGAGTCGGATATAGGTAGTCAGCCTATGTCCCACTATCCCGGGTTGAATATAGGTGACTAGTCTATATTCCACCGAGGTTACATGAATTTTGAAATACTCAGCTCAGTTATACTAAGACTATGTCCTTCACAAATACCAAGACGTTCAGAAAGACTAAGGCAGGTGACCAAACTCGAGGTCAAATGATGAAACTATGCAAGGAAAAACATAACAGGGCGACATATATGATATGTGAACATGCTTATATGAACGACAATGATAGTAATCACTAGAATAAGTGAATATAATATACCAGATAATGAGACACAAATCTCATCACCTAAGTCAGCAACGAACCACAAGTGAGGCATCATCTTAGCAGGCAGGCACGTGACGGTCATAGGGTTAAGTTTTCGTAAAAGTAGCTATAGTCTAGGTTTTAAAAACACTTAGTTCGCTATAGCCAGAGCTCTGATACCAATCTGTCACACCCCCAAAATCGGGTCCAGCGGAAGCATACGTGTAGCTGGGGTGTAACTCAATTGGCATTACAACACTAGTTCAAAAATGGTTTTCACTTCAATCATTTAGAATAAAATAGTTAAATCAAAAATATTGAATTTACATCGTTAAAAGTAGTGCGGAAGTAGGCCCTTAAAATAATTTAAAACGGTCCCCAAATGAATATCAGAGTCTTCTATGACCATGCCATGCCCTGCCAAAACCTCCAGTAGCGTGCCATTGCTTAATACCTGAAGATACATGCTAAAGTGTCAACACTAGGTTGGTGAGTTCATAGGGTTTGTTTAAAAAATAAAGTTTATAGTAAAGTGATCACACAGCAAAGGCATCGTAAATCCACTCAGTTACAAGTCCCGCCATAAGAGACTTGTAACCTGTGTGTTTACAACCCACTGCTAAATAGTTTATGTCTAGTTGTCAAGCACAAGTGGTCAATATAATATGTCAAATTGTCAATCATATGTACGTGTATCATAGTAGTTAAAAGTGTAAACGTCACGACAAGGGTCTTCCGACATACAGTCAGGATGCACAACACACCTCTAGGGTCTTCCAACAACTTACGGTTGGGATGCATCCAAATTAATGGCCTTCCAATACCGTAGTATTAGGATGTATCCAAATTAATGGCCTTCCAATACCGTCGTATTAGGATGCTGCTCCGTCGACAGGGGAGACTTTATAATGCTGCTCCGAACAAGGGAGACTTTAAGTCACTCCACCAATAAGGCAAGAATTATTAGTCACTCCACCAATAAGGCGAGAATTATTTAGGATGCTCCGAACAAGGGAGACTTCATAGTGTTGCTCCGAACAATTGAATTTTATTATTGTTTACTTTCTCTCTCTAAAAACCCTAAAAACTCTAAGCAATTTTATTAAGTAATTCATCATCTATTTTTAATCCAACCATTGAATTTTATTATTGTTTTTAGATTATGAATCTACTGTTCAAGATCTATGTTTTGATATAATAATCCCCTTGATACAGTAACCAGATCTCTCCATTTAATACCATTCATTTTTTAGTTATTTCTGTTATCTGCTCGTTTCATAACATTTCATCCATCCTTTTCCCCAATTTCTTTTCTGCTAATCAAACCTTTGATTATGTAGTTTCGTTTACTGATTTCGTGTCCACCTTACATCAATTCCACCATGAATGAACCAGATCCCAAAAACCCTAATCTCGTTCCTTCCCCTATTCAGTTGAATGATGTTGTTCGTCCCAAAAGGACGACGAGGAATTCGATTAGTGATGTTAAAATAGCTATGAAGGGTTTTAATGTGATTTCGAAGGTGTCTAAGAAGGGTTCTAAGAAGGGTAGTGCTAGGAATAGGAAATTAATGAAAGAAATGGAAGGTTTAGAATATGGGGATGATGGTACTGAAGAGATGGAAGCTAATGATGAGGAGTTGGAGGCTAAGGAGGAAGGTACTGAGGTTGAGTTTGAGAGTGGGTCTCAAAGCTTGAAGAAGGTTGCTATGGAGTCGGATACAGGGGTGGGTAGTCAGGGTATGAAGGTTGTAAATGGGCAGGGTAATGATGGGTCTAAGGGTAATAATATTGGTATGAGTTCTATGGTTGGAGTGCAAGGTAGTTCTCTAAAGCAGGGGGCTATTAATGTGGGAAATGGTATTGTTAATGATATGGTTAAGAATATTGAAAACAATGTTAGTAAGACTAGTTATGTTCCTTCTGAAATGCCAGTACCTGTTCATGAAAACCCAATACTTAACCCTGGTTTGAAGTTTGTTGGTAGTGCTAGTAATGTTGGTAAGGCTCGTTTGAATGATGGGAATTTGGCTGCTAAGAGTGGTGAGAATAGTGGGAAATTATGGCCTAGTTTAAGTGAAGTTGCTGGTAAACAAAGTGGTAGTAATGGTGGTGGTAATGTGATTGGTAAGGATACTGAAATGATAGATAGTGTGAATGGAAAGAAACCAGTGTCTTTTATTAATGCTTTTCAGGGTACTATTGGAGGATTGGGAAATAAATTGTCTGAAATTCCTTTAAGAGTGAATGAGTTTGGTAGAAAAGTGGTTGATATGGATCCGGTAATTGAGATAGGAAGCAAGAATTGGTGCATGACTTTAGTGGGGTATTTTGTGGGTGTGAATATGAGCTATAGGGAGATATCAGGGCATCTTAGAAGGATGTGGAGGCCATATCAGGTTGATGAAATTTTAGTCAATGAGAGTGGTCTTCACTTTATTAAGTTTAAATCTGATGAAGGGTTGAATTATGTTCTAGAGAATGGTCCATGGTTAGTGGATGGAAAGCCGTTTTTTGTTCAGAAATGGGAAGCGGGGTTGTGTATGGTGAAACCTGAGCCTTCTAAAGTTCCTATTTGGGTGAAGATTTACAATGTGCCGTTAGAAGCGTGGAATACTGAGGGTATTAGCAGGATAGCTAGTAGTGTTGGAAATCCTATTATCATGGATAGGATTACAGAGTCTATGTGTTTAAGAGCGTATGGGAGAGCGAGTTTTGCTAGAGTGCTTGTGGAGGTGGATGCGTCTAGGGAACTTGCTGAGTCTATAGAGATTTGTTATAGTAAGTTGGGTAAGTCTATGAACTTGAGGGTTGGATATGATTGGAAGCCTCCGTTATGTACGCATTGCAAAGTGTTTGGGCATGATTATAAAGCTTGTAAGGTTAGGGTATGGACTGAGGAGGAGTTGGCTAAGGAAGTGGCGGAGAAGACGCCCAAGGTTTCTAGTGTAACTGAGAAGATTAAGGAGAAGGAAGAGTGGCATGAAACGAGGAAAGTGGATAGGAATGGTGCTAGTACCAGCAGGCCTGTGGGGGTTCAGAACTATGGTTATAGAGGTGGATATAATAATAGGGGAAGAGGTGGTTTGTATGGTAGGGGAGGAATGTCTCAAAGGCCTAGTTTTAGAGAGGTTCCGGTTAAGAGTAATGGTGAGAAGAAGTCTGTTGTTGATGATACGAGAAATGAAAGTAATGTGACTGTAACTGAGAAGAAGAAGAGTACTGTTGGAGTTATTGGGGATGGTAAGAATAAGAAAATGGAAAAGGAAGTTATCAAAACAAGTAATAAGTTTGATGCATTGGCAAGTGATAAAATTGAAGTAGGAAGTCAGGAGTGGGAAGATATGAAGAAGAAAATTGATTTGGCTTGTAAGTTAAACATGAAGATTTCTGATGATGATAGGAATAGATGGACTGAGGATTTGATATTGTTGTGGGAAGAATCTCAGGTTGCGAAGGTAAAGGCTACTAAAATTGGGGAACTTAAGGGGAGGATTGCAAAACTACAAAAAGATATAGTTTATGGAAATAGGAATGTGGCGATGATTGCTAAGGAGGAAGCAGAAAAGAAAAGTGTGGAATTAATGAAAGGTAATGATCTTACTAAGAACCAAGCATTTATTCAGGTTTATGATGATATATATAGAGATAAGTTGTCCGAGATTATGCAATGGGTGAAATTAAAACAGATTGCAGAGGTTGATTTATTCTGTTTGAATGAACAAGAATTGACTGATGCAATCAAGGAAAATTGGACAGAGGAAATGATCCAACATTATGAGTCCATTATGGGTCAGAAGGTGGATAAAATGATGCAGGACCAGTTTTATGAAGATGTTATGGATGGTATTAAAGATGAAGTTGCAGCGGAAACCCATGGTACTGCAGATTTCATTACTAAGGATGAGGTTTCAAATGGGGTTGTTGGTGTGGATTCTCAGATGCTAGGTGATATGGCATCTGTTTCATCCCAAGTTTAATATGGTGATTAAAATTGCTTCATGGAATATTCAGGGAATGTGTAATTCCCTGAAACAAAATGAAGTCAAGAAATTTATATTTAGTAATAATATTAGTATGTGTGGTATTATAGAAACACAATTAAGGAAGAAGTTTGTGAATAAAGTTTGTGATGAGGTTTTTGGTAATTGGGTTTGGGTGTCGAATTCAGTGGATAGTAAAAAGGGATGTAGAATAGTTGTTGGGTGGGATCATACTATTTTTAGCGCCCAACTGATTTCTCAGAGTAGCCAAGTGATGCATTTTCTAGTTAGAAGGTTGTGTGATGATAAATTGATATACGTCTCTTTTGTATACGGGGAGACTAATGTTAAGGATAGGAAGTTGCTTTGGGAGAATCTTCGGGATCACTATAGTTTGGCTAGTAGTTGTCCGTGGGTTTTGCTTGGCGACTTTAATGTTATTCTTGACTATAACGAAAATTCAAATGGTATTGGGGTCAAAAGTTTTGGTGTTCAAGACTTTAGAAATTGTGTAGACTTTTTAGGTATTGAAGATGTCAAGATTACTGGGATATTTTTTACTTGGATCCAAAAACGGAATGATCCTAGTAGTGGTGTCCTTAAAAAGCTTGATAGAGTTATGGCTAATAATATATTTGTGGATGATTATCCGGCTTCCTTTTCTAACTTTCTGCCATTCAATGTTTCCGATCATTCTCCGGCTGTATTGATTATTCCAGAGGTTGAAGGTAAGAAAAATAAAGCATTTAGATTCATGAATTATTTAACTGAGAAGAAAGGGTTTTTGGATGTTGTTGAGAGTAAGTGGAATGTCCCAGTGGAAGGATATGCTATGTATATTCTTACTAAGAGGTTGAAATTCTTGAAAAAACATATGAGAGATCTTAATAAGAAAAATGGGGATGTTTGTGTTAAGGTTAAGCTGTTAAAAGAAGAATTGGATATGGTTCAAAGTTCTTTGGGTAATGATCCTTCTAATAGCTTTTTAAGGGAAGAAGAGTCGTTATATGCTGCTGCCTATAAGAGAGCGTTATTAGATGAGGAATTGCTTTTGAAACAGAAGTCTAAGATTCAGTGGTTGAAAGAGGGGGACTTCAACAGTGCGTATTTCCATAATGTGGTGAAGAGTAGAGTTATTAAGAGTAGGATTGAAGATGTTCATGATATGGATGGTAATGTTCTTCATGGTGCTGATATGGTTAACAAGTTTGTTAATCATTTCAAAAGTTTCTTTGGTACCTGTGGTGAAGTTTATCCGATTGAAGAGCCTCACACATTATTCACTAATAAGTTGGATGCTGAGATTGCGGTTGATCTTATCAAACCTGTTTCTGATGAGGAAGTGAAGGTTGCACTTTTTGATATCGAGGATAATAAAGCTTCAGGTCCGGATGGATATACTTCCAAGTTCTTCAAGGCGGCTTGGAAGGTTGTTGGTCATGATACATGTGCTGCTATCAAGGAGTTCTTCAGTAGTGGTAAACTTCTTGGTGAGGTTAATGCTTCCATTATATCTTTAATTCCTAAAGTCATTGCCCCTAAGTATGTCTCGGATTACAGGCCTATTAGTTGTTGTAATGTGGTTTATAAAACTATTAGTAAAATCATTACTAATAGGATTAAAGGTGTGTTAAGTGAGCTGGTTGGTGAGAACCAAAGTGCGTTTATCCCGGGGAGGCAAATTAGTGATAATGTGCTTTTAGCTCAAGAGTTTATGAGGGGATATAATTGGAAGTCTTGGAGTGGGTCTAGTAGGTGTGCCTTTAAAATAGATATACAAAAAGCGTATGATACCGTTAATTGGCAGTTTCTGGAATTCATTCTTAAATGTTTTGGATTCCACCCTGTTATGGTACACTGGATCATGGTGTGTCTAACAACTGCTTCGTTCTCTGTTTGTATTAATGGTGAGCCCAACGGATACTTTAAAGCTGGTAGAGGTTTGAGACAAGGGGACCCCATTTCCCCGTATCTTTTTACGTTAGTTATGGAGGTGCTAAATCTGATGGTTATGAGGCAAATAAGGGCTGAGAAACTTTTTAAATACCACTGGGGGTGTAAAGAATTAAAGATTAGCAGCTTGTGTTTTGCGGATGACTTGTTGATGCTTTGTCATGGTGACCTTATTTCTGCGTCAGTTTTAAGAAGAGGGTTGGATGAATTCTGTCTAAGTTCTGGTTTGCTCCCTAGTTTGGCGAAAAGTGAGGCTTTTTTTGGTAATGTTGCAGAACCTGTGAAAGCTGATATTAGTCTGGTTATGCCGTTCAAGGAAGGAGTCTTGCCTATTAGATATTTGGGTGTGCCGTTGGTGTCTAAAAGATTGTCTGCTAATGATTGTAAGTGTATAATTGAAGTAATTAAGAAAAGAATTGGGGATTGGAGAAACAAGGTACTTTCTTTCGCTGGTAGACTACAACTGATTTCTTCTATTCTTAACTCACTTCAAGTCTATTGGTCTTCCCTATTCATGTTACCTAAGGAGACTTGTAATGATATTGATAGAATTCTTAAGAAATTTCTGTGGACTAGAGGGGAATCGGTTAGGGGAATGGCGAGTGTTGCGTGGAAAGAGGTTTGTAAACCCAAATGTCAAGGGGGGTTGGGCTTGAGATCTGCTCATCAGTGGAATGTTGCTCTTATGGCCAAACACCTTTGGAACATTGCTAGTAGAAAGAAATCTATATGGGTTAGTTGGATTAATATTTATTGGTTAAAGGGTGGAAATATTTGGGATCCGGAGATATATAGGGGTTATTCATGGAGTTGGAATAGTTTATTGGATCTTAGAGACAAAGTTAAGAGTTTTGTGTATGTTAAAGTTGGTAATGGGAGGGATTGTAACTTATGGTTTGATAAGTGGCATCATTCTGGTCCGCTTATTAGATTTATTAATCACAGTATTATTGTTGAAGCTAATTTAAGTTTAAAAGCTAATGTCAGGGATATGGTGAAGGAGAATGAGTGGGATTGGCCTATTGATTGGAGTGATAGGTTTAGTGAAGTTACTAATGTTCCGGTTCCTAAGTTGATTAATGAGTTGGATGATAAAGTTATTTGGGTTGATAAAAATGGAAAGGATAAAGAATTTTCTGTTAAAGAGGTATGGAAAGCTGTTAGAGAGGATGGCCCAAAAGTGATGTGGTATAGACATGTTTGGTATTCACAATGTATCCCAAGGCACGCGTTTATTCTTTGGGTTGCTATTAAGGGCAGGTTGAAAACTCTTGATAGAATTTCTAAGTGGGTGGATGTTCAGAGTATGATGTGTCATCTATGTAATCATGAACTTGAATCTCACACTCATCTGTTCTTCTCATGCCCGTTTTCGAAGAGACTTTGGGAAAAGTGTAAGCTTATGGCGAAACTTGAGGATATCTCAAATGATTGGGCTAGTATTATTTCTTTTATCTCTAATAAACCTGCTACTAATTCTATCTGGAGTGTGATCCAGAGGTTAGTGTTGGGTGCTTGTGTTTATTTTGTTTGGCAGGAAAGAAACTTCAGATGTTTCAGGAAGGAGTTTAGAGATGTGGACAATTTACTCAAGACTGTGGTTGGGACTGTGAGATTAAAGCTTCTGGGTCTTAATATTAGGTATTCTCCTAACTCCATTGAAGCTGCTAATATTTGGGATTTAAAGATTATTAAAGATGAATACTATAGAAGAATGGTGGAAGAGATCTCGAAGCATAATTATGATAATGATTAATGCTATGGATGGTGCTTGGGTTAACTGGTTTCATGCTGGAACTGGTTTTTGGGAGTGTAACAAGGTATGGAATTTGTGGGAGATTGATGGTATATTTGGGAAGGTTTGGGAGAATGTTTTACTCTTTTTGTCCTTATTAATGGTTTTACCCTTTGGGTTTTACATTATAAGGTTTTTAAGGAGGAAAATTCTTCTAAACAGCTTTTCTGGCACTTCCTTGCTTATTTGATGTTGAAGTAATTGGTCTTTGGTTGAATTGCTGGATTTCTGGTGGAGTTTCTAGTGGTTGGATGCTGGGTGGTTTCTGTTATATTAGATGGCATGGGGGCATGGGCTGGTTTTCTGTTTTTGGCTTTGATGAGTGGTGAGTCTTAGATTTCTAGTAGCCTATGTGTATTGTGCTGGTTTGGAGGTCATTGGTTGGTCCCTTTGATCTCTGATGATGCAGAAGTATACTTGGGTTTCTAGTTTGAATTTTGACTCATTACTTTCATCTTGCTATTTCTGCTATTTGTATGGATTTTTAGTAATAGTTGATGTTATTTATTGTTTGGTATTGAGCTAGGGATATGTCCTATGCCATCTTGTTTTGTGGTGCATAAGTGTGGAAGCTAGGGATGTGTCCTAGTCTTTTATTGACACTTTGCGCTTGTTTTGTCTTGTTCGGCCGTTTGGCTTCCTTTACTTAATAAATTTACCTTTAAGTAAAAAAAAAAAATGATGAATAGTAAAATGATGAATAGTGATCGATGAATAGTAACCGATGAATAGTAAATGTGAAAGTTCGGGAAAAGACCAGAATTTACGAGTTGTGACAGTCTCTACCCCTTAAGGGAACTTCGTCCCGAAGTTCAGTTAACGTTGGTCTCCGAAGTGTTATAAAGGTGAAGATTCATGAGACGAAATGACCAGTTGACGTGCTTTCAGGCGGCGGTTGACGAGGTGATGAAGAGTATAAGCGTTCTGACAACGAGGGTATACACACACATAAATGAAGCATTTGGAAATTGAGTATAGGATTCAATCCAGACAAAATTTTATTATAACCATTCTCAGTGTTGCAAAATTCATTTCTGAGTCGGATATAGGTAGTCAGCCTATGTCCCACTATCCCGGGTTGAATATAGGTGACTAGTCTATATTCCACCGAGGTTACATGAATTTTGAAATACTCAGCTCAGTTATACTAAGACTATGTCCTTCACAAATACCAAGACGTTCAGAAAGACTAAGGCAGGTGACCAAACTCGAGGTCAAATGATGAAACTATGCAAGGAAAAACATAACAGGGCGACATATATGATATGTGAACATGCTTATATGAACGACAATGATAGTAATCACTAGAATAAGTGAATATAATATACCAGATAATGAGACACAAATCTCATCACCTAAGTCAGCAACGAACCACAAGTGAGGCATCATCTTAGCAGGCAGGCACGTGACGGTCATAGGGTTAAGTTTTCGTAAAAGTAGCTATAGTCTAGGTTTTAAAAACACTTAGTTCGCTATAGCCAGAGCTCTGATACCAATCTATCACACCCCCAAAATCGGGTCCAGCGGAAGCATACGTGTAGCTGGGGTGTAACTCAATTGGCATTACAACACTAGTTCAAAAATGGTTTTCACTTCAATCATTTAGAATAAAATAGTTAAATCAAAAATATTGAATTTACATCGTTAAAAGTAGTGCGGAAGTAGGCCCTTAAAATAATTTAAAACGGTCCCCAAATGAATATCAGAGTCTTCTATGACCATGCCATGCCCTGCCAAAACCTCCAGTAGCGTGCCATTGCTTAATACCTGAAGATACATGCTAAAGTGTCAACACTAGGTTGGTGAGTTCATAGGGTTTGTTTAAAAAATAAAGTTTATAGTAAAGTGATCACACAGCAAAGGCATCGTAAATCCACTCAGTTACAAGTCCCGCCATAAGAGACTTGTAACCTGTGTGTTTACAACCCACTGCTAAATAGTTTATGTCTAGTTGTCAAGCACAAGTGGTCAATATAATATGTCAAATTGTCAATCATATGTACGTGTATCATAGTAGTTAAAAGTGTAAACGTCACGACAAGGGTCTTCCGACATACAGTCAGGATGCACAACACACCTCTAGGGTCTTCCAACAACTTACGGTTGGGATGCATCCAAATTAATGGCCTTCCAATACCGTAGTATTAGGATGTATCCAAATTAATGGCCTTCCAATACCGTCGTATTAGGATGCTGCTCCGTCGACAGGGGAGACTTTATAATGCTGCTCCGAACAAGGGAGACTTTAAGTCACTCCACCAATAAGGCGAGAATTATTAGTCACTCCACCAATAAGGCGAGAATTATTTAGGATGCTCCGAACAAGGGAGACTTCATAGTGTTGCTCCGAACAAGGGAGACTTTAAGTCAAAGTACGTACGGTGCATAAGTTCAAAAGTTTAAGTCAAGTTCAAAAGGTCAAGACAAGTCATAAGTTCATAATAAAGTTCAAGTCAAAACCATGTTTAAAGAGTCAAGTAATAGTTCAAGTAAAAACGAGCATGTATTCTCCCCCAAAAGTTGACAAAACAATTTAAAAGAGTAGGGGCTATGACTCACCTGGTGCGATAGCTACGATGACAAAAGTGGATACACAGAAATGAGGTTCGATCTCTAACCGCAACCTAATATGAATGATAGTGATCTACTTAGATCATGAAAGGATGTAATGAATGCACATGCACATGATACCTATACCACTCGTAACTTGAAAATACTTGTTATTGTCAAAGTAAAGTATTTTCTATACTTAGGAAAAATAAGTCCAAATAGAGTTATAAAAACTTGTCGTAATATATCGTATATAAAATGTTAGCGTTATATTCCTCGTTTTGAAAACCTTAAGATATCGTCTAGTAGTCGCATAAATAAACCTTGAGTCGTACGTACTTCGTTAGTTAAAAATAAATCCTTGAATGAGAATCTAGAAAATATATTATTTAGTACGTAGTTATATTATTTTTCTAGTAGTGACTAAATATATATATATAGTTTGACGATTTTAAAACGTGTATAACTTGGTCGTTTTAAGCTCATTTTCCTCGTTCTTTATATCCACGGATTCGTTTTAGTATATACTAATATATTTTCGATAACTCGGCTCCTCTAGCTTACGTTTAACGCTTCTATTTGCCCGTCGAAAACTGTCAAACAGCATGCAGTTTTTCAGAAAATAGTTTTCGTCGTTAAATTTACAAAAATCATATCTCCTTCGTTATAAGCTCTTTTTAATCCGTTCTTTCGCCAAAAGTTTCGTTTTTGAAAGTATTTTCTAAATATTTGATCAAAAATTACCCATCATCCACTGATTTTCCCACGTTTCAAAAATAGGGACAGTAGGTCAATATATTGTTTCAAAAGTCATTTCTAGTGTTCCAATCTAGTTCCAACTTCAACCAAACCACTTTCAATCACCACAAATCTAGTCTAATCTTACCATACACCTTCTTAGGGTGTCATGGGTTCCTAAACATCATAAATCAAGTGGATCTAACAAGGATATAAAAATAATCTATTTCTAGAGTTTCAAAGTTATATATAAATATAAATGAGTGGTATAACTAACATATGCATGTAGATCTTGAATGGAAATCATATGACCATAAAAAGTAACATGAAGAAATTATGAACAAGAGTTTGACAACTTACCTAGAAAGATTATAGAGCTTGGATGAGTAAAACCTAAGAAACCTTGAGTTTTTATTACAAAACTCAAACAAGGACAACTAAAGGGACAAGATTAACACTTGATCTTGGAAAAATGATGGATCCTCCTTGTTCTTCTTGTGTTGGCCGATCACCACCCCAAAGAGAGAAAAGAAAGAGTTTCTAGTTTGTTTTGGTGAAAAAATGAATGAAATGTGTAGTTTTTAGGTTATATATATTATTACAAAAGACAAGATCCATGTTTTTAGGGAGGAAGGTGGGAGGTTGTGAGCTATTAAATGATCTTGTCCAAAGAGTGCAAGTATTAGTTAGTTTTGGTTGTGTATTGGGTGTTATCGGGTACCGAGTTAACTAAAAATAAATGTTACTGAGGTGAAATAAAATACGACGAAGTTGTAAAAGTTGTAAAATAATATTCCTGATGAGAATCGGGTGTTAAAATAATTATTGGGTTGAAATATCGCAAACCGACGGAGTTATAAGCTCCGACCGTAAAATATAGTAATTGATTTAAAAACACCGGGTAAATTAATAATATAATTTTTATATTATTATAATGAGTATAAAAATGTGTTAGGACCATAGTTGGGATTGTCGGATCAATTATTCATAGTAATAGTTTATAGGATAGCGTTTATTCGGTAGATAACCGTACGTATACAGAAATGACGCAACTCACGCATAAATGACAAATTTTCTCCGGAGGTGAATAGTGTTTTATGAATAGTAAAATTTTTAAACGCTTCTCAGAATATCAAACTGACCTCAAAAATGATGAATAGTAAAATGATGAATAGTGATCGATGAATAGTAACCGATGAATAGTAAATGTGAAAGTTCGGGAAAAGACCAGAATTTACGAGTTGTGACAGTCTCTACCCCTTTAGGGAACTTCGTCCCGAAGTTCAGTTAACGTTGGTCTCCGAAGTGTTATAAAGGTGAAGATTCATGAGACGAAATGACCAGTTGACGTGCTTTCAGGCGGCGGTTGACGAGGTGATGAAGAGTATAAGCGTTCTGACAACGAGGGTATACACACACATAAATGAAGCATTTGGAAATTGAGTATAGGATTCAATCCAGACAAAATTTTATTATAACCATTCTCAGTGTTGCAAAATTCATTTCTGAGTCGGATATAGGTAGTCAGCCTATGTCCCACTATCCCGGGTTGAATATAGGTGACTAGTCTATATTCCACCGAGGTTACATGAATTTTGAAATACTCAGCTCAGTTATACTAAGACTATGTCCTTCACAAATACCAAGACGTTCAGAAAGACTAAGGCAGGTGACCAAACTCGAGGTCAAATGATGAAACTATGCAAGGAAAAACATAACAGGGCGACATATATGATATGTGAACATGCTTATATGAACGACAATGATAGTAATCACTAGAATAAGTGAATATAATATACCAGATAATGAGACACAAATCTCATCACCTAAGTCAGCAACGAACCACAAGTGAGGCATCATCTTAGCAGGCAGGCACGTGACGGTCATAGGGTTAAGTTTTCGTAAAAGTAGCTATAGTCTAGGTTTTAAAAACACTTAGTTCGCTATAGCCAGAGCTCTGATACCAATCTGTCACACCCCCAAAATCGGGTCCAGCGGAAGCATACGTGTAGCTGGGGTGTAACTCAATTGGCATTACAACACTAGTTCAAAAATGGTTTTCACTTCAATCATTTAGAATAAAATAGTTAAATCAAAAATATTGAATTTACATCGTTAAAAGTAGTGCGGAAGTAGGCCCTTAAAATAATTTAAAACGGTCCCCAAATGAATATCAGAGTCTTCTATGACCATGCCATGCCCTGCCAAAACCTCCAGTAGCGTGCCATTGCTTAATACCTGAAGATACATGCTAAAGTGTCAACACTAGGTTGGTGAGTTCATAGGGTTTGTTTAAAAAATAAAGTTTATAGTAAAGTGATCACACAGCAAAGGCATCGTAAATCCACTCAGTTACAAGTCCCGCCATAAGAGACTTGTAACCTGTGTGTTTACAACCCACTGCTAAATAGTTTATGTCTAGTTGTCAAGCACAAGTGGTCAATATAATATGTCAAATTGTCAATCATATGTACGTGTATCATAGTAGTTAAAAGTGTAAACGTCACGACAAGGGTCTTCCGACATACAGTCAGGATGCACAACACACCTCTAGGGTCTTCCAACAACTTACGGTTGGGATGCATCCAAATTAATGGCCTTCCAATACCGTAGTATTAGGATGTATCCAAATTAATGGCCTTCCAATACCGTCGTATTAGGATGCTGCTCCGTCGACAGGGGAGACTTTATAATGCTGCTCCGAACAAGGGAGACTTTAAGTCACTCCACCAATAAGGCGAGAATTATTAGTCACTCCACCAATAAGGCGAGAATTATTTAGGATGCTCCGAACAAGGGAGACTTCATAGTGTTGCTCCGAACAAGGGAGACTTTAAGTCAAAGTACGTACGGTGCATAAGTTCAAAAGTTTAAGTCAAGTTCAAAAGGTCAAGACAAGTCATAAGTTCATAATAAAGTTCAAGTCAAAACCATGTTTAAAGAGTCAAGTAATAGTTCAAGTAAAAACGAGCATGTATTCTCCCCCAAAAGTTGACAAAACAATTTAAAAGAGTAGGGGCTATGACTCACCTGGTGCGATAGCTACGATGACAAAAGTGGATACACAGAAATGAGGTTCGATCTCTAACCGCAACCTAATATGAATGATAGTGATCTACTTAGATCCTGAAAGGATGTAATGAATGCACATGCACATGATACCTATACCACTCGTAACTTGAAAATACTTGTTATTGTCAAAGTAAAGTATTTTCTATACTTAGGAAAAATAAGTCCAAATAGAGTTATAAAAACTTGTCGTAATATATCGTATATAAAATGTTAGCGTTATATTCCTCGTTTTGAAAACCTTAAGATATCGTCTAGTAGTCGCATAAATAAACCTTGAGTCGTACGTACTTCATTAGTTAAAAATAACTCCTTGAATGAGAATCTAGAAAATATATTATTTAGTACGTAGTTATATTATTTTTCTAGTAGTGACTAAATATATATATATAGTTTGACGATTTTAAAACGTGTATAACTTGGTCGTTTTAAGCTCATTTTCCTCGTTCTTTATATCCACGGATTCGTTTTAGTATATACTAATATATTTTCGATAACTCGGCTCCTCTAGCTTACGTTTAACGCCTCTATTTGCCCGTCGAAAACTGTCAAACAGCATGCAGTTTTTCAGAAAATAGTTTTCGTCGTTAAATTTACAAAAATCATATCTCCTTCGTTATAAGCTCTTTTTAATCCGTTCTTTCGCCAAAAGTTTCGTTTTTGAAAGTATTTTCTAAATATTTGATCAAAAATTACCCATCATCCACTGATTTTCCCACGTTTCAAAAATAGGGACAGTAGGTCAATATATTGTTTCAAAAGTCATTTCTAGTGTTCCAATCTAGTTCCAACTTCAACCAAACCACTTTCAATCACCACAAATCTAGTCTAATCTTACCATACACCTTCTTAGGGTGTCATGGGTTCCTAAACATCATAAATCAAGTGGATCTAACAAGGATATAAAAATAATCTATTTCTAGAGTTTCAAAGTTATATATAAATATAAATGAGTGGTATAACTAACATATGCATGTAGATCTTGAATGGAAATCATATGACCATAAAAATAACATGAAGAAATTATTAACAAGAGTTTGACAACTTACCTAGAAAGATTATAGAGCTTGGATGAGTAAAACCTAAGAAACCTTGAGTTTTTATTACAAAACTCAAACAAGGACAACTAAAGGGACAAGATTAACACTTGATCTTGGAAAAATGATGGATCCTCCTTGTTCTTCTTGTGTTGGCCGATCACCACCCCAAAGAGAGAAAAGAAAGAGTTTCTAGTTTGTTTTGGTGAAAAAATGAATGAAATGTGTAGTTTTTAGGTTATATATATTATTACAAAAGACAAGATCCATGTTTTTAGGGAGGAAGGTGGGAGGTTGTGAGCTATTAAATGATCTTGTCCAAAGAGTGCAAGTATTAGTTAGTTTTGGTTGTGTATTGGGTGTTATCGGGTACCGAGTTAACTAAAAATAAATGTTACTGAGGTGAAATAAAATACGACGAAGTTGTAAAAGTTGTAAAATAATATTCCTGATGAGAATCGGGTGTTAAAATAATTATTGGGTTGAAATATCGCAAACCGACGGAGTTATAAGCTCCGACCGTAAAATATAGTAATTGATTTAAAAACACCGGGTAAATTAATAATATAATTTTTATATTATTATAATGAGTATAAAAATGTGTTAGGACCATAGTTGGGATTGTCGGATCAATTATTCATAGTAATAGTTTATAGGATAGCGTTTATTCGGTAGATAACCGTACGTATACAGAAATGACGCAACTCACGCATAAATGACAAATTTTCTCCGGAGGTGAATAGTGTTTTATGAATAGTAAAATTTTTAAACGCTTCTCAGAATATCAAACTGACCTCAAAAATGATGAATAGTAAAATGATGAATAGTGATCGATGAATAGTAACCGATAAATAGTAAATGTGAAAGTTCGGGAAAAGACCAGAATTTACGAGTTGTGACAATACCACTTATTACTCAATTTGTTTTTATAAACTTAGATCTATAATTTTTACTAGCAATCTCATTAGATCCACTAAGATTGGTGATGTTTAGGAACCCATGACACCCTAAGAAGGTGTATGGTAGGATTAGACTAGTTTTGTGGTGATTGAAAGTGGTTTGGTTGAAGTTGGAACAAGTTAGAAACTAGGAAAATCTATTTTTGACACTTTCAAAATGTTGCTGTCCCTTTTTGGCAAACGTGGGAAGATCAGGGGCAAGGGTGTAACTTTTGACCAAAGATTTAGAAAATACTCTCCGATACGAAACTATAACCGAAAACGGGGATAAAAATGAGTTAATAACGAAGGAGATATGTTTTTCCGAATAATAACAACGAAAAATACTTTCAAATATAGATTCTGTCCCAAATCGCCAATTTCAGAACTCAGGGGTTTCCGGGTAACATTGGGTTAGATATTCAGAAAATACTTTCAAAAACGAAACCGTGGCCGCTTGAATTACTAAAATCCGAGTTACGACGAAAAAGATATGCTATTTTCAATTTTAACGACGAAAACTATTTTCTGAAAAATTACTTGCTGTCCCACGATTTTCTTGGACTGTTTCGAGGCCTAAAACTTGATCTACCCGTCCCGATTTATCAAAAATATACTAGTATGACATCCCTCGATTCCGGGGATATAAAGAACATAGAAAACGAGCTTATAACGAAAAAGATACAAGCGTTTGAACTTAGACGATTTTTACAAATTTCCATCAGCTTTTCTATTATTATTTTGCCGCAAAACTGTCTTTGCGAGACACCACTTTCTTGGCTGTTTTTCTTCATGATAGGGTCAATTTGAGTCTGAGCCGTAGTTTTATGAAATCAAGATCTTCCAACAAGCTTTTCAAATCAATTGGCCGTTCGTCGAATAGACTTATAACGAATAAACTACGACCTCATCTATATACCCGATAAACTATATATATTTTGACAGCTTTTACTATAATAAAATTTTCTAAGTGTTGAACATAATACTTTCAAGTAACAACAATAAGAGTCGATTTTCTCATCGATCGAGACCCGTATCGCCAAAAGTTAAATGACGCGACTTCTAGATATTGTTACAAGGTTTTCAAAAACGCCGAGTTTCATCACTAACCCTTAACTTACAACATTTCGTGACTTGTTTTGCGAGGCCATTTTGGGCATATTTTCAAGTAATGAAAATGTTATTTTTGCGACAAAAACCTTATATTTGCCGATAACACACCAAACAAGGATCGTGGAGTACCGTTTCAACCTATTTCCATGAAAAGTGGTTATTAACCTAACGAGACGCCAAAAACGTATTTGTCGACGATAAATGTTATTTTCAAAACTAATGAGTGGTATCGATAACATACATATTTGCATGTGTAGCGTCATTTCATTTCTTACATTAGATCATATCATTCATATTAGGTTGCGGTTAGAGATCGTGCCTCATTTCTGTGTATTCATTGTTGTCATCGTAGCTATTGCACCAGGTGAGTTCATAACCCCTACTTTTACTTGTTTTACAACTGTTTTGGGGGAAGATAGTAGTGAATAAGGTTAGTGGTTTGTTGATTTAACTAGTTTAAATGCATAAATGATATAAGAATTTAAAATAAAAATAACTGAAAAATAACTATACAACAATTTTCTTAGTTATATGCGTCAATTTCTATAATATATATGAGGTATAATTGTAATTCAATTATATTAAGTACATAGCACAATTCATTTAATCCACATCCAACATGAAAAGGCATGTTATATATTTTATTTTTAGATTCTTATATACTTAAACGGTTTCACGGGTTGACTTATTTAATATTTACTCAACCCAAACACGACCCATTTATTAAACGGGTTAGACCGGTTGACCTTTTTTTTTACCCAAACCTATTTATCCTCAACCCAAATCTGTTTAACTTCGTGTCGGGTTCGTGTCGTTTATCATGTCGTGTCGAGAATTGCCACCCCTAATTAGTATTATCCTTACTGTTAGTATTATTATTAGTACGTTATATATTTAGGTCATTAACGGTGACTTGCGTGGTTTTGGATGATCGTATCAATTTTACCATCCATCGGTATATGATTATGATTATTTTTGCATGCTTATTTTCTTTAGCACTGTATGCATGCACACACATTATTTATATTGCTTATTATTATAAGTTGACTTGCAAATTATTCATCCTAATTTTGTCCATATTTAGTATTTCTTGGATTATATTCTTGTGTGATTTTGCTAAAAAAAAATATATTCTTGAGTAATTTGAGGTACTAAGATTTGAGGTACTAAGATTTGCAGAAAACAGCCCCCTAAACATCATCTTTTTCCCATAAGAACCATCGAACAATAAAAGGGTTGAAAAAATTCCTCCAAGTATCCAAGGATGTATAAAAAGCATCCGTGGAAATATCATCCCCTTTAATAAAAATCGAATTGTCAGATACACCCTATTAATATATTATCTACCTGTAAAAAAAAAAAAAAAAAAAAAAAAAAAAAAAAAAAAAAAAAAACTAAATCTTCTCTTTTGAAGCAGAATTGGTAATTTATTTTCTTTGTGCCGTGATCTAAAATTACAAAATTGTATATTTATCAGATATTTGCAATCTATGAAAGATGATATAGTTGCAATGGTTTTTCAATTTATATGCCTTTTTGATTAATAAGTGAACCGAGTGCTAAATTTTGTGTACATAGGTTGATAAAAGCTAGTATAACCTTCCGGTTCTTGAAAAGTCCATAAGAAATGTGGAATAATATAAGGATGCTTGAAGATCGAATAGAATCTACAGCCCTACATATCCACACTTGGAACATATGATCAATGTCTATATATGCTTCCGTAGCAATGAGATTCGTTGCCGCCCATCTTTTGCCAACGTATCACTTTCATCTTTTGCGGCAAAGCCTATCTCTGGAACCTGATATCGCTATCAGTCACTAACCTAAAACATTCTCTATTCTCCACATATCATCCACTCAAACCCTATATATGTCTGAGTGTTCAACCACATAACACACAACACACAACAAGTTAAAGCGTCACTTTAGGTACTAATTAATAATAACTCTAAGCTTTTAACACTTCCAAGTTCAGTATAGGCATGGACCGAGTACAAAGAATGGTTTCCGAGAGGCCTGTGGTCATCTTCAGTAAGAGTTCATGCATAATGTCTCACACAGTCAAGTCTCTCTTTAATGACTTTGGTGTGAACCCTACTGTCTACGAGCTTGATGAGATACCACGAGGCCGAGAAATTGAGCAAGCATTGTCGGGGCTTGATGAGATACCACGAGGCCGAGAAATTGAGCAAGCATGTGTTCATTGGCGGTGAGTTAGTTGGTGGAACAAATGAGATTATGAGTCTTCAACTTAGGAGGGGTTTAAAGCCAATGCTCATCAGGGCTGGAGCTTTATGGGTTTAATTTGTTTTTATATACTGTACTGTTTTAAGGTTGACATAATATTATGTACCTCCGAAAGCACATTTTTAGTGCAAATTGAGTAACATGATTTACATAGATCATGTCATATGTAAGAGATAAAATATTAGACGAGGCTTCTAGTGATCTAGTATTAACTTGATCCCAATTTTGTCTTCACTACCTTTTGTTTTTGGTTCTCATGATAAATTACAAATGAAATAAAATAGTCGTGCCATATGTATAAAAAAATGGATATCCGGTGGTTGTTTTTACACTTAATGTCACATGTATGCGGCTTGATTTACTGATTATCGATTTGGTTTTATAGGCTTAAAAGTTTGGTAAATCAAGAACTGACATTTATCAATATGGTAAAAGTAGTGATGACTCTTATAATCTGAACATATACATAGATAATGGATCGGAGATTAAAACCGCTCCATCTCAATTTTCTTTAATTCTTGTGTATGGATTTGTGTTCACATTGTTGGCATAAAAACAATCCAACTCCCTGCATGTATTCGAGTACAAGTGAGAGATTGCAATTATTGGCGTAAAAAGAAATACATACAACATAATAACACAAGTTTATCAGACTCTGCACAAGAAGGCCATATCAGCTATTTTATTAAACTCTCCAAGTCGGTTTTGCAAATATTTACCGACACCCAAACGTATGTAAGAAAATAAAAGACCCAAAAACATGAAGAAGGTGTTGGGAATAATATAAAAGTAATACAAATTGTTTTGTACAAAATTATAAGATTACAACAGATTGAGGCCTGCGATTAGTAGTGTCCTTAAACAGAAATTCATCCTATCTAGTACGAACTGTTTAGAGGATATAACAATCAAATCAAGTATGAAACTTGATTCTAGTGAATATGATATGTTGTGATGATGGAAATAGATGATATTTGTGTGTTTTTTATGATTCCAAAGTTACAAATTCGTCCTCTATATATAGGCACATGGTGACCCTTCAAAACAGTCACAATACTTTTTCAAATGGCCTTAGAGACACTTCTTTTCATAAGAGTCACAATTGTTCAGAATTAGCGACGCTTTAGCGATGACCTAGTGACAGAAAAACCGTCGCTAACTGCCACTGTTTCAAACATTCGCGATGATTCGCTGTTTGATGCCTTTTCAATAGATCTAACCGTAACCATTGTAATTAGACGCGTCTTTACCATAATAAAGGTCAATTAGAGACGGTTTAGTGACGATTTAGTGACGGTTTAGTGACAGATAATATCCATTTCGTGGATCTCTACAAAACACAACAAAATTGTTTTAGTAATGCTCCAACAATATCTCGCATTTACTATTCAAACACCAATAATACCCCACATTTGAATAGAAAATAAGAAAATTACTTATTATTCTATTTCCATCAAATGTAATATGACATGCATCAGTCTTTTGGACTTAAACCTATCCTAGTGAGTATATATCGGATCTACTTTGTGGATAGTGAAAATAAGTCTTGAAATAGTCACGTTTTATAGTAAATCGAGACAATAAGTATCACACATATCATATTTATGCAATATCATATTCTTACCATTGTGTTCATTTCGGTCGTAAACATATCCTTATTCATGAGAATTTTAGAAAACTTAGCCATCTGGTTCCCAAAGATGCGACCACACATCAATCTCGTATAGGTAATGCCAATAAAGAATATTACGTAGTATTCCATTGTAAAAGCCATTAGCATTATTAAGAATTAGAATTCAGCCCTCAATCATCGACGGAACACACACAACATTCATCATAGGAATGGCATACATGTGTGTTAGTACTTTTGAGTTATTCTCAACTAGTTTTCCTATTGAACCTAGAACATGGGATCTCCAATTTTGCTAGGTTAGGTTTTCGTCGAGTATGTGTTGGCTTTAAGTCCATACCCTCGATGTAAATATGACTTTTTCTCTAAAAAGGCCTTTTGTCAAAGGATCTGCTATATTTTCCTTTGACTTAACGTAATCGATGGAAATGATTCCATTTCTTAAAAAGTCCTTTATCGTATTGTGGTGACGTCTTATATATCTTGGCTTGCCGTTATAGATTTGATTCTTTGCTCTGGTAAGAGCAGCCATACTATCACAATGTATACATACAGCAGTCACATGTTTTGGCCACAAGGGAATACCCTCTAGAAAGCTTTTAAGCCATTCTGCTTCTTTAGCAACTGATATGGGGGATTGCGCACTCGCAACAGGTTTTACGTCTCAAGGGATCTTGAGAAGCTTGCAATCCCCGCCAGGCAGTGTACCTGATCATTGTAGTATAGTATAGTGACAATATCGGGGGATTGATCGTTCAACTCAGGAATAGTGTCGCTAGGATTAGAAAGCCTACTAAACTAGGTCTAGAGGTGAAATATGATTCTTTTTGTATTTTTTTATATTTTATGAAAGCAAGTAAAATCTCGGGTTTTGAATGAGTGGGCAGAATTAGTTGCTTGCCAATTAACCCAATTAACTAAAGATGCAATCAAAATAAAATAAAAGAAATTAAATTAAACTAATGTGAATGAAAAAAGTTTTGTTTACTTAGATTTCATTACTTCCTAGATATCTTTTACCGGTTGATTAGCTTGTTACAATTGCATAGATGACGGGTTATATTCCTTAATACTAGTCGTAAGGCCGTGTACAATATTCCCTAACTCTATAAGATCCTACTTCACTCCTATGTCGAGCCGACTAAAAGCTCCTAACATAGGATCATTAGAATTCACTTATGCATTATATACAACCAAAAATCGTAGTACACCTCCGATCATGTTTCTTAAGACGTTCAAGCAAGTTACCAATGGAAGTCTGCCAGTTTTCTTAAGCCTAACATCGAATACAATCATCCGTAACAATTATAAACAAACAATCAACAAATAATCAACATCTAGGTTTTACTACATCTAAGCAAACACAATAAAAACCTAGCCTAACATGTTAAAAGAAAGATAAGCATAAGATTGAATCAATCAACACATAGACATATTGAATGATTATTGGAGAACTTATCTTTATTAAAACATGAAAGAAAGAAGGGTTTGAAACCCCTTCAATATGCAGGAAATTCGACCTAGGGTTTATGTTTTGATATTCCACAACTTGTTCCACACCTTACAATGAAAAATTGGAAAAATATATATAGATATAGCATCCTGACGGCGTCATGTATTGGCTTCTGACGCCGTCAACTCGCCGCCAAGTTGAAATTCATATTGACTAGATCCAGTCTTGACGCCTTCATGTGTAATTCTACTCTGGGCCGTCACTTGTATTTGGACCCTGACGGCCTTGGTGACGCCGTCAGGCCAATTACATTGAAAATGTTCTGGGCCGTCACGTTGTAATTTCCACATCCACCTCTTTTATCACTTTTGACGTCGTCATGTGATATGGCTTGACGTCGTCAGGTACTGTTCCCAGCAAGGAATTTGAGACTTTGTCGTTTTCTTCACTTTTATGCTCCAAAAACTTCCAAAACGCTTCCTTTTCCAGATTTCACCTTAAAAGTACCTAAAATAACAAAAGGAACGATTTAGGGCAATAATTGATCAAATAATCACGAATACGGGCTTAAATGACCCCTTAAAAGCGGTACACTTTTCGCCTCATGAAATACCCTTACACATGAGATTTGCTTGTCCTCAAGCAAATGCGCTTTTATTCTAATCAAAATACAAGTTAGGGGTCATTTAACACTCATATAAAAGTAATTATAACAAATAATCGTTTCACTAAAAACCAAAAACAAGCATGGAAATTATACACTAGCACCTCACAAATAGTGTTTAGATACTCGCATCTCTCGGGTGTAATAAAGTATATATCACAATAAGGAAATGGAAAACATCTCTCACTACCTGTCATAGCAAATAGATTACCATAAGCTTGAGAAAGGATCAAACCTCCACCACTTGGCGTAAGCACCTAGGATAAACTATCAAAGAGGTCTTTTAAAGGGTTATAACGTTAGGTGTAAGGATATGAAAAACTAGGTTTTGTTGGATAAAGACAATATTTACTGGTGGCGAGTTAATCATCTTGGTTAATTACATGTAAAATATGGCATTGCTAAGCCAAGACTCGACTTGACTTAAACTATAAATCAAAAATAACAAAAACTTAAAAATAAACATAAAATGAAACGGGATGGTAGTCCGTATATTTTTTTTTCTTTCTTTTTCTTTTTCTTTTTCTTGATTTTTTGATTTTCTGATTTTTTTTTTTTTTTTTTTTTTTTTTTTTGAATATACTCTTACCCTACCATCCAAAATAATACATCATAGGGAATGTACATTCCCATACACTTGAATTTTTACATAATTTACGATAAACTACTCTAATGACTCGAATCAAGATAATCAAAACACTTGGAGTACTTTTTAAGATTAATGCACATATGGGGGTAATATATTATGTTCTTCCCCATTACTCCATAACACCAGTACTTTACCCATGAGTCCCAATCGTCCCAAAACAATATGTATAAGATATGACTCGACTTAGCAACCATGTAATCAATTAGACAATTAACTAAGGGTTTAAACAAATAACAATAATGCACTAAAGATGAGTGCATACACGGAAGGCTAAGGCAATTTGGTTGCACATTTGGGGTGGATTGTAAACAAATTCGATCTTTAAGTAAGATGCTTAAAGTTAGAAACGAAAAAGATATGCTCGGAGGGGTGTACTAGGGGTATCGTGTACTAAAAATGAGTACAATGCAAAGGTGTGGGAAAATTACTTGACTAATGAAGTCAATGTAATTATATAGAACACAGGTGTAAAAACATGGGTTATCCTAATGCCTCTTATCATGTAGTAAATCCTAACAACACGAATGTAGTCTCACTAGCGGTCTCGAGATGCATCGCTATCACAAGTTCTAGAATCTAAATACTACCGGTACACTCACAAGCATTATGAATGAATGTTTTTTCCTAAAGATCTAAAGGCGAACCTCACATTTTTGGGGTGGAAATTTTTGAGTGGTATGGTTTTTGTGCTAGTCATACAATTCCTATCCATGAGATGCTTTTTAAGGCTAAAGTTTCACTCCTAAATGTTGTAAAAAAATTTAAATTTGGCACTAAAATTACACTAACAAGTATTTCTCTTAGTTTTATTACACACCTACTATCAAACAAACAAACTTAAGCATAATTGTATCCTATAAGGTATCATCACTCACCCTCCCCTTACACTTAGGATGAACATTGTCCCCAATGTTCAATTAAATAATGTAAAAGTAAAGTAGGTAAAAGAATGAAAACAAATACTCCCCTGATTCGTTCGGTGTGGATAGTGTGTCAACAAGGTTAGATCTTCCTCCAAGAAATGAACGTTGAAAGCTTCCCTCCAGAAATACAAATCATCTTCTTGTCATATATAACCTGTTAAACCTGAGAAAACAATCACGGCAAACCTCGCGTAAAATCCGCGGCAATCTATACTAACAAATCGTAGAAAATAATTTAAGATATAATGCTTGTAGAATGAATGTTTGCAGATTTCCTGGAGTTTATAAAACTAAAGAATCAACAAAAACTTTAAGACTCCGGTATAAACAAAACTCGCAAAATTTTTCAGAATTTTGCTACCTGACGCCGTCAGGTTGTAACTCCTGACGCTGTCAGAATGTTCCTGGAAAAATCTTATGTTAAGTTTTCGGTAAATTTCTAGAAAAACTTATGCCTTATTTCATGGAAAATCCTGCAAAACATCATTATGACTTGATACAAGCATTTGACTCTAACAAATACTAATATACATGTTCAATTAATATTGTGGCGAATCATGTTCATTTTCGTTTTTTTAAACAAATTTGGGTTTCCCTTACACTTAGTTTTTGCAAAATACGTTTATATGTAATTCAGACGAAGTTAAAAACAAAATAAAGCATTTTCACAATTTACTTTGAAACATGATTTACCAACAACAAAAATAAAACATGCATACGGAAACAACTAAAATCAAACAAATAACAATACACAAAACATGGTTTGCCTCCCAAGAAGCGCCTTTCTTTATTAACGAGTCTTGTAGCTAGACTCAAGGTCATGGGCAATTACGTGATCTCGTCATTGGTCTCATTCTCTAGGTCATCCTCAATCTTAGTTTTGTATTCCGGACCTAGTTGCAAACATTCCTTGTAGAAACCGAATATTCTACTCATGACATAATCTACTCCTCTATGTTTATCCTCATCATTCCTATAGTAAACCGCTTGCTTGTGTTCCTTTTCAAGGTTTGATAGAAGACGGAATTGTTCAATCTTATAGGGCATTTGGTAAGCAATTTCATGATTCTCATCCTTGAATCTAACTATCCCTAGGGACGGGTCATAACTCATCTTAGAGGCCTCAACAAATGGTTTTCCGAATACTACTTGACTTAAACAACCATCTATTACCGGACGAATATCCTCTACAATCACAAAATCGGTAACATAAGTGAAGTTTCCTACAAAGACATGTAACCCTTTCACTCTTCCCACAAAGTTACTCATCCAACTCGTGTTGGGCATCATCCTATATCCAAGTTGCTTCTTCATTACCCAATTATAATAGGTCCTAGTCATAATGTTTATGGGAGACCTAAGATAGTGTAGGCTTTCCACACATGCATATGCCCAATATTGCATGGTATGTTGATGTTAGAAGGATCATCCACTTTGATAAGTGGTGAACCAAGGACGTATGGTGTCTCGGGGTCATCAAATAGATCCTTATGGTATTCGCGTTCTTCCTTGGTGGGTAACTTATCAAAGTATTCCTCTACATTTTCTACTTCCTCTAACTTTTCTTCCTTAATATCCTCAACTTCTTTGGTCTCATCCTTAGGTTCTGTTTCTATTCCAACTTTATCCTTGTCACTTTCTTCTATATGCTTATCTATTGGTTTAATGGTGACAACATTGAAAAAAGTGGACGTGTTTGGATGATGAGGGGTCCTTAATTTGGATTCCGCTACTAGTGTCCCTAGTGTCCTTTCTAGGTGTAGTTAGCACTTGGTTGTTGAGGGCTTTCAACAAGTTGTCAATTTTATTGGTCATCTCCGTTTGTTGTTGATTGAATTCGGTTTCAAACTTAGCTATGCGAGCTTCTTGAGATGCCATAAACATAGACATCAATCCTTCAAAATTATTGGTACTACCATAGTTATTGGAAGTATTGTTGTTGAAAGTAAGGTTTGAGGGTGGACCGTTTGGTTGGTAACGATTAGGTGGATTAGAAGAATTGTTTTGGGGCATGTTTTGGTTTTGCTTCCACCTAAGCTTCGGGTGATTTTTCCAAGAAGGATTGTAGGAATGACCGTAAGGGTTTGGCTCGGGTTTGAATGTGTACCACTTGTCTCCCGCTTCGTCGGTACGCGAGGGTGCGTAATCCGCAAAACCTTGTCCAGGGAGTTTCATGCAATCACGAGTGTCATGGGGACCACTACATAATTCGCATGAAGAAGTGATTTTGTTCACTTGGCTTGAAGGCTTAGGAGCTTCGTAGGATTTCATGAGAAACTTGACTTGGTCCTCAAGTTCCATGATCCTACGGTCGGGAGTGCTAGAATTTTTCGAAGGCAAAGATATTACCTTGACCGTTTTGTTAAAATCACAGGGATCATTCCAACTTTCGTTGTCATAGAGAGCAAGATCTTCTATGAGTTCCCATGATTCTTCCGCACTTAGATCACGTAGCTTGCCACCAGCCGATTGGTCAATGGTTCGCCTTGTGGAGAGATCAATATGGTCATAGAAGATTTGGACTTGGAGCTAAAGATCTATGCCATCATGAGGGACTTTTTGAAGTAAGTCCTTCAAACGAGTTCATGCTTCATAAAGAGTTTCACCTTAACGTTGTTGGAACATCAAGATATCATTTCTAAGCTTAGTAGTTCTCCCCGGTGGGAAAAATTGAGCAAGGAAACGAGAAGTGAGATCATCCCAAGAGGTTATGGATCCCGCAGGTAAACGTTTAAGCCAGTGACTAGCTTGGTCACGTAGAGAGAATTGGAATAGGCGTAATCGGGTTGTCTCTCTAGTTGCAACATCAAGGTCTATGGAATCTACGATTTTTAGGAAATCCTTGAGATGTTGATTAGGATCATCGGAATGAAGTCTATAGAATGCACATCCGCTTTGCACCAACCGGATGGTGTCGGACCGCAAGGGGGACACATTGGCTCCTTGAGTGAGCTCAATGGTGTTTCGATAGCCTTGGTGGCTAGGACGGGAATACTCTCCTAAAGTTCGGGGTCTAGGAGGTTGGTTTTCTAGTGGTGGGTTTTGTGGGTGGTTTTGTTGTGGTGGGTTGATGAGTTCAAAGATATTACCACCTTCCATGATGTCTGATGGTAAAAGTTACGCACAAAGGAAAGAAGAAATAAGATAGACTAAAGAAAACCAAAAAATAAAGAAAAAACCCTTACTAGAAAGGAATCTAGCAAGTAGACCTAATAAAAAGAAATTCTAACCTAGACAATAATTATTCCCCGGGCTGCGGCGCCAAAAACTTGATGGCGCCGCACTCTTTTGCGAAAGTTGAGGAATCAATGTAAAGATAGACAATCACCGGCAGCGGCGCCAAAAACTTGATACGGGGGATTGCGCCCTCGCAACAGGTTTTACCTCTCAAGGGATCTTGAGAAGCTTGCAATCCCCGCCAGGCAGTGTACCTGATCGTTATAGTATAGTATAGTGACAAGTACCGGGGGATTGATCGTTCAACTCAGGAATAGTGTTGCTAGGATTAGAAAGCCTACTAAACTAGGTCTAGAGGTGAGGGATGATTCTTTTTGTATTTTTTATATTATAAGAAAGCAAGTAAAATCTCGGGTTTTGAAGGAGTGGGCGGAATTAGTTGCTAGCCAACTAACCCAATTAACTAAAGATGCGATCAAAATAAAATAAAAGAAATGAAATTAAACTAATATGGTGGAAACAATAATGAAAAAAGTTGTGTTTACTTAGATTTCATTACTCCCTAGATATCTTTTACCGGTTGATTAGCTTGTTACAATTGGATGGATGACGGGTTATATTCCTTAATACTAGTCGTAGGGCCCTGTACAATATTCCCTAACTCTATAAGATCCTACTTCACTCCTATGTCGAGCCGACTAAAAACTCCTAACATGGGATCATTAGAATTCACTTATGCATTAAATACAACCAAAAATCGTAGTACACCTCCGATCATGTTTCTTAAGACGTTCAAGCAAGTTAGCAATGGAAGTATGCCAGTTTTCTTAAGCCTAACATCGAATACAATCATTCATAACAATTATAAACAAACAATCAACCAATAATCAACATCTAGGTTTCACTACATCTAAGCAAACACAATAAAAACCTAGCCTAACATGTTAAAAGAAAGATAAGCATAAGATTGAATCAATCAACACATAGACATATTGAATGATTATTGGAGAACTTATCTTTATTAAAACATGGAAGAAAGAAGGGTTTGAAACCCGTTCAATATGCAGGAAATTCGACCTAGGGTTTATGTTTTGATATTCCACAACTTGTTCCACACCTTACAATGAAAAATTTGAAAAATATATATAGACATAGCATCCTGACGGCGTTATGTATTGGCTTCTGACGCCATCAACTCGTCGCCAAGTTGAAATTCATATTGACTAGATCCAGTCTTGACGCCTTCATGTGTAATTCTACTCTGGGCCGTCACTTGTATTTGGACCCTGACGGCCTTTGTGACGCCGTCAGGCCAATTACGTTGAAAATGTTCTGGGCTGTCATGTTGTAATTTCCACATCCACCTCCTTTATCACTCTTGACGCCGTCATGTGTTATGGCCTGACGTCGTCATGTACTGTTCCCAGCAAGGAATTTGAGACTTTGCCGTTTTCTTCACTTTTATGCTCCAAAAACGTCCAAAATGCTTCCTTTTCCAGATTTCTCCTCAAAAGTACCTAAAATGACAAAAGGAACGATTTTGGGCAATAATTGATCAAATAATCACGAATTCGAGCTTAAATGACCCCTTAAAAGCGGTACACTTTTCGCCTCATCAGCAGCTTTGTCTAAGGGTAAAAATTATGCTTCCATTTTTGATCTGGTATTCACTGTTTGCTTAGATGATTTTGCATGATACAACAGCCCCTCCAAGTGTAAATACATAGCCACTTGTGGACTTTCCTTCATTATGATTGGAAATCCAATTGGCATCACAAAATCCATCTAACACAGGAGGATATTTAGTGTAATGTAACCCATAAGCCATTGTATTCTTAAGATATTGAAGCACTCTAACTAGTGCATCCCAATGATCTCTTCCAGGGTTGTGTGATTATCGACTAAGCCGACTTACACTATATGCCAAATCCGATCATGTACAGTTCATTATATACATCAAGCTTCCTAGTATTTATAATATTGTAACTGAGATACACTGTCCTTTGTTCTTCTTGAGCTGAACCTTAGGATCAAAGGGAGTTGCAACCGGTCTATCATCATAGTGCCCAAATTTCTTACGAGTCTTCTCAATGTAATGAGATTGGGTAAGGATGTATCCATTGGAATTCTTTTGAATTCTTATACCAAGAATGACATCTGCTTCTCCCATGTCTTTCATCTCAAATGAAGAATGAAGCATTTTCTTGGTTTGGTTTATAACATCCATATTTGTTCCCATGATCAACATATCATCTACATATAAACAAATAATGACAAATGCATTTTTGTATTGTTTAACATAGACACATTTATAACATTCGTTTATCTGATAGCTGTTTGATAATAGAGTGTTATCAAACTTCTCATGCCATTGATTTGGAGCTTGTTTAAGGCCGTAAAGAGATTTAACCAATTTACATACCTTATGCTCCTGACCTTTGACACCAAACCCCCCAGGTTGTTGCATATATATTTCTTCATCTAATTCACCATTTAAGAACCTGGTTTTCGCATCCATTTGATGTATAATCAGGTTGTGAATTGCTGCTATAGCCATTAACGTTCTTATAGAGGTTATCCTTGTAACCGGTGAATAAGTGTCAAAGAAATCTTGACCTTCCTTTTGACGGTATCCCTTGGCTACTAGACGAGCCTTATACTTTTCTATGGAACTATCTGGTCTTAGTTTCTTTTTGAAGATCCGCTTATGGCCTATTCGTTTATGTCCTGAAGGTAGATCAACAAATTTCCATGTATCGTTATGCACAATTGAGTTTATTTCGCTTTGAGTAGCCTCTTTCCAATAAGGTGCTTCTGATGTCTCCATAGCAGCCTTATATGTTTTTGGTTCTTCATTCACAAAATAGGTCATATAATCTGGTCCAATGTCTTTAGAGACTTTTGCACACTTACTTCTTCTAGGTTCATCATTCTCTTGTTGTACCTTAGAATTGTTGTCTCTTTGATCCACAGACAATTGATCATCAAATACTTTTTTCATTGGATTTGAGATTTGTTTCTCTTTATCCTTATAAGGAAAGTTATTCTCAAAGAAATCTGCTTCAACAGATTCTATAATTGCGTTTTTGCTTATGCCCTCTACATTTGATTTGTAAACCAGGAACCAATAAGCCGCATTATTCTTTGTTGGACCGAGATAAACAAAATCAACTATTTTTTGTCCAAGTTTGGTTCTCTTTGGTAAAGGTATTTGAACCTTTGCCAAACAACCCCACACTTTCATCCTTTTATAAGAAGGTTGCTTTCCTTTCCATAATTGATATGGAGATTTATCACTCTTCTTATGAGGAATGTTATTCAACACTGTATTTGCAGCAAGACATGCTTCACCCCATAGACTATGAGGATCCCCTGAAGTAATTAACATTGAATTAATCATGTTCTTCAATGTTCTATTCTTACGTTCAGCCACACCATTTTGTTGTGGGATGTACGGGGCTGTTGTTTGGTGTACAATACCATAAGTTGAACAAAATTCAGCAAAGTTATTAGATTATATTCTCTTCCTCTATCAGACCTTAAAATTTTGATCTTTTTGTCAAGTTGATTTTCAACTTCTGCCTATATGTCTTAAACATATTCAAGGCTTCATCTTTGGTATTTATTAAGTACACATAACAAAATTTGTTGCAATCATCAATGAAAGTAATGTAATAATTCTTTCCTCCTCTTGATGGTGTTGCTTTGAAATCACATAAATCTCTATGAATTAAACCAAGTATTTCATTTGATTTTTCTACAGATATATGTGAATGACTTGTATATTTAGATTCAACACAAATTTCACACTTGGATATTTTATCCATTGTACATTTAGGCAACATACCTAAGTTTATCATTCTTTGCAAGCAACAAAAATTAACATGGCCTAATCTAGAATGCCATAAAAAGAAGGATCAATCATGTACACATAAGCGGTGCTAGTGCCCATGTTATTATTATTAATAACATTGTCATTGATTACAACACTTAGTTTAAAGAGTCCCTGATCAAGGTAACCCTTTCCAACATATACACCACCCTTGGTGATTACAAATTTATCTGATTCAAATACAAGTTTAAATCCCTTATTACTAAGAATAGGGCCAGAAATCAGATTCTTGGTGATGTTAGGCACATGCAACAAATTTGAGAGTACAAGATCTTTTTCAGAAGTCAACTTCAATATGACTTTGCCTTTTCCTTCAATCTTTGAAGAAGTTCCATTCCCCATAAATATTAGTTCAGTTTCATTCACCTTTCGGTAAGAAACAAACATACTTCTTGAATTACATATGTGGTTCGTTGCACCAGAATCCAGCCACCAGTCAACATCATTAGTGGTCAAGAAGGCTTCAATTACTCTAGCAAATTTTGTTGGAGATTCCACATGGTTTGCTTGGTTGGAGTTTCCTTCAGAATTTCCGCCTCCATGTTCTTTCTTGTGGCGACAATCCTTGGCTTTATGCCCAGATTTCCAGAAACCCAACAATGATAAACTTTCTTGAAGTTATGGTTCTTTTGTTGGGTGTAATTCTTCTTCTTATCCTTGGAAGAATTTTGTCCAGAACCACCACCATTTTTGTTGTTTTTGTGGTGGTTCTTTGATTTGGAAGATCTTTCTCCAACCATGTTAGCATTATTGAATCTGCATCAACCTTTTCCTGCATCCTGTTATCTTCCTCAGCACGAATTTTGAGAACAAGTTGCTCAAAACTCATATCGTCAGTCAAATGTTTAAGATATAACTTAAAAATTTTCCAAGATAGGGGTAATTTTTCAATAATGGAACCAACAAGAAAGTTAGAGTTAATACACATGCCTTCTACTTCCAATTCGTGGAATATGATTTGGAGTTCTTCCACTTGTTTCACAACAGGCTTTGCATCATTCATCTTGAAGTTCAAGAATTTGCCAACAACAAACTCCTTAGAACATGCAACTTCAGTCCTGTATTTCTTTTCCAATGATTCCCAAATCTGCCTTGCACTTGTAAAGGAAGAATAAATATCATACAGGGAATCATCCAAAGCATTTAGAAGATAATTTCTGCAACTATATTTGTTATGATTCCATAGTGAGGCGGCCCTTTCATACTCTGTCATTTGTGCCTCGATAGGAACAATTTGACACATGCAAAGTTGTCAAATAAAACAACATCTTCTGTTGCCAATGATGAAAATCAGACCCTTTGAAATCTTTAGGTTTTTCAACATGAGATTTCAGAATCGATTGGTCCATCTTGAGAATTTTCGATTGTTGGGAATAATATAAAATTGATACAAATTGTTTTGTACAAAATTATACGATTACAACAACAGATTGAGGCCTGCGATTAGCAGTCTCCTTAAACAGAAATTTGTCCTATCTAGTACGAACTGTTTAGACGATACAACAATCAAATCAAGTATGAAACTTAATTCTAGTGAATATGATATGTTGTGATGATAGAAATATATGATATATGTGTGTTTTTTATGATTCCAAAGTGACAAATTCGTCCTCTATATATAGGCACATGGTGCCCCTTCAAAACAATCACAATACCTCTTCAAATTGCTTTAGAAATACTTCTTTTCGTAATAGTCACAATTTGTAACACCCCCAATTCATGGATGCAGCGGAATTCAAACTGGGTGTTACTCGACGGCACAATAGTCACAATGATAGAAAACAAACTCCAATTGAGTCGTTTTGAAAAGGTTTATCATTCAAATTATATAAATATCAGAGATTACAAAATGAGGTCCCAATTGGTTCCATGTTTACAATGTATAATAAATGAGTTTTGAAAGATAATAAAATTTATAGCCCTCTTGAGTATCTGTGCCATCCTTGATCGTCATGAACCTGAAATACATGCTTGAGAGGTCAACACAAAGGTTGAGTGATATTCATAGAGTTTGTTTAATGTTTGAACACAATGTGTTGGTAGTGTGAGTTATAGGCTCACACCAATGTTTGGATAACAAAACAGGTAGGCTACGTTATTATACGCCCATAAAATGTATTATACACTAAGCTTATGACACCAAAACGTTAACGTGTACCAATATCGATCGGCAGATTTATCCCGGTAGGTACTTTGCTAACATACCTAAATCTCAAATATTAGTGCATTTGTTTGAACTTAGTCAATACAAATGGGATTCGTCAATCCCAATAGGCCTATTCACAATATTTGCGCTCACTATTGCTAGTGATTAAATGGTTCATAATAAGGGATCTCGGTTTAGCAAGGCTGGTACTTAGTGATAATAAAACAATCAGGCAAGCATACAATTTAAAAACATTGTGCTCGGTTAAAATAGCATGTATTCCCCCCAAGGGTTTGTAAAACAATTAAGTAATGGAAAGTGGGGCTATGAACTCACCTTGAGTTAGATGATGTATAATGAGAATGATGGATATGTCGTAAGAACTTCTACGAGCAACCTAGAATAATCGTTGCAACTTAGGTTTGGAATAATGTCTAAGGAAACATAAACATGCCAATATATGTATGTCTTGCACTTAGTCCATGATGTGGTATGATGTATAGTGTATGTCTTTGAAAGTAATGATTCATGAAACATGTATGTCTTGTATATCGTTTACTACCGTTCGGGCCGACATAATTCAGAAGTCATGTTAGTAAGCGTTCGAGGAGCCAGGACACTTTAACTTGTAAATCCACAACTCAACTCGACGGCTTACATAATGAACTCCTCACATGAGGCTCCCTACTATTGTAGTAGTTGATGAAATATATAGATATAAGTTTTGATCCGAAAAGTTACATGTCCGATACTTGAATAAACATAGGAAAGTTTATTTGTACATGAAGATTGTTATTAGGGGTAGTTTTATAAGTCTTGTATGACCATTTTTCTCTTTGTAATATCTCATGGTTCCTTTTAAGTGAAGTAGATCCAAATTGCTTGTTCAAGTTCTCGCCAATTCCTTGTTTCATGTTTTCGCCTAAGTAAGCTTGTATGGTCATTTCGTTATGGCCTTGCCATGACCTTTGGTCATTGTTCCATGGTCTTGAGACTCAACCTTGGCTCTAGCCATGGTTGTGGTCTTGATTCTAGGTCATAAGACCCCTTTGGTCTTCATAAACCATAACTTATATGTAATGACTTTGGTCTAAAAATGGGCTGTTAAGAATTTGAAGAATTTATCACTCAAAAAGCGTTTTCAGGGCTCGAGCTTCTTCAAACCTGAATGAAAACGTCGTTCCGGACAACTTTCGTGTTTTAACTTTTTGATGAATCGGACCAGAAGTGGGACTTTCAAAATCAAAATTTGATCAAAATGCTATTTAGGCAGTTTTGCCGGAAATCTTTGGTAACTTCAAATGGGCGTAACTTTTGACTCGTATACTCGTTTTGGGTGGTTCAAGTTGCTACGGTTTCCTTGTTAAGTCCTCTACTGTAATATGTAATGATCAAAAATCATATTTTTACCATTTTGATCAGGTCTTACCAAGAAAGTCACTAGTTTGCTTGTTATAGTAACTTGTCTTATCAATCATGTACAATAACTTGTTTTACTCACTTTTATACATCATGGACATGAATACAAGACATAATATAGCATGAATAATATGTAAATAACATGAACATGATTATTTAACAAGAATAATGTTAGGGTTTGGCTTACAACTTTTGGCTTTCAAAGATGAAAGGAAGTTAACATGTAAGGATAGGACTTTGATAGACTTGCTTCAACCCTTTTTCACTTTCATGCAATCTTTCTACCCTTGTAATCTTGAAAGATGGATGATGAAGGTTGAGGTGAATTGAGTGGATTTAAACTCAAGAGAAATCACCAAAGTTCTAAAGATTTGAAGTAGTTTTGATGAATCAAAACTAAACTAGGGTTTATGTATGGATATTGCACTTGATTTCTTGGATGGAACTTGAAGTAAACTAGTAAAATGAAGTGTGTTGTGTGTGTGGGTCGTTCATATGGTCAAGGAGTGGGAGGAGGGGTATTTATATGCTAATGAGGAGGTTACAATGTTGACTTGTCAACACTTGGAGGCCAAGGTTAACACATGTTCACATCTTAAGGCTTAAAGCATGGGATTAAGCCACCTTGGGGCTGAATCCCCCCCCTAAGTCGGTTCATATGCTTGGGGAACAAGGTGTGGACTTTTGATGATATTATCCTACTTATGTGACTAGTTTTGGCTCCGTAAAATGCAAACCGTAAGTTGTTACGTCACAAAACGTAAAACCGGGTATCGTAAAAATACGAAACTTGGAGGAATGATTAAACTTGTCAAAATACTCCATAATAAAATATAAAATGAGTGGTAGGTTCCATTTGGGTGGTAAAACCCTGCTAAAAACTGGAAACACGGGTCTAAAACGCGTAATACGTAAAATGTACGAATATTGCGTAAAATTGAGAAAAGTAAAATGTTACTTTTCTAATAGGATATAAATGATTTAAAATGACTTGTAATGAACAGACTGGACTCAGTCTTGTGTCGGTTGGTATTAAATGTCCTTTAGACATCAAACCGTAAGCCTAAAAATCAAGGAATGACTTATAATGTCAAGGAATGATTTTTGGTCAAAGGAGGAGGGAAAAATATGTTGACTTTTTCTAATAAGTTGAAAACTCAAATTGTCTTAGAAACGCGGTGCAGGTATAGGCTAAGGTTACGGCTGAATAAAAACGCTTAAAAACTGAAAATTCCAGTTTTTCACGGCCGAGGCTTATTTTGGTCATGTTTTTCTCAGTCATGATTTATTCTCAAATAAATCATGAGTGTGTCAAACATTTTTCCGATGTGGGGTCACCTGACGGGGTCGAATTTAGTTGTGCGTAGAATTTCTGAATGCCGTTTTACCCTAAAACGTGTAATTCCTTAATAACTTTCACGAAAATGAGCTTATGAAAGTTAAACTTTTAATTTGCCATGGAAATGATTTATCACTCGAGAATATCAAATAAAAATCAACTTTCGGGAAAGTTTTGGGAAAAATGAATAGTAAAAGTGAATAGTGAAATTTTCCGGGAAAAGTAATTAACCTGAAAATGTGAATTGTTACAGTCTCTACCCCTTACGGGGAACTTCGTCCCGAAGTTCTATGTGTGTCATATGTTGGAGTGGTGTCGATGAAGAGATGTGGTTACTTATGAGGACTGAAGTCTGGGATTACCGGTGATGTAGTTTGATTTGTCATTTCAGTGTATGGTGTAGGATGAGGCTTACTTTTATGTAGAAAAGGTATGGTAATAGTCGAATATCAAAGGAAATTGATATAGCAGTCGAATATTAATAGGAATTGATATAGTAGTTGAATATCAAATAGAACTTGATATAGTTGTCAAGTATCAATAGCAATTGATATAGGAATCGAATAATGGATTAAGTGTTGATCATGTGGTTGGACCAAGTCCTGTTTGAATTGTTCGGCTGCCCATGCATATGGCTATATGGCTTCGCAATGAGTTTGGTATGACTGCACATGCATATGGCTACATGGCTTCGCAATGAGTTTGTTTGTTATTGCACTATCATTATGAAAACCAAAATGTAAATCTCGTACTAATGGAAATTGGGATAGTTGTTGCAATCATAGCCTAGTAGGTAATCTGTTGTTGTATCTAGTGTTTATTGACTTCATACTTATGTTATTTCGGATATAAATAAGCCCACTTGTTTATAATTCTTTATTTACATAGAGAGGCATCCCAAACAATGTAACTAAAGGAATATAAACGTATGGTTCGATGATTTATAATTTCTTTATTTAAATGAAAAGGCATCCCAATCTATTCAAATAAGGACATTATAAATCATCCTACTCAAGAATTCCCGACACAACATTCATACTTAGCCGGTGAGTTACAAGGTAGTGTATTACGAGATGATACTGGTGTTCCAAAAGTACAAGATGAATATTCAAACTTATAAAGCTGATGAGGGTGCTTGTGGTGTAACTAAGGATGATTTGAGCTTTAAAAGTGCATCAAGATCTGTTAATGAGCTTGTGTTTGCAACGGTTGTGAAGATAATGTTGTGGTATGTTGATGAACAAAAGTGTGTATGCTTAACATTAATACTCTTAGGTATAGATGTTGAGTTTGCTTTAAAAATCTTAAGAGACTTTAAAGGTTTATGATGGAATGGTATCCTTAGGACCTAAACAGGATAGTACTTCTACAGGATGAAGAGAAGATTTGATAACTATCCCAAGATAGTAGTTCGGATTATCTCATAAATGAAAAATTTCAAGAATGAAATTAGGTAGTACAAATAAGGTGTTAAGATCTTGTTGAGTGGTAAGACACTATCGTGTCTCTAGATTGTTTTAATGTATTCTGGTGGTTTATCGTGTTCATGTAGGAAATCAATCTAAACATAACTCTAGTACAACTACTCTCAGTATTTGAAAATTTTAAGTCGAATATAGTTAGTCAGACTATATTCCACTGTCCCTAGGTTAAATATAGGTGACTAGTCTATATTTAGCCAAGGTTCGATAAAACTTTCAAATACCTAAATTAGGTATACTTTTGATATGTCTGTTGCTTTCGGGAAACTGTCCGCTAAACAAAGGCGATGTCAAACAATTCAGTTGCAAGTCCCGCCCATACAAGACTTGTAACCTATGTTTTCATATTCTATTGCATAGAAGATAATAAGGGTAGGTATGTATGGAAAGGAAGTTTTAAGTAGTTCTAAAATAGAACATACTTGGCCAGGATCACGAACTTTTAATAATGAAGGTTTCAGAAGAAAACTTTGATGAATGTAGGGCTGAACTTCAGCTTTTGTAGGTGATGGATTTGTTTGTCCTTTAGAAATCTCATATTTCTTATTTTGAAATCGATAGATTGTGACGGGTTTTTGATATCATAAGAAATGATATTGATGATGTGATGGAATAATTCTAGAGACCATTTGCACAAAACACAATGTCTCGGAAGTAGGTTAGACCATTGTGCAATTCACAATGTCTGGGAAGTAGGTTAGACCATTGTGTAACTCAAAATATTTGAGAAATGGTTAAGACCATTGTATAATACAATGTCTTGGAAAATGAATGAGACCATTGTATCTCACAATGTCTTGGAAAATGAATGAGGCCATTGTATCTCACAATGTCTTGAAAGTGAATGAGACCATTGTATCTCACAATGTCTTGAAAAATGAATGAGACCATTGTATCTCACAATGTCTTGAAAAGTGAATGAGACCATTGTATCTCACAATGTCTTGAAAAATGAATGGGACCATTGTATCTCACAATGTCTTGAAAAGTGAATGAGACCATTGTATCTCACAATGTCTTGAAAAATGAATGAGACCATTGTATCTCACAATGTCTTGGAAAATGGGAAAGACCATTGCAATCAGTTACAATGTCTTGGACATATAATGTTGGAGTAGGAACATGATTGGGAGAGTGTGGCTGTGCCGAAATGCCTTAGAATAGGCATACGCAGATATGTTTAGTCCATTGTTTAGATAAATGATTGAAAATAAACCGAGTTTATATATCAATATACTAATATGTTCATGTAGTATAGAATGCCTAGTGTGTATATATCAATATACTTATATGTTCATGTAGCATAAAATGCTTATGGGGAAATGCTCAATTATGTTAAGGGTACATATATCAATATGCAATTATGTTTGTGTAGCACAAAATGTCTACGGGGAAATGCTCAAAATGGGTATATATGAATATACTAATATGTTTGTGTAGCATAACATGCTTACTAAGTCCATAATCATCTGGAGGATGGAAGACACGGAGAGCAGAAGGCTATAAAAATGCTTTTGTTTGTGAGTGTAGTTATAGTTTAGGTCTCAATTAGACCCGTTTCTCTATAACCATGGCTCTGGTACCAATCTGTAACACCCCCAATTCATGGATGCAGCGGAATTCAAACTGGGTGTTACTCGACGGCACAATAGTCACAATGATAGAAAACAAACTCCAATTGGGTCGTTTTGAAAAGGTTTATCATTCAAATTATATAAATATCAGAGATTACAAAATGAGGTCCCAATTGGTTCCATGTTTACAATGTATAATAAATGAGTTTTGAATGATAATAAAATTTATAGCCCTCTTGAGTATCCGTGCCATCCTTGATCGTCATGAACCTGAAATACATGCTTGAGAGGTCAACACAAAGGTTGAGTGATATTCATAGAGTTTGTTTAATGTTTGAACACAATGTGTTGGTAGTGTGAGTTATAGGCTCACACCAATGTTTGGATAACAAAACAGGTAGGCTACGTTATTATACGCCCATAAAATGTATTATACACTAAGCTTATGACACCAAAACGTTAACGTGTACCAATATCGATCGGCAGATTTATCCCGGTAGGTACTTTGCTAACATACCTAAATCTCAAATATTAGTGCATTTGTTTGAACTTAGTCAATACAAATGGGATTCGTCAATCCCAATAGGCCTATTCACAATATTTGCGCTCACTATTGCTAGTGATTAAATGGTTCATAATAAGGATCTCGGTTTAGCAAGGCTGGTACTTAGTGATAATAAAACAATCAGGCAAGCATACAATTTAAAAACATTGTGCTCGGTTAAAATAGCATGTATTCCCCCCAAGGGTTTGTAAAACAATTAAGTAATGGAAAGTGGGGCTATGAACTCACCTTGAGTTAGATGATGTATAATGAGAATGATGGATATGCCGTAAGAACTTCTACGAGCAACCTAGAATAATCGTTGCAACTTAGGTTTGGAATAATGTCTAAGGAAACATAAACATGCCAATATATGTATGTCTTGCACTTAGTCCATGATGTGGTATGATGTATAGTGTATGTCTTTGAAAGTAATGATTCATGAAACATGTATGTCTTGTATATCGTTTACTACCGTTCGGGCCGACATAATTCAGAAGTCATGTTAGTAAGCGTTCGAGGAGCCAGGACACTTTAACTCGTAAATCCACAACTCAACTCGACGGCTTACATAATGAACTCCTCACATGAGGCTCCCTACTATTGTAGTAGTTGATGAAATATATAGATATAAGTTTTGATCCGAAAAGTTACATGTCCGATACTTGAATAAACTTAGGAAAGTTTATTTGTACATGAAGATTGTTATTAGGGGTAGTTTTATAAGTCTTGTATGACCATTTTTCTCTTTGTAATATCTCATGGTTCCTTTTAAGTGAAGTAGATCCAAATTGCTTGTTCAAGTTCTCGCCAATTCCTTGTTTCATGTTTTCGCCTAAGTAAGCTTGTATGGTCATTTCGTCATGGCCTTGCCATGACCTTTGGTCATTGTTCCATGGTCTTGAGACTCAACCTTGGCTCTAGCCATGGTTGTGGTCTTGATTCTAGGTCATAAGACCCCTTTGGTCTTCATAAACCATAACTTATATGTAATAACTTTGGTCTAAAAATGGGCTGTTAAGAATTTGAAGAATTTATCACTCAAAAAGCGTTTTCAGGGCTCGAGCTTCTTTCAACCTTAACGAAAACGTCGTTCCGGACAACTTTCGTGTTTTAACTTTTTGATGAATCGGACCAGAAGTGGGACTTTTAAAATCAAAATTTGATCAAAATGCTATTTAGGCAGTTTTGCCGGAAATCTTTGGTAACTTCAAATGGGCGTAACTTTTGACTCGTATACTCGTTTTGGGTGGTTCAAGTTGCTACGGTTTCCTTGTTAAGTCCTCTACTGTAATATGTAATGATCAAAAATCATATTTTTACCATTTTGATCAGGTCTTACCAAGAAAGTCACTAGTTTGCTTGTTATAGTAACTTGTCTTATCAATCATGTACAATAACTTGTTTTACTCACTTTTATACATCATGGACATGAATACAAGACATAATATAGCATGAATAATATGTAAATAACATGAACATGATTATTTAACAAGAATCATGTTAGGGTTTGGCTTACAACTTTTGGCTTTCAAAGATGAAAGGAAGTTAACATGTAAGGATAGGACTTTGATAGACTTGCTTCAACCCTTTTTCACTTTCATGCAATCTTTCTACCCTTGTAATCTTGAAAGATGGATGATGAAGGTTGAGGTGAATTGAGTGGATTTAAACTCAAGAGAAATCACCAAAGTTCTAAAGATTTGAAGTAGTTTTGATGAATCAAAACTAAACTAGGGTTTATGTATGGATATTGCACTTGATTTCTTGGATGGAACTTGAAGTAAACTAGTAAAATGAAGTGTGTTGTGTGTGTGGGTCGTTCATATGGTCAAGGAGTGGGAGGAGGGGTATTTATATGCTAATGAGGAGGTTACAATGTTGACTTGTCAACACTTGGAGGCCAAGGTTAACACATGTTCACATCTTAAGGCTTAAAGCATGGGATTAAGCCACCTAGGGGCTGAATCCCCCCCCCCCCTAAGTCGGTTCATATGCTTGGGGAACAAGGTGTGGACTTTTGATGATATTATCCTACTTATGTGACTAGTTTTGGCTCCGTAAAATACAAACCGTAAGTTGTTACGTCACAAAACGTAAAACCGGGTATCGTAAAAATACGAAACTTGGAGGAATGATTAAACTCATCAAAATACTCCATAATAAAATATAAAATGAGTGGTAGGTTCCATTTGGGTGGTAAAACCCTGCTAAAAACTGGAAACACGGGTCTAAAACGCGTAATACGTAAAATGTACGAATATTGCGTAAAATTGAGAAAAGTAAAATGTTACTTTTCTAATAGGATATAAATGATTTAAAATGACTTGTAATGTCTAGACTGGGCTCAGTCTAGTGTCGGTTGGTATTAAATGTCCTTTAGACATCAAACCGTAAGCCTAAAAATCAAGGAATGACTTATAATGTCAAGGAATGATTTTTGGTCAAAGGAGGAGGGAAAAATATGTTGACTTTTTCTAATAAGTTGAAAACTCAAATTGTCTTAGAAACGCGGTGCAGGTATAGGCTAAGGTTACGGCTGAATAAAAACGCTTAAAAACTGAAAATTTCAGTTTTTCACGGCCGAGGCTTATTTTGGTCATGTTTTTCTCAGTCATGATTTATTCTCAAATAAATCATGAGTGTGTCAAACATTTTTCCGATGTGGGGTCACCTGACGGGGTCGAATTTCGTTGTGCGTAGAATTTCTGAATGACGTTTTACCCTAAAACGTGTAATTCCTTAATAACTTTCACGAAAATGAGCTTATGAAAGTTAAACTTTTAATTTGCCATGGAAATGATTTATCACTCGAGAATATCAAATAAAAATCAACTTTCGGGAAAGTTTCGGGAAAAATGAATAGTAAAAGTGAATAGTGAAATTTTCCGGGAAAAGTAATTAACCTGAAAATGTGAATTGTTACAGTCTCTACCCATTGTGATTAGACACGTCTTTACAATAATAACGGTCAATTAGAGACGGTTTTGTAACGGTTTAGTGACAGAAAATCTGTCATTAATATCCATTTCGTGGTTCTCTACAAAACACAACAAAATTGTTTTAGTAAAGTTCCAACATAAGGTAGTACGTGAAGAAGAAGAATATACTTAAATCTCAAATAAAATTTGTAAATGTTGAAGATCATATCATATGTACATCTATACTATGGCACTAAAATAGATTTGTCTCCTCTTTTCCACTTGGGTGAAGATTACCAATATCCAGATATCACTTTGAATCGTGTAATCAATTTTTAAAGAAACTATTGAAGGCAATTCAAAGTGTTATGTTCTTGATTTAAGCACAAATGCAAGAACCCTTTCGTTTCTAAGTATTTTTTTAATTCAGTGTATGTGTCGATTTGTTTCTCCTATATAGAGAAGAAACTCAAGTCAATCGAATTATGAGAATTAATCGGCCCATTAATCTCCTCATTATGTTCCTCCATTATACCAATAGTGGTTGCAAGACCAATTGATTATGATCATTGAACTGCAGAAAAAGTTGCCCTTAAATAGGTTAAAGCCAATACATGTAAGTAGTAAATTAGTTCCCCAAGTCCACAAACTCGTCAGTATACCAGCTGAAGTGTTTGCTCACTAAAGGGTTGAACCTTCTAATGAGACTACTCCCTGATAAGGTGGCTCAGAATCTAGTCAAATTCATCAACTACCAGATTTTCACAACACCATTATTTGAGTCAGAGAGGTTCAGTGACTTGATGGGTGTACACTCCTTACCTCCAAGCCCATTTCCAAGTATGACCTGAACCTTGCACTAAATTTTCAACATCGCCATCTCGAGTCCTTTAGTTATATTAGTGATACTATCTGTGTGATTATGATGAAATGTAAACCAGATTGATTTTCTGCATATTCTATGTTTTGCAACCTGTTTATTGTTGGTAAAGACCTCTTAAAATGAAGATCGGACAGTCTCATGTCGAGGAAACACTGACATAGATTAAGTGTGTGTTCTTTTGACGTGTCTTTTTTATTGGATAAACTCAACCACAACTCCAACTCATAAAATGGATGGCCTTCGCAAATCAGATGCTCCACCCCCCCCCCCCCCTGTGTTTTTGAATAAATCCCCAATGGACCACAATTCAGATAGGTTAAATCCGTATAGTCGATTCACACCTATTATATGTTATTTATCTTTTTTGACAAAACATGATTTTTAAGAATGCATATTTTTCATTTTCAAAAATATAAGTGATGAGTCATGTGCAAAGGTTTTTTTTAAGTAGCTTGAGTTAAGTGAAAAGTATAAACTTACCCTTGTATGTGCTAGCGGACAGTATTAGGCTTAGCCCTATTAGTTTATTGTTTATTCATTGGCCCACACTTTTGTAGTATAATAAACATAATAATGTCTATATATAATATAATAATGGGCCAATTACTAAATATTAAACTAATAATGGGCTAAGCCTAATATTGTCGGCTAACAATATGTCCTTTATTTATTACCATATGTATGTTAGAGTGTCTGTGGGTAATCTTACGTACATTATATTCAAGAGTCATCACACACCGATTACTTAATCAAAAATGTTAATGTAACTAAATTTGGTATAAGAATGTGCAGATTAAAAAAGAGAGGATTAACTTGAATTTGTAGCGTTATCTACATGAGTTGCGATCCTTTAAAAAGTAAACAAAATTAAAAAGGCTAGAAAGTCATTCACAATATGACAAGTGTCCCCCACCGACTCCCTCATTTTTTTCTTATTAAATTCGGTTAGGGGGCATTTTGGTCCTTTCAACCTATTTTTTTATTTCACTTATTTCACCTCAAAACTTGAAACGTAAATAACTTTCAAACGACAAATTTTTATGTAAAACCGATTTCACCATAATTTTTTAAATTAAATTCTCTTTAATTTGGTATGCATTATGATATATGAATCGCAATTTTTTTTTCAACTTTTTAAGTGAGTGTTGATTTTTTTGAAATTTTTGGCATTTTCGGCTCTAATTTTATCAAGTTTAAAGGCCGAATTTTACGAAACTTAAAACACGAAAGTTGTAGCTCTTTGGCCATTCTTTTCCCATAAATTTGAATCACTCAAATCCAATATGATATGAGTGAGATATCGTACGTTAAAGGTGAACAATAACTGTTGAACGTTATCAAAAATAACTGATGAACGTTATCTAAAAAATAATTGATGAACGTTATAAAAAATAATAGAAGAACAATTAAAAAAAATTGATGAAAGTTATTTTTTCGAAAACTTCTGAACATTATAAAAAGTAACTGATGAACGTTATAAAAAATAACTGATGAACGTTATAAAAAATAACTGATGAACGTTATTTTTTCGAAAACTTCTGAATATTATAAAAAATAACTGATGAACGTTATAAAAAATAACTGATGAATAATATAAAAAATAACTGATGAACGTTATTTTTCTGAAAACTTATGAACATTATAAAAAATAAATGATAAACATTATAAAAAATAACTGATGAACAATATAAAAAATAAATGATGAACGTTATAAAAAAATAACTGATGAACAATATTAAAAATAACTGATGAACGTTATAAAAAATAACTGATGAACAATGTTTAAAATAACTGATAAACATTATGTTTTTATATAAAAATTGATGAACTGATGAACAATATAACTTGAACCGATGAAAATTGTCAAAAATAACTGATGAACAAAATAAACAGATAACCAAAACTAACTAATGAACCGATGAACATTATCAAAATTAACAACTTTTTTTTATTGATTATTAACTTTTTTAATTGATGAGCAGTTTGAGAATTGCTTATTACTCAATTTCACAAGCAATCCCAAGCACCCTCTCAAACACAACAGAAAAGCTTATAATGCACATATTTAAATTAAAGTACCTTCATTTCTCTTCTAAAACCAAAAACAAACAAAACCCACTTCAGAACATAACCAATTATACAATAAAAATCATAATATCCAATAAAAATCATAATATCTTAAATTAATTTAACCTATGAATACAAAATCACTAATTATTCAATAAAAACAATAACATTATACACTTAACTTCAAATATTTTAATGGGTCAAAAATTAACCAAAATTCAACAACTCTATAAATTCATACTTAAAAACAAAAACCCACTTTAGATTATGTTCAAAAAGACTAATTCTTGAATAAAAACAAAAACCCACCTAGATTATGTTCAAAAAGTGGTGACGAAATCAAATCTCAAGACATGGATACCATCATAAACCACCGCGACACTATAACAACACTGAGAAGAAGAAGAAGAAGAAGAAGAAGAAGAAGAAGAAGCTATTGGTGGTGGCAGATTGATGTTTATGACAGATCCACTAGTTGTGATGATAGCGCGCCGTCGATGTGGTATTTTGGTAGGAGATCTGGTGAGGGTGGTTGGTGTTGCAAGGGTAGTTTCCAGCGTATTTGAAGGTGGTGGCGTCGTTGATAGGTGGTGGCGTTAATGGCGGTAGCAGATGTGGTGATGCGTGTGTGTGTTTTATGGTGTTTTTAGTCTGGTATTTTTTTGATGGTTGGTTAGCAGAGAAGGTTTAATGATGAGGTGAAAATGTTTAATTACAAAGTTGCCCTTAATGAAGAAAAGAAAAAAGGACACGTGTTGTTTTCTAATTACTTTTTAGGCTTTTTGTTTTTCTTTCACTTTTCAATTGATCCTCTACCATGGGTAATGATCCAACCCTATTACTCATGGTTTGTGATGGAAAATTTCATATTCTTACATTATAATCATTAGAATTAGTGATCATGATGACAACTTTAGCCAAAAACTTGTTCATTGATATGGATACTGTGACAAAAATGGTATCCGAGATGCCGGCCTGTGGTAATATTCAGTAGAAGCTCGTGTTCAATGTCGCAGAGACTCACCCAATTAAGTCACTCCTTTTAGAATCTGGAGTAAACCCAAACTGTCTATGAGCTAGATGTGATTCTCAATGGCCGGGAAGTTGAGCAATCCCTTTTGAAGCTTAATTGGACAAAATCCTATCATCCCTGCTGTATTCATAGGAGGTAAATATGCTGGTGGAGCGAATGAGATTATTAGCCTTCAGCATCAACGGTTTCTACAACCAATGCTAAAATATGCAGGAGTACCATGGGTGTAAGCAGCGCTTTAATAATGCTATTTTAATTAATGGATAATGCCAAAACTGCCCTGGTTGCCCAAGAGCTGAGACTATCTAGATTGCAACTTTTGTGTTTCCTTATCTAGACTAGGGCAAACAGTACTTTTTCGGCAACTAAAATCTGCAAGTGACGAGTGTGACTTTACGGATTACAAGGTAGGGCAACTTGTGTACTTTTTGGGCAACTGGTGTACTTTTGGGTAGCGGCCCTCATGTTTGACACTTGGCATCACATGGTTGGCTAAATTCGAGTTGCCAAGTCAACTGGTCTAGACAAGGAAACACAAAAGTTGCAGTCTAGATAGTCTCAGCCTTTAGGTAACCGGAGCATTTTTGGAATTATCTCTTTAATAAATGCATTTTTGTCAATTTCATACATGTTGGTCGTTTGCCATGTGAAGTTGAGTTAAAGAGGGTTACGGATGTGTATACCATCAAACGTTTTTTGAATTTTATATGTATAAAAAAAGACTAAAAGGAAATACCTTGAAAATATTTAGTTAATTAGTATAAAAAAACTTGTTCATTACTTTCTAACTTTGAGGTTGAATTCTTGTTTGCAACCACGATCAATTAGCATTTAATTATAAAAGTGTTAAATAAAAGTCTTCAGTTAATGTAGAATTTGTAGCTTTTATGTGAACTTTTTGCTGTTGCTGGCAAAGAATTTTCATTCCTTATAATGGCTAGCAAAAAATAGACAAAGGAGGATTACAGAAGTTTAAACATTGATAAACAATCTGATCCAACCCCAACAATGAGAAGAACCAGCATATGCTTTCCAACTATATATAAGAGTAGGCCTGAACATCATGACTAGTGAATTTCTCTACTTATTTTTATGGCAATTACTTCGGCAATTTTAGGTTTTTTTTTTTTTTTCCAAATTTTATACACTAAGGAAGCACTATAAAATATGGTTGGTAATAAATATATATAGTTACAGGTTCAGAAATATCACTACTAGAATACTGAGCAACAGTGACGGAAATTAGCGATTGAATTAGTCTGTCGTAAAAAATTGGTTCGCAGTGACGGATTAGTGATAAATTAGCTACAAAATTGTCTTTGATAAATTAGCTACAAAAATAGTGATAAATTAGTAACAAAATTAGAGAAGAATTACGCATCAGTCACAATTCTATCGCTAAATGTAATCATATAGAGACGAAGTTAGTGACGAACTTAGGTTGAAACTATTAGAGATGAAATTATGACGACATAGCGATGATTTTTTTAGCTGTCTCAAATACGTCGCTAAGTTTTGTTCACTTAACCATTGCTTAGTGATGAACTTGAGTATAATAATACAGTGACATATCTTTGAGGGAACATCAGTAGAGTAACAACAAGGAATTAGTCCGTTTTTAATCAGTCAGAAAAATCTTTAGTACATATTTGAAAAGCTCTCAAACGCTAACAATGATGGATGTTAGGTTATGTTTGCATTGATAAGACGAGTCAAAACAACCAGGAAAATATGATCAATTTAGCCAGATTAAATTTAAAGAAAAAAGCACCTAATCAATAGTATTTATATTGAGACGTTTTGGTTATCGTGTTATATATTACGACTTGAGAGGTAAGCTCTTAAGTTTATCCACGAGTTTTAAAATTTTATCATATTCAAATACTTAAGTTACAACTATATGTATCAAATAAGTAAAATTTTATATATTTTTTAAGATATCTTTATTAGTAAAGTCAATAAGAACACTTGTAATTCGACTAGACACAGTTATGTGAACTTAAATCATTCAAATGAGGATATATTCATTGACGACCACATTTGCTACCGTAAGAAAGTGCTTTACGAATTCCTAAGGATCTTGTTTAGTAGCATTATCTATTAAAATTTATATTTTCTACTATCTTTACTATATTTGAACAACTAATTTATTACTAGTAACAAATATAAAGAGATGATAATAATAATCACAAAAACTGCTCAAATGAAATAAGAACCAGACGACACAAATAACCCACCCACGAACAATGTAGCGGCAACAGTTAGATGATGTAGGCGGCAACATTTAATTCCCGCCATCAAATGGATGTAAGGGGCAACAGTTAACTTGTTTGATTTAGTAAAAAAAAACCCGCGAAACAAAAGTTGGAGGTAACAGTTACTTACCAAGCGATGAGATCAATATAGAACTCGTAAAAACGAATCATATATGATTTTTACAAATCATATAAGATTTTTCTGGGCGGAAATTTTGAAAAAAAAAGTTCGTCAAAAGTATAAAACAATCCATGTCTATAGAAAGATAATTTAATTCTCGTCGTGATGGTATTTTTTTCACGTAACGATTTACGGTTTGCAAGATATTTAATTTTTAAAAAAAGGGTGAAAGTTTTTTTTTTTTAATAGAAAAAAATGAGTGGCTGAGATTGCTTGATTGGTTTTATGGTAAAAGTGAGATCTACACAGATCTTTTGGCTACTTACCAATTTTGTTCAATAAATGCTCAACCTTAATTCATTCTCTCACTAAAAAAAACTGGGGGACAACAACAAGAACCCTAATTAGACGTACAATTTGATCTCTATATTTCAATTAATTGTCGATTACTTCTTTTAGTTACATGATTACATATATGAAATCAGATTGATGTATGTTAGCTTTGTAATTTGAGGATAAGTTCTAATTCATTTTCAAACTTGTAGAACTTTACCAAACATTGAAATTTAATATAACTATAACAGCTTCTTGAAAAATCAATTGTAAAGTGGTGCCTTCCATCAGTTTTGGGTATTGATACAAAAGTTGGGCGTTCCTTGTTTGGGTTCCTATTCTCGTATCAATTGGATCTTAATGTTTGAGACCTACGCACTAAGAAAGTAAACAACACCGTTAGGCTTATCGTGGGATTGTCTCCTACGATTATCCTCCGGCGTGAGAGTAAGTAATCGGTTCTAGGGTTATAGTGAAGAGTTAGGGTTTTTAGATGATACCTCAATGAGAGCCGTGATATTCTTTATATACACACGAAATCCTTGTTGGTTTCGTGTTTATTACTCTTCGGCGTATCTCGCCTTATACGGTCTATTGATCTTTATCCCATAAATAAGAGATCATTATCACGACCATAAATAATACATTTAGGTTTGGGCTTTCGTGAGCCCAAATCGATATTATGATAGCCCACGCGTGATGGGCTTGGGTATTAGTAGTGCCCATTGGTCGGGTTCATGACCCGAGTGCGGACTATACGTCATCATGTCCCCTAGTCTAGTATGCGCAAGGTGCAACCGCATATGCTAGACTAACAACTGTAGCGGAAAATTATCCAAAATGCGTGGCGGGGAAGCTTCAAGTATTTCCCGCCAAAAAGAAATATACAGTGTATCTAGTCCAAATTAGTCCCAAATACCTCTCGAAAATCGTGAAGAGGTGGGTGAAAAAGTGTTGTACCTCTTGATCTCCCAGCCACACGATTAGAAGTAGTGGGGTTCACATGTCAAGCATCCAAGAATGTGGGTAACCCTATATAAAGGGTATCTCCCTTTTTACTCTGATTATCACAGTAAAAACTCCATTTCCACCATTGTTAAATTCTTTAAACATCACTCAAGAAATCAACTTTATACTAAGGTAATAGCGCGTGCGCTTCTGAAATAATCAAATAGTAAGAATGGTTCTCAAGTTATCTGATTTTACCTCCGATATAACCGAGGATGAACTTCGTGAGTTCACCTCGGATTACTATATCCCCCTCGCGTTGCACCCGGTAGTACCAGTGGCGACTGCATCTATGGTTGATTTCCCTGAGGGAAAGGTATGGGTATACACACACTTTTTCGAATTTGCGAATCAACGCTTGCCCTTTTCGCTATTCTTGTGTGATGTCCTTAATTGTTATCGCCTTCACCTATCCCAGCTGCACTGCGTAGGCACAGCTACAATAACCAATTTTGAAGTGAACTGTCGTTCGCTGGCAATTAACCCGACCATTAATCTTGTTGACATAAATAATGTATGAAAACGTTATTTATATTTTTCGATATCTCTATATTTTGACGATCACAAAATGTAAACTCATCAATCGAAAGATTACTACGTAAACAAGTATTAAGCTAGTTTATATCATTATATCCAACTTAATCACTTAAGGTATGGATAAACAAGTGCTTAATAAATCTCATGATCAAAGGGGTATTTAATTAACTAATACAAAGTTTATTAATTATGTAAACATATTATATATTTTTGAAAAACACTTTTGGTAATAAAGAAAAATGTTTTAATCATACTAAATATATGATTTCAAATTTTTAAACAAAATCAGTTAGTTTTTCACCAAACAAACTTTCCCCACTAAAAGACAAGTTTTCTGGCCGTTACAGCTGGGTGGCCCCCTTAATTATAAGGGGCGGTCCCCTTAAAATTAAGGGGACCGGCCATGATTTAAGGGGACCGGCCAGGCTTCTGTGTCAGAAAATGTCAGAATTTTTCTCCTATAAATACTACCTTAATTCTGGAATTTTGCTCCACCTTTTGCATAAAAATTTCAGATCTAAAACTCTCTAAACATCCTCCAAAACCCTTTGATCATTAGTATACTAATCCTTGTTTCAAGTGATTCAATCCCTTCTCATCCATCCTCATCCAAAGTGCAAAAGAAGACCACTCCTTCTACAACTAAGTTCAAGAAGTATTGAAGAGTAGTTGTGCATAGAGTATATATTATTTCTGAAGTTGTGCTGTGTTTGTAATAAGTAGTTTAGAAGAAATAGAAGTTGTGTAGGAAGTAGAAGTTGATTAGTAGTGAAGTAGTGTAGTTGTGAAGAAGATAGGTGTGAAGTAGATTGATGTGAAGAAGATAGGTGTGAAAAAGAAAGGTGTGAAGAAGATAGGTGTGAAGAAGTTGTGTAGAAGTTGTGACCAAGTTGTGACGTAGTTGTGGTGTGTAAATTGGTGTGTAAGGTTTTCACCGCCATAAGGGAGTTTGTTGACATAGTGAAGAAAACTCTCGAGTAGGTGACTCGGGGAGTGGAGTAGGAACAAGGAAGGTGACCTTGTAGCCGAACCACTATAAATTCTTGTGTTGTGGTTTGATCTCTCCAACTCTTTTCATTACTTACTTATTTACCTATACTTTATTAGCTTAGTTAATTAGTTACTATATAATTGTTCATATAGTGCAAGTATTGAGATCACATAAACTAGAATCGAAGTTTTTAAAACAAACTTGTTTTTATAAATTTTAAAAGGACGTAAAACTATTCAACCCCCCCCCCTTCTAGTTTTCCACAATTGGTATCAGGAGCCACGTCTTGCAAGATCTTTAAAATATTTTATATTTTAAAACTTGTAACGATCTATGGAATCTGAAAAATATTTAGAAGGGCAATCTATGCAAAGACCACCACTATTTGAAAGTGATTGATTTTTATATTGGAAAAATCGATTTGAAACTTATGTGAAATCAAAAGATCTAGATCTTTGGCATATTATTACCAATGGTGATTTTTTACCTATACAAAATAACCCCGAAACAAAGAAAGATGAAATTGTACCTTTTGAAAAACAAAATGATGATTTAAAAAGAAAACTTGCTAAAAATAATGAAGCAAAAATGGTTATTTATGATGTGCTACCACGTAAAGAGTACGAAAGGATCTTTATGTGTGAAACCGCAAAAGAAATTTGGAACTCTTTATTAATAACTCACCATGGTAATAATCAAGTCAAAGATAATAAAATAGATTTACTTGTTCAACAATATGAGCAATTCACGATTCCGGAAGAGGAATCAATTGATAATGCTTTCGCTAGATTTAACATTATCATCACAAGTTTAAAAGGACTTGATGAGAATTTTTCTAGTAAGAATTATGTTAGGAAGTTTCTTAGGGCTCTTCACCCAAAATGGCGAGCTAAAGTGACGGCTATTGAAGAATCAAAGAATTTGTCAACGTTGCAACTTGATGAATTAATTGGAAATTTGAAAGTCTACGAAGCAATTATAAAGAAGGACTCCGAAATGGTTAAAGGAAAACGAGAGCAAAGCAAGTCAATCGCCTTGAAAGCTAGAAAGGAATCCAACAACGAAGATAGCTCATCTACCGAAAGTGATGACGAAGAATATGCCATGGCCGTAAGAGATTTCAAGAAATTCTTCAAAAGGCGAGGAAGATTCGTTAGACAACCACACGATGAAAGGAGAACACCTCAAAAGAATAATGATGACAAGTATAGCAAGAATGAGAGAAAGTGTTTCAAGTGTGGTGATCCGAATCACCTCATTGGAAAATGTCCAATGATGAAAAGAGATCAAAATCAAAGAGCATTTGTTGGAGGAGCCTGGAGTGATAGCGATGAAGATGAGAAAGAAATAACAAAGGAAGAAAAGTGTCTCATGGCAAAGACATCAAGTGAGGTACGTTCCGAAACCGAATACTTTAGTGATGAAAATTTATCATTAGATGAAAAAGAATTAGATAGTGAATACAATAGATTATGCAAACTAGGACAACAAGTAATGGCTAAAAACAAATCACTAAAATACATAAACAATCAATTAGAAAATGAAGTACTAGAACTAAAAATTAAAATACATCAACTTGAAAAAGGTAAAAAAAATTTTGAAGAATGTAAATCATGTCAAGAGCTTAAAAGTGAAAACAACAAACTTAGGGAAGAAATTTGTAAACTTGATAAATTTGAAAATAGTAGTAACTCACTTAGTAAAATTATAAGTATTCAAAGAGTATCCGGACATAAAACCGGTTTAGGTTTTAACTCAACCGAAGCTTCAACAAGTGAAATTAAAAATGTTAAATTTGAAAGTGAACTCAAGGAACTAAAACCTTAAAAATCTAATCCTAAGTATATACTCATAAATGATAAGAAAATACCTCTCGGTAGTAATGAAGAAATAAAACAATTTTACAAACCATCTTTAAAAACCGAAGTAGGATCGTCTAAACCTAAAACAAGATCTAAAACTCCACCACCTAGGAAACCAAATAATTCTTACCCTAGACCTAAAACACCTCAACCAAGAGCAAACAAAAATAGACGAAACTTTAACAATAATCAACAAATGTGAAACTTCAATCCGTGGGGAATGTTTCCACCATATATGCACCCAAGTCAAATACAAAACATGTTCGGATCAAATAACTTTGGTCAAATGAGACAATGGGGACCACCGTAAAAATATTCGCCATTCAAACACGGAAACTTTTGATGTCACCTCTTGTTCGGACAATTCCTTGAAGACTTTGAAGATAAACGAATTGAAGACGAAAGGTACACATTTCCTTTTATTTCCTTGTCATGAAATGCATGCTTAGTTTAGTACCTAGTTTTTATGTGATTTTGTTTGGCTCATTATTTCCTCTAGTTTTTATATCTATCTATATATATATATATATATATATATATATATATATATATATATATATATATATATATATATATATATATATATATATATATATATATATATATATACTTAGCTATATCTAGGATCATATAACCTAGAAAATTCATTTGTTGATTTTCTAGAACTAGAAATTGTTCGTTTACGAACCTTTTCTTTTCCCTATTTGCCTTATTGAACTTTAATGTTCAACAACACTCATGCTGATGAAGAGAGATGAGTCAAAAAAATCTATGGATGAAACAAACTCCCGTCTTCCGTTGCATACGTCTCCCTCCTATATTCTTGTCTTATAAGCGCATACTATATATATATATATATATATATATATATATATATATATATATATATATATATATATATATATATATATACTTATAAGCCTTCCACAACTCTCTCGTCCACTTGACAACTTGATAAATTTCATCCGAAATGATCAAGAAATTTTAATTGACGAAATGTCAAGTAAAAGTGTCAAGTAATTCCTTTCATGCGAATACTCTCCAACGTATTTTTGATTAAATATAAGTCTAATATATATATAATTTTTTTCTTGTTCTTTCCAGAAACCAAAATCACGAAAAATCAAAGTTTGGAGGGCGGCCCCCTTAATGTTTAAGGGGACCGGCAGCCAAATGAAAGGCATTAAGGGGGCCGGCCATCTGATAGCTCCAACCCGTCTTTCCTCTTGTTTCTTTTGCCAAACACTCCACTTTTTCAACACCTCTTCCTTTGCTACTGCTGTGACGAAAAACCAAACCCCAAAAACACCTAAAACCACTTCCAAATCACATAATGCGGGTTAATTCGCAAAGGGCAAATTCATCTAACACAATCACCATTACATATTGTAAGTTTTTCATAACACATTTCATCTAATTCCATCTAATTTGGTCAAACTCAAGGTTATGCATGTTTTAATAATTTTCTCAAATTCATAATTTAGTTCGAATTGGGTCTAAAATTTCCATAACTAAATACTTCCTTTAGGATTGGGATGCTTAATTAACACTAAAAATTAGTAATTATAAACCCTCTTGTCGAAATTTTTTGTAAAATTTTATACACTCTTTTTCAAAATTTTTGGTAAACACATTATTGAATAATGCTTTGAAAACTTGTTAAGACTAATCACATTATACTTTTATAACTTGTAAAACATGAAACTATATTTTTCGACCAAGTAAAAATATTTTTGTTCATGATAAGAGGGTGTTTGGATTATGTCCAAATAATGTCGAAATTAAGTCATTATAATTTTTATAAAACGTTGTTAGGATTATAAACCTAAAACTTGCAAATCGGTCTTGTCAAGATATATAATTCATATATATATTGACATACTAATAGTGTAAGTGGCTAGTTAAGGAAGCGTTTGGTTTAGTACGAAAAATGACATTTCGAGTCAAAATATAAACCATCTTTTTCGAAAACTACTCACATGCATAAAGAAACTCGTAAGAAATGGCTAGTTTTACAACCTAATGTAAATCTAGTAAATTTCATGATATATTAAGATGTTTAAAAGGGCGTTTGGATTTGTCCATAACTACTTACTAAACATTTTAAAATATATCTAGAACGAGTTAAAAATAATATTAAGGAACATGGTAAACTACTTCCTAGGATTATCGTTTTAGAGTCAAAGTATATTTACGTTCCTACATAAGTCTTAAAAATATATACATTTTTTATTTATTTTGGTATTTTGTATTGTTGTTGTGTTTAGGTGAAAATGCCAAAAGCAACTACCGAAGATATTTCCTTAACCAATAACTACATTCCCAAAGTCTCTCAACTTCCCACTACCTCTCCCTCCATTGCACGTATCTATCGTCTAATAGAAGATATAAACATTCATGAAGGTCGAGTCGTAGATCAAGCTTACTATCAATCCGATTTCATCAAAAGCTCATTCACCAATATCCATTTTGAA